>OZ023327.1:21925898-21991123 GCA_964007535.1 Brachyptera risi
GTAGAACCTCGTTTATAACAAGTTTTTCGTTTATACATTCACTATATTTATAAGTTTCATTTTTTGATCCCACCCATATGCTCCCCATGTTGAATAGTTCTTTTAATAAGTTTTTCACATCAATACACTTTCAGTCTGGTCCCCTTGAAAACGTACTAAAGAGGCCCCACTAAACTAAAAAATACGCCAGGTATAGGTAGAGGTGTTTGTTTTTCGCAAGCCGCGAAATCGCGAAAAGTTTTATATGTTAATGAAACATTAATATAAGCATGATTTGACCAATTCTGAACTGATTGATATAATTTGCAGCGCGCGAAAATACGCGAAATTTACTCAAATTCATTCATATTCATTCATAACACCGAAATCAAGCTCTAACCGCGAAATGTACCACGAAATTCACCCTTTTGAATCATCTTGGAAAAATATTATGTTTTACGTTACTTAACATGCACAATTTTATACAAAACTTCGAATGCTATTTTTATGTCAACACGATGCACGTTCAAGGTTAGAACGTGGGTCCAACGTTGCCAGTTCTCTGTGTAGTATGGCTGAGGCGGCTCAACAGAGCAGTCATGCGCACGAGCATAACTAAATCTAGCAACCCTGTGCGTGCATTTGTGCGTTGAACAGCGATACACCGGTCCGGTGTACGTAAAGAATGATGAGGGGCGAGGCGGGGGCGGGGATCTTTTCAGGGTCATACAGACAAGCTCATGCAGACAGTCTTGTCGAGACACCAGAGCAGTAATGTTCAGGATAATGGACGACAGGATTTCACGTATTAATTGTGACAACTTTTATTCGTAATTTTTGCTGAAATTTGAATTGAACAGACACGAAACAATAATAAATCAGCCAGCTAGTGCATGTAGACAGAATAATTCATTCATTTCATTCTAGGCCCCAATATTTATATTTACTGCCTCGCTTCCTACCTTTAATCCCAACATTCAGTTCGGTAATTTGACTCTTTCAACACTGTGAACTGTGATAAGTGTTTCCTAATGAATGACATAATAATATATAGTATTAATGGGACTCCTTGTTGTGTTGTAAAAATTGCTGAGAAAACACTTGACTTGAAGATAACCACATGGCTGTCCAAGTTGGCTTCCTGGGCGAGGGAAAGTGGGAGGGAACAAACCACGTGCGAGGCGCACATGGCCGGTTCATCCAAACTGCACGCCTACACTTTACTAACTGTACTATATACAAACGAAAAACATTTTTTTCATAATTCGAATTTTTATAATTCAAATGTTGATTTTTGGGGTCCTTTGGAATTCGAATTAACGAGGGTCTACTGTTATATAGTTCATTTTTTTTTTGTACTTAGGCCCGGTTTTACGAAACTGGATTGAGCAATAGTTAGCGGATTAACTTGTTATCACCATTGGTTACATATGTTATTTTCGTACCTTTAATTAATAGTTAGTGGATTAGTACCCTAACTAAGATTGGTAAAACCGGGCCTTAATATGTCATGCATGGGCCTAAACCTATTTTTCCATTTGAAACTTTGTGAAATGGCATTCCCGCATGATATTAGGTCAAAAAACTCCTAACACCGCCAAACACCGAAATGTGAAAACATGGAAACGAAAAACACTAGATCATAGCACCGTTTACAAACACCTCTAGGTATAGGGAATACAATGTTGAATATTTTGATAATTTGAAATTCGAATCGTTCATAATTTGAACTCTTCTTGTCCTCCAATCACTCATTCACATTAGAATCATTATTCAAAGTGTTTCTTCTTACACATACAAAATATCTGCCATGTTTACTATTCAAGTATTTTTTCACTTCGGTGACATTTTATATTGGGTCTGTACCGAACAGAGTCATTGTTGCAAGTCGAGTTTGGAACATCTACAACCTCCTTCTTCCACTGGTCACAACTCTTGATGAAATCACCCTCTCTTGATTCCTTTCGTATCCTTCATCATTCACGTACATCGACAGAATAAGCATTCGTTACAGTGTGTGGTTGAATACCGAGATGGCTACGTAGGCATTTCTAAACTAGTTACTTTTGTGAAGCACGCGCCGATTTCCACTTCTCCACTTTTCTTTTTTTATTATTTTTTTTATATTGGGTTTTAATGAAGCACTATACTGATGGCTACGATCTATTGGCATCGGTGAATGATGAATGAGATGATTGGATGAAATGTTATTTTATTAGGTGTTTTGGATGGTGGGAAGGAGTCGGTCGTGGCCTGTTATTAAGGAACCATCCCAGTATCAACCTGAACGACAGGGAAACCACGAAAACCCCTGTTAGGATGGTCGACCATGGCGGGAATCAAACCCCGGTCTACCGAATGACGGTTCAGTGTGTTACCACTCAGCCACGCGTCTACACTTTTCCCTTCACTTTATAGCTTCTGATTGTTACTCTGTTTCAGGACCAACAACAGCAGAATGTGGAAGCTATGCATTCGCTCCATGCAGAGTCGTGGGCCATGGCTGACCAGAACTGTGAGCCGCCCATCAACACGGGCACCGAGTGGATTCCCCACGGCGCGGAGCAGCAGCCCGAATGGACTCAGGAGAGTCAGCCCACGTGGGGCATGAATAACGATGACCCCAATGGTAAATACTTGACAGCTCACTTGAAACAAAACTGGCCCGTATAACTTGCATATATATTTTGCTCCATCAAGTTTACGTTCTATCACCTTTTCACCTACTAATCCAGGGTGTCTACAAGACTGGAAAACCTCGAAAAGTCAGGGAATTTAATAAATCTGGAAATGTCAGGGAATTTCTTTTTTTTCTGAAATTCTACTCAAAATGTAGAAAAATCAAAATTGTATCAATTAAATACCATTTTTAGTTGCTGCAAATACAAGTTCACAGTTTAAGAAATTGATTCTTCAATTGTTTTGCCTTGCCTGATTTTAAAATTCCTGCCTATACCTGACTTGAAACCGACTATAAAACTGAAATTGAATTTGTGAACAATTTTTCCTATATTATAATCGACGGGGAAGCCAAATTTGCAGACTGAAAAAATATAATTTTTTATCTTAAAAACCTGGAAAAGTCAGGGAATTTTGTAATGGAAAATTTATAGACACCTTGCTAATCTTATACCTCATGGTCATCTCATGATGAGATTCATTTGTTTTCGTAGTTTATTTGAAATCGTACTAAAATGTGTGCTGCATACGAGTTGCATTTATAGCCCAGCCACCTTGGTGGTGAGAATCGTTTTGAAAAGACCCTAGACACTTTGATATGAATATCGTTCGTGACTGTATTCTTGACTATAATTAATATGGTCCAGTGGTTAGTATGCATGTTTTGAATGTTGTATATCAACGGATCAAATCCTTTGTGAGAAACTTTTTTTTTTAAATTGCTTGTTTCATAATAATGTTTTTTGGTCAATAAGGTTATTCAGATGTTTTTTTTTTACAAACCATAAAACCAATCCAAGGGCTCATCTCTGAAGCACAATGTATTTACTAGTCAAACGCGAAATATGCGTTGTAAGATGAGCGAGATATCTGAATAAGGTATAAAAGTCCTTGAAGGAGTTCTACCCTTGCTACTTTATCGACTCTGGTATTCTACACACCTTGATATCTGAATAAGCTATTAAAGTCGTTAAAGTAGTTCTACTCTTGCCACTTCATTGACTCTGGTATTCTACACACCTTGACGCATATAAAAAATACTTCATTGTTGGTCAACTCTTGAATCTAGAAAGGAGTGAATCTTGACAACTTAATTCTGTCACAATTTTTATGATATTATATTTTATGAATATTATCAGTCATTTTATTTTTTTCTTTAAAACGACTGATCAGAATTGCTTAAAAAACCGTAATAATGTTTAGAATCCATGTATACACATTTAGAGAAACTTTCATCCCATTTGGAGAGATTTTATTTTTCAACATTTTCCGCCCAGCCAAATCTTATGGGGTTTTTAGAAACTTTGAGATGATGATTCTCAAAATCGGTCCAACCGATTCATCCCAAAAACTATACAGTTCTAAGTTGGATGAGTTTGCGTGTACAAAAAAAGTTTCATGTTGATCAGTGAACCCTTGCGACCTGTGGAGTGCTTACAAAAAAAAAAAAAAAAAAAAAAAAACACACAGACAAAGCCCTATAAGAGTGGGATGGAGACTTCGCTACGCTCATCAATAATATGTTTACTGTTCAATATAAAAATTACAATTGATATCAAAACTCCAATATCAAATAGGCCTATTGATCGAAATTTCCAATTTTCAAACGATATTGAATCATGAAAAAAATTGAATATGTGAACCTTTTTATTTCTTTATATTAGTCTTAACCATGCTATGTCCTGACAAGCTGTTTGCAAGGGAGGGTAGTGTACATTAGACTTGAAACTTTGTTTGTCAACAAAACCTTATTTTCATCAAAATTTTTATTTTTTTTTTCAATCTCAATAATGCACATCATCACTACACTGTCAGCAACAAGAAACTGAGATCTTCGTTTCATCATTTTATTATTGTATTGGTGAATTTTGTTAATACATTTTTTTGTTACTCAGGGTATTCTTTCAGTTATTTACAATTTTTCCAATATTGATTGATCATTTTCACGATGGCGAATCGAAGTCTTGAAGTATTGAAACCGAATGGCAAAGTGTTACATGAACAATAATACCAAACTTCTTTGTGAAGCGAAAGTCAAGAGTACCTCTACTCTTTGCGGTAACGGTTTTCACATTCTAAAGAGGTGCAATATTTTATTAGCCAGTGTTTTTGGGTTACAGTCATCACTAGAGGCAGGATAGTAATGCAGTATCAAACCTTCAAACAAGCAGTATCAAATTGCCAAATAAGCGCTATTAGCGGCATCAAATTGCAAAATAAGCAAAATAGTACAATGAAATGAATCAAATAATCAATATTGACAAACTTACAAACTTATAGAATACATGCACTTGGAATTGGCAAGTTGAGGGAAATAATATGCAGACACTTTTTAAAAATACATTTAAAGTTTTATCACGCCAAACGTCACTTTACATCAGCGTACTACTTTTTACCTTGCGTCAAAAATAAAATGTTGATGCACACAAAACGTCCCAACTAAGCAAAACATGCTAGCATAATATGCCAAAATGGGCAAAATTTGCAGTATTAATGCCAAAATAAGCACTATCAAAGAAAAAGTGCCAAAATAAGCAAAACATGCAGTATCAAAGTCATATATTCCAAACCCTTGAGTCATGAAAAGGATTTATAATTGATTTTGCATGTTCTCCTGGCTATACAGTAAACCCTCGTTAATCCAAACTCGGTTAATCCAAAATTTGACATATTTCGAACTTGAAGTCAGTCCCCTGCTGAAGGTATAGGCATTTCAATGTTAATGAATATGGTTAATCCGAATTTCAGCTAATCCGTAATTCAAACTAATATTTCGACCCCTCAATTGCTTTAGCACTGTTTTCAGATTGGATAATCCGAAATAGATCAAGTGAATTCCTTGAATTGATCATTATTTTCGTAAATTTCATCCTTTCTATCTGACGCGTAACAATAGGCCGAAGCCAGCTCAGCTGTTCGCTGCCACTGAATATGTCATCCGACTCCTAGTGTGCTCAGGCCGCTCCAAAGACCTTAGTATCTAACTTCGTTAGGTTAGATACTAAGGTCTTTGGTCGCTCTGTCTGTTCTTGACGAGCGGTAAGCTCGGAACACTCAATCACTCGGAATGGCCTAGCGCCAATGGAAGCTGGCCATCTAACGTCCGTTTGCTGTCGAAGATAGCCGAATACACACGATCAGTGATTCGGTTCCTCGCACATGTGGCATCTAGCTTTCTCTCGCGCTCAATACGAAATTGCTTCAATTCTAACCGGGAAGTGTGATGATTTTCGTGGAAAATTTTGGTTAATCCGAATTTTTATAAATCGAAATCACTTCTTGGGGTCCCTTGAATTTCGGATTAACGAGGGTTTACTGTATCTAAAAACATGCTATTTTGCATTACCTATCCTGTCTCTAGTAATCACTATAGATGATCAATCTGAAATGTTGATATGCCTCTTGAAGAGGATTGAACAAGTTCAGAGTAGGATGTACTGTGCGCGGTCTCACTTGTGTTTTGCAATATGTGTAGCTACAGGAACCGGTTTCACCACACAAGTCAACAGCCGACCGTTCAGCGGCAGTCGAGGAAACCGAGGTAACCGTGGCAGTGGGCGTGGTGCCTCGCCCAATCTGAGCTACTCGCCGCGTTCTGGCGGACGAGGAGGCGCCGGGGGCCACTACCAGCAAAATGGTGAGCCAAATTCACGTTCCTTTCGGTTTGCTGGACCCTTACCTAATAAATGTCGTTTTAGCTAGTTCCAAGATGCCAGGACTCTGATTGGTTAATCTTTATAGGAGAGCTACCTGCCATGGCAACGTGTCTGGTCTCTGTGTATTTACATTGTTGTTGACACAAAATACTAGTCCTGCTTATAAGGTGGGCTTCGAAATGTGATGAAATTATTCAGTCCAAGAGACTGTGCGTTTGATATCATAATATAATGTCATTGTTGGTAGCTTTTTTTAGTAAACATTAACCAATCAAAGTCTTAGCCTCTTGGAGCTAGCTGGCACTAGCACGTTATTTCAAGTAAATTATTAGGTAAGGGTCCTGTAAGATATTTTCCAATGGAGATAGCCTGGTGGAATCTACCTCCCAGCACTCGCATTGTCCAGTCCACACATGTGTGTTTTTTTGTGCTCTGTCTACGTATTTCCTCCAACCTGTACCCACTTCATCATTCTCACATCACTAGTTTTTCTTACCCTGCATCATCATCTATCATTCATCTCATATCGTCCATCACAAAATAATACTCGTCAAGTCACAGGTAATCAAGGCTCACAATACCAAGTAGGGATAACATCGATTAAGAATCGATTCTGATGTAAAACAATTCTCAAATCCAAAAATCGATTTTTCAAAAAAAAAATGGGGGTCAGCGCTGTACTTCTTCACGTTGCAATACGTGCTCATTTCGTTGTCCATATTATTCTGCATTGTTGAGATTTTACTATCTTGACACAAGCTATCCCTTTGGTTACGTCTGACAGCCGAACGTTGACAGAAATACCCGAATGGTACAGTACAGTTCAAAGAAGTCTTTAGCAGTCATTTTTCACGTGAACGCCTTGGGAAGGTTGAAAAAAAGTTTCAAATTAGTTAAATTACACAACTTTTTTAAGGATGAACTTTTTTTTTTATTATTATTTATTGATTTTTAATCAATTCTGGAGCTTAGAGAATCGATTCCCGATTTTGAGAATCGATGTCATCACTAGTACCAAGACTGCTTCTCAAATGCAAAGACCTTCAATATCAAGGCCCACAATTTAAGTACACCATCTGGTTTCAGATTCCAGTGTGTTAGTCACAAGTATAGGCTGCTTGACCAATACTCGACATTGAATACAACATCACATTAGTAGGCCTAATTGAGATATTTGATTTTGTAGGCCCACCTTTTCTTTGTTCATCTTGAATGCTTATATCAGGAAAGTCACCAGTTTATATCTTGCTTCCCAAATAGAGAAGAGTAATTGAATTCTTGTTTCTTTTGAGAGATACAAATACTACTGCATGTGAAGTGAATTATGTTTCTTCAATGTGGACAATGTGACATTCTTCTTATTCATTATTTATACAATCATGATATCTATGTTTACCTCATGTGCAAGTTTCTATTCATATTACTGTCATATTATTATTATTATTATTTATTCATTTCTCTAATAATAACTTTTTGTTTGTTTGTTTGTTTTGATGATTGAAAGTCAAGATTTTCAAGATTGTGCTAATTATTATTAATGCATTAATGTTGTGCTTAGAGGCACGTCGACATCGAGGTCATTTTGCGCCTTTTGCATATTTTGCCTTATTATTATTAAGAACCTTGTTTTGTTTTGTTGTGTGTTCGATGACTCACTAGTTGATTACTTATTTCTTCATTTTCTCCTGCGTAACTTCTTCCAGGCAACCCGCACACAAGAGTTCCTCTCTCATGCGGCTTTCTTGTTGTAAAATATAATGTGAGAAAAAATAATTGAAAAAGGAATGTATATAATGTTCAAAAACAAGAATTAAATGATTTAAAAATGAAATGAAATGAATGACGGAAAAGGGATGAATCTGTTGACTTGTGATGTATCATTGTTATTAGATTTCTTGTAGTGGAAAGTCGTTGCGGCATTGATCCCAACTCTAGACCTCTGTACCATATGTTATCAGGCAATAATCGTAACAACGCCGGCTACAACTACGCGCGCAACAATGAGAATCATTCCGGCGGGGGCGCGGCAGCCAACAATGGGGGTGGCTACTATCAGCAACAGAACGGGTATCAGTCGCAGCAGCGCGAGTCGTTTGCCAATAACGGCAACTACGGTGGCCAGGGGCAGTACCGACCGCGGGGGAATCAGAGGGGACCAGGTAAGCCTACCGACCCAACCTGTCATTAGTTAGGGTCTAGTCTTATTTCATTTTTTTTTTTCTGGTGTTGTGGTTGATAATGATAGTGACAGATTTATTCACTGTAGGCTTGATGTCATTGTTTATGTTGTTGTTGTTGTTTTTATTGACATTTTATGGAGCAGATACATGTTTTCTACATAAGAACCCACAAAGCCTATTTGGTTTGTCTGTGGTATAAATATAATGAATCATAAACAAAATGTGAGTACAAAATGAAATGTCAATGTATAGTTGTAGTATAGAGACGTACTCTAGTAGTAACCAGGTTATATCGACGTTCAGATATAGGAAGGTAGCAGTCACTACTGTACTTATATTGTAGGAACCATCCCGGCATTTACATAGGCTACAGAAGGAAACCGCGAGAAACGTCTGTAAAGATGGACGGTCGCAGGAATCGAACCTAGGCTCAATCTACCCACATCTCCCGATCACATATAGCAGTCGTGTTACCACTGAGTTACCAGTGCTGGCAAATTACGTATTAGTGTTTGGGTCACCCTCATTTCATTGTTATCATTCATTATTTCATTTATTCATATCTATCAACTTTTAACATGGTGAAACATGTTTTTTTTTCAATCAACTACCGGTAATTGAATAGTTTTGGTTTGGATCTTTATCAATGAAATCAAACATTTCTTACTTATTTGATTCATCAAATTACATTATACATTCTAATTTGTGAATCTGATTACTTATTAGTTGATACTCGACACACCATCTACGTCTGGATAGATTACCTTTTTGAAAAAAATCCTTTACTCTACTAGACTAGCCTTATGGGCGGCTTTTATTTCAATTCATAGTCAACTCTCAACCTTGTGTAGTGTGTTGAGAAAAATAGCCTGAAGCTAGATGTGCAAATTGTCTGAAAGGAAAAGTATGTACAGCATCTTACCAGTGGCGATGATTGGAGGAACTAAACCAACTTTCGTGGCACTAGGCATAATAAATTTTATCAGTGTCATCTTTGGTACAGTGAAATCTCGATGCATCGTTCCCGGATCCATCGTTTTCCTGCTTGTACCATTCATTTTTTCCCACCCAACTCTCATATAATCAATGTTGAATTTTCCTAGATGGATGGTTTTATTTTCCTGGTCATTTGAAAAACGATAGATAGAGATTTCACTGTACAGTGGGACCTCTTTAGTACGTTTTATAGGCGACCAGCCTAAAAAAATGTATTAATGTGAAAAACTTATTAAAGGAACTACTGGTAGGCCTATTTAACATGGGGAGCACATGGGTGGGATCAAAAAATTAAACTTATAAATATAGTGAATGTGTAAACGAGAAACTTATAAACGTTCTATTGTATTATGTAGGTTGTATTGTATTAATATTCCATATGTCAGATGGGATTAAGTTGACGTATTAAATTTTTGGTGCGCCTAGTATTTTGCTTTTGTCGGAAGAGAAGAGATGATCGTACGATCTCCATTCCAGTGAGAGGGTGATGAATAAATATTATGTAAAAATATTTGGAGAGTAGGACTTGATTTAAAGATTATTATTTTGTGATGTACGATATGAGATGAATGATAGATAATGATGCAGAGTAAGAGAAACAAGTGATATGAGAATAATGAGGTGGGTACAGGCTGGAGGAAATACATAGACAGAACACAAAAAACTGTCCCTTCGAAGTCCATGGAAAAGGTAGTGGGTTTGAGTATGAATTTGATTATGAATTTGAGTTTGTTGATTCTTGTGGAACCTACCTCCCAGTGCTTGCATTGTCCAGTCCATGTGTGTTTTCTGTGCTCTGTCTATGTATTTCCTTCAGCCTGTACCCACCTCATTATTCTCATGTGACTTGTTTCTCTTACTCTGCATCATCATCTATCATCCATCTCATTTCGTCCCATCACAAAATGATATTCTTTTAATAAGTCAAATAGGCTGGCATAGCTACCTAGTCATATTATTTATCTATTTGATATGCTCGTGCTGTTCAAATCCTGTTCTTCCAATGTGACAGACAAGGGGTTAACAACTCCTGAAATCTGGTGTGCACTTGTCATGAAATCTCCCTGAAATCCGAAATCAGGGGTACACCAAATTCACTAGTTGTTTACCCCTTGGTGACAGTTACTAAACACTCTAAATGGTTCATACTTGTTTCAATTATCGTATTTTAATTTTATACATTTTTTCCTTTCCAGTTGGCCAATCAGGCTTGCCAGTTGTGCAAACAGGCTTGCCTATTGTCCAATCCGGCTTGCCAGTTGTGCAAACAGGCTTGCCAATTGTCCAATCACCTTTGCCGGCTTTTCAAACGGCTATGCCAATCCTTTATAATCCACCAATGTACACGTATTGTCTACATACTGAATATCAAGATGAAGGGATACAGTTTTATGAGGATCGTCTCGTGACTTTGTAATTTACAACTCCAAGTATTTAATCATAATCATGCAGATGGTCATCACAGCTTCTTAGTGTAGGCCCTACACGTTACCAGTTGTCAGGGGCGGACTGTGGTCGGGGATTCAGGCTAGGCCCCCGTCCTCTTTGGGGGGCCCTGGGAAATATAAATGGAAATAAAGGCTAATTGTTATGAACAAGAATTAGAAAATGGAGAGAATGGATAATATTTGATTTGATTGAAAAACAAACATGGTTTACCACTTGTACTATTAACACCTTCGTACATGTCATGACTCATAGTCGGCGAGAAGCTAAGATGATTCAGACGATGGATTATGAATGGAGGATCATGGTATATGTTGTAAAAACGTAAGAAACAGATCAAGAGTTGTATACTCAGTAGTATACGAACTAAAAATCAACGGTTAATTTTCGTATTGATGTGTATCTTTCAAGCCAGGCAGCATGTACGTAATATTCACATGTTTTATAAAATATGTAATATATTGTTCATATTTTGTATTCTGTTCATATTTCCTTGAAATGTTTGAATGCCAGTATTGGTAGATATAATCAACCATTTCCATTAGGGTTGAAAGCGAAGATCATCTCAAACTATTATGTTTATAGCGATCATAATTTTTGTAACAATACAGTGGAACCTCTTTAGTATGTTTTTCAGGGGACCAGACAAAAAAACTTACTATAGTGAAAAACTTACTAAAGAAACTATTCAACATGTGGGAGCATATAGATGGGATCAAAGAATAAAACTTACCAAGGTGAAAAATGTACTGACGAGAAACTTACTAAAGAGATTCTACTGTATATAATTACATACAATGTGAAAACAAATCAGTTTCTCTCTACTAAATAACAGTGGAACCTCTATTCACCGTTCCCGGATCCATCGTTTTCCTGCTTGTATCATTCATTTCTTCCCACCCCACTCCCATATACGTAATCAATGTTGAATTTTCCTGGATGGATCACTTTCCTGCATGGATGGTTTAGATTTCCTGGTCCCTTGAAAAACGATGGATAAAGGTTTCACTATATATTCAGTTATTCACTACCTTGGTTCTAGCCAGTACAAGCTTAGAAATGGTGTTAAATTTCTTGAGTACAAATTTTCACTGAGGAAGCTCGATCATAATTTATCGTGATAAGAAATTCCTTTATTTCGGATGTAGAATAGGTGACCACGAACAACTTTCCACAAACTAAGTAAAATCACTTCTGTAAGTTTCTCTTCAGTCCATTTACTAGATTCTTAGTAAGCTGCCATGCCACTACATTCAATAGTTCCTTTGGTTTTTGTTTCGCTATGCTAGCAATTTTTCTCTACTCTGCTCTCTTTGAACAGGTATCGAAGGGATTCCGCTATAATATTGACAGAAAACTTGGTGTTCCTAACTTCCAAAATAGGAACAGCCAAAGTTCAACAAGCATCTTATCCATATCACGCAGCATGGTTGTTGACTTTGCTTGAAACCTACGCTTTTTTTTTTTCAATTGAGATTAGAAAATCATTTTCACCTCATTATTTGTCATTTTTCTTTTCTGTGCAATCCAGTATCAAATGCTGATTATGTTATCACTTAAAAAGCATAGTTTCTGATTTCGTTTGAAATGTATGAACGAACGTATACAAGGGGGAAAATGTCAGTTTCTGCGTGATGTTGATCAAAAAAAATACTCGTCAGTCATTAAGCCAACAAATTTCTATCAGTTCTATTAAAATATGTGTGTTTGCCTTGACATAATTTTTCCAATTTGGTCCACTTGATGAAGTCCAGAGCCCACAGGACGACCATACCCCCCCCCCCCCCCCCAGTCTGCCTCTGACGGTTGTCTTTCGTGTATTTCATGTTCATGTAAACTAAGGATGTAATCGACTCAAATCTACATTTATTAATGAAAATTAATAATTAATTGTGTAGGCCCTATCAAGTAATGATGTAGTTATTTATCTGTAGAGAAAAAAGGCAAGAAGTGTATTCCAAGTAGGCCTGCCTGTGCAGTTTTATTGAGTGCAGAATCAATCTTATTTGAAAAAAAATGAAATTACGTAGAATTATTTGTAATTTTGATTAGCCTATATTGTTCATCCATTCATTGTATTAATTCATTCATGTTCATTGTAGCCGTAGTGCTGATTCCAAGTGATAACCATCTGTAGATAATTATATTTAGTATTGCCACGTTTCTATTTAGGATGTTGTTAATGTGGACTGATAATGTTTTGTGTGTTGCTAGGAGCGAGGGGGGGCTCATCCCGTGGTGGGGGAATGACCAATGATGGAAACACCATGAATAATCAGCGAACTGGCCGCGGTGGTGCGTCTTACGCAGGCCGCCCACAAAATAATCGGCAATAGAGATGCAGAATAATTTACTTTAATATTAATGAATAAGCAATACCGCACACATTCAACCATGAAAAGAAAGACGTACTCTTGAGTATCATGTTGGATGCTTTTCAAACTTCTTTCATTCAAATTGGCATGTATATGATCTCAATTGATTCCATAAAATGTAACAGACTTTCTTATTTTTAACGGTTGCTGTGTGTGAAGATGTGTTGGTGGCAAAGTGTTGAATCAATCACCATTTGCTTTTTAAAACTCCGATTTTTATGCCTTACGAGAATGTTGATTGATCATTAATGCTACAATTACAATCCGTGTTTTTTATTTGTGGATACAATGTTCGCTATGGTGGCCACTAAGGTAGAACGAGAGACTTACCAATTATCTTGTGGTGTTCTTAGTGTCGATTGTCCGGAAGTTGACGAAAGATGGTGCGTCGAACGAGATGCTTGTTATGTGTTGATCAAATGAATTTATAGTAGTAAGTCAAGAAAAGAAACCAGAGGTTTGTTCATTCAGCTAGCTACTCATGCTTAAGTAGGTATTCTTTGTTAAAGATGTGTGTACATAATGATGTCAGTATCAGTATGTACCTAATGCTGTTTTTCTGCTGTCAAGATTTTATGTCGACATGTACAGTAAAGTGCAGGTCGGATATCTACCACATCGTGCGTTTTTGTCGTAATTTGCGTACAAAATTTCATTTTTGTAAAGTCATTGCTCAAACACTTGGTTTAATTATTATTGTTCAAAATTCAAAGTAAATATTGATGTGGTCAGCATGGAAATTATCTGCAGTCATTTTGGGTCTTGGAATTTCAACCATAACCAAATGTCGGGGTACATATTGACATTGTGAATCATATGCAGTGAGCTTGCCTACTGAACAATAAGTGTCTCATCTTGTTGATAATAATTGCAGAAGCTAGTAATCCTGACAATTTGAGGGTTAATACCAATGATGTGGTGTATGTGTGACTCGGGGTCACTTGGTTACACGTTGCAACTACATGGTAGTAGTGTTGTATAATATCAAGAGTAACCAGTTAACTACTGTACTATTTCAGGAAAAAAGTGTATAAATTCATCGGTTTTCACGAGGTAGCTGTCAGTGCCTTCCCTCGTGGATATAAAATTATATTTTAAATAAGTTGCGTACTTGTTAATTTTCCTTTCTAAAGAAGAGTATTCTCTCTCATGTAAAGGTAACTAAGCTGTTCTATCTGTCAGCTTATCTTGTCGATCAGGGATTACTTTGTTCCGAAACTACTGTTTTGAATGATGTGCACAGTCATCTTGAATTGACATTTTGTATCAAAATCTAAGGATTTTCATTCATTAATAAGCTTACTTTAAATTGATCTGGATTTTTGTTATTGTGTGTGCCGTCTAACAGCAATCGAATCAGTGTATAAAATAGATAGTTTTTCTATTTGTAACATGTGAAAATTTCATAATTATTCAGCTATCGACTTGGTGTACTTGAAGCCTTGTTTACATCAAATTCTCCTCAATTACAATACATTTTTACTTGAAGACATTGCCTAAAATTTGGGCCCAAAAATTGAAGTTGGTATACTACTGGATACGTCCATTGTATAGGAATTAAGGCCAGTGTTCAGAACAGAAAAGTGCTCCATTTTTCTATGTACTTAGTTTGTAGAGTTTGATCTAAACAAAGGTGGTGAGCTTGTGGGAGTTGGTTTAGTAAAATGTCAAATTTTTGGGTGATATGTATTGAAATATTTTGAGATATCAACATTCAATTGCTTCATTATCATTGGTATACACTTGTAAAATTGTATGTACCTTGGTAGCTCTCGAAATGGTATTGTATATATGTAAAGAGTTTGGTGGCAACATTTTATCAATATTCATGTGATTTGTATTCCTCAATGAGTTTGATGTCTCAAATCATTCAAAAGTTGGCACTTTGAAAATCTGATGCTTCACTAACCAAGTCATAATTGAAAGTTAACTTGCATGAAATGTAAGGCTATCAATCATATAGCCTAAATTCCTCAATAAGTATTTCTTTTTTATGTTAATATTAATTTTTATTTATACAATAATTGATGTACGTATTGGAAATCATAGCTACTTACAATACGTAATTTGATCAAGTCCTATTATTTTAGATTTTTCGTAAAAACTAAAAAGTGATGTACGTAGTCGTGACTTTGTGCATAAGAGTTAATACAGTTATAATTTCAAAATATCACTTGGTTGTACTTTTTTGTTGCTTTCAAAGCTACCTTTTAGAACAATCCTTCTTATTTTGATCTTTCAGATGGTGAAAGTAGAATCTTTGTCCTGTGTGAGAATGATCAGTGTTTGTGATACAGTACTAAAGAGTTGACTGGAAATGAGAGTGAAAATGTCAATTTTTTTCTTTTAATTGAACTTCTTGAGAATATTCAAGATACTGTAACAAAATTCCTGTGTTGGACGCTGAACTTGGAAATTGTACCTGCCAAATGGTTTGAGTAATTGGTCTCGGTGATCTCACCATGTGTTAGGGTCATGTTAGGTGAGGTGGGTTAGCTAGGTTGTTATTAGATGGTGTCTAAATTTGCAGTTTAGTTCATTTCATAAGCTACCCAACTCTAGGATACCTAAGGTAGTTTATGAACTGCCTACTCAACCCTAAACAGAATTGGATAACTATTAAGAGTTGAGACCTAGGCACTATTAAAGATTGCTTAACATAACCTAAAACAGATTGGCATGACACTTTGTAAAATTACCAAAGCCACTCCTAATATAGTAGCCTATTATAATATTTTTTTGAAAATTTTCTAGAAGAAAATTGTGAACACTAGTAGTATACATGATTCAGTTTATAGTTCTCCTTTATACTCTCAACTTTTTGTTAGGAACACCCCAATTAATAAATTGTTTTGGGGTCTAAAATTTGGATTCTATAACTGTTTGAATGCTCTACCGCTACCTCTCACTTCGAGATAACTTCTTTCACTTTTTCCACTGGTCGTGAGAGCTCGTTGATGAATTGTGCTACTGATACAAGGAAGTAACTGGAAGTTTGTCCATGTTCTCGAATGATGATCAATTATTAAATGATGATTATCCGTGTTTATGATACCGGTATACATATATACAATACGTTTGTGTGTCGACGGAGATTCTCGTGGCCGATGGTCTGTATTAGGTTGCTGATTCCTGTTCTGAAGAGAACTGAATATGATGAATGGAATTCCATTGAAACGTCGTTTTGCGTCGACTACACGACGTGGCACAACCGCAGAACTCGCTTCACCATTTATTTATATGTGTAATATGTGTAGGCCTACATTTGAGTACTTCTTGGTTTAGTTGTCACATCATCGACCAGAGGAATTGTTTGACGAGTGTCACTACTGATTTCTAAGTGAGTAAATTTGTCAAGATACTGAATTTCAAGTTTACTAAATGAGCGACATAGCTTCGGTGTAGATCCGAATATTAATGGTTCGGGCTCGGTATATCAAGTCCAGTTGGTATTTTTCTGAGAGTTAGTGAAAGCAAATAGCTGGAGTAACCACGGCAATAGCAACTTCAAATTGCCAGTTAGAGCTACTCCCACATTGGTCATTCTGGCAGCTAGATAGATTTGTCTTTATTTGTAATTGTGTGCAGGTGCACAATCAAATAGGCGAGGTTTGGTCTTACGACCGCTCTTCCATTTGTATTTTGTAAATATTCTTGCAGATGTTCTAGATGCACGGTGGCAAGATATTCTATTGGATCATTTTCTTGAATTCGAATCCCACCTAACTATTGTCCTTGAACTTGCATATTATAATGGAAACATGGAATAAAACAAGAGTGGAGATGAATAATAATAATTATAAACCTGAGGATAGTCCTTGAACTTGCATATTATAATGGAAACATGGAATAAAACAAGAGTGGAGATGAATAATAATAATTATAAACCTGAGGATAGACTCAAATATATTCTATACAATAAGAAAGCGATCAACAATTATAATTATAGCTAAATGATATTGGCTTGAAAAAATATCTAAGAGGATTTCAAATAATATTGCACTGTACTACAAAATGTAAAGTTATAATGCTAAAATAGAATAAAAACGATACGCAGCATGCTAACTATAGGTAGGTACGTTACATGCATGCAAAACTCGGCTGTTGATTACATTACAGGTGAGAAAATTATTTCCAGCGATCGAGGTAATGGGTGAAACCGTATACTGTACTTGAAATTATATAAGGTATTTTTTGAAATATAATTGCATTTGGAGAATTGCAAGTGCTCTTCTTGGTCAAGGTAAAGTTGAATATTTAAGGTGGTTACTGGTACGCTACTCCAAGATGAATCGAGCTTACGTGGTGGTTTCACTTGGCTCAAGAGTACTGTCCTGGAACCTACCGATCGCTGCTAGCAATTTGTAACTATGCGTCATGTTATGCCTTCTATATTCCTCAAATATAGACATCCAAGAGGCAGTGAATTTTTGCATTAAAGATGTGGTGGATAAACACGAATGCTCATAACATGGGATTTTTACTGATGATTCAATCGAATAATAATGAATACTCATTTGTTTGAGGCATGGGGACTTCTCTCATGATTTTGATTACATGTCTCAATAATCTGGATGTAAGTTACTTTGCAATGTAACTTGCATTATTATGAATTGCTCCACAAATTAGTAATCCTTAATTCAACCTCACTGACTCTGTTTTCTATTCTAAGAAACTGTTACAAACATCTGAGCAAAAGTAAAAGTGATTTTGCTAATTGCTTGTACGTATTTGTAAACAAAGTTTGGTCTAAATATTCCATGAAAAGTATAAAATCTATGTGAAACCCATTCTCCATCTCTAAATGCGTAATTTCATCAAGAAAACTGGTTATAATTTACGGAAAGCGTACCATACAGTAGATAATATGAAAATTTCACATGTTTACTCATCTTTTCAATCACATTTAAATAAGTTAACAATGCATTTTTAGCTAAGTCAACCTATCGTAATGGTCTGGATTAATTTTGTGATTCTCGGAGCAATATTGTGCTGATTGAATTCAAGAAGGTGTGCTCACTTTTATATGAGTTCAGCTTGGCAAAAAATTTCATAAAAATGAATTTTGTTTTGGTATTCTGAAGGAATAAATACTTACACGAAAAATTGAAAAAAAAATCTTCCAAGGTCCAGTGAGTTATTTCAAATAGATTTCTAATCAATGAAAGTTTTCACAGCCACATCACTGCTCTTCAGTGATGGTTCAGCACTCTAGCAACTGATCAACAGCTCATTACTTTTAATTATGAATATTTATGTCACTCATTATGTTTGTTTCTCATTTGTTCCTACCATCTTCATCTAGCATATTTTGTACATTTCTTATGTATTGTGCCCAAGTACAGGCTCAAACGTCGTTACTGATGTTGAAGCTGTTAATGGTGACTACGATGATCATTTAGTTGAAGGTGAAATTGTTGATTTTTTATTTGCTGCAATTATATACAATGTTTTTGTGTAATGTTAATTGACGACTCGAAATAGGCGTGGCTTTACCAGTCAGCCAGTTGGATCATATCAGTTGTACCGGTAGTCATTTCAAGATGCCCCGATTGGATATTTGAATTTGTCTACAGTTCTAACAGCCCTGTTGATTGGACGGTATGATTTCTGACGTCATGAGGACGAAGACTGCAAGTTGTAAATTGGCCTAATGAGTATTATATAACTTTGCTCGGGTGTTGTCATGGTAACTAGCAAGGGCGAGCGGTCAGGGCAAGCTTGGTAAGCAGAGCTTACCCAGAGAAAATGGTGTATAATAAGGCCTGGTATTACCAAGTCCAATTAGCCTTCATCTGAGAGTTGGCGCAAACAAAATTAGTATGAGCAACCATGGTGGTAACACATTTAAACTGCCAGTTAGAGCTACTCCCATGATGGTAATTCTGGCATTAAAAAATATGGGCCAAAGAAAAATGAATAATAATTATGTGAATATTCAATGTATTCCGTTATAGGATTGGGAAAAAAAAATTTTGAGAAGTTTTCATGTTGTAATATCGTTATATAAAGCTGAAGCTATCGTTGCTGCTTCCCATTGCAGTTGAGCTATAGTAATACAACGCTGTAACTCGGCATTGTGCGCTCAATTACCATTTCACTCCACAAACCTCATTCAGAGTGGTTAGCAGCAGACAACATGGATACTCTAACTGATCACGCCAACAACGCAATCAGCAATATGGTAAAATTCTCTAATTCAGCTCGCCTGATTATAAACAAGACTAAATCAACATTCATCAACTTTCACATCGCACAGCGCACAGAAGATCGCTCTCCACTGATCAGACTCCAACATAAAACCCTAGTAGAAGTTCTGAACTGGCATACGCACATCGACGAACTAACCAAGAAACTAGTAGCAGCTCCATATATCATGCACAATTTACGCAAGATGACTAGCAAAGATACCCTGCTCATAATTATTATGGCCTAGTCTTACCCAGAATACAATATGGCATTATCTTTTGGGGTGGCTCTCTAGAGTCCTCTAGATTATTATTGTTACAAAAAATAACTGTAAGAGCAATGATGGAAGTCTCAAATCGGACATCCTGCAGAACATTATTCAGGACATTACATCTTCTAACAGTAACACCTGTATAACCTGATCACCTGATAATATACGCTGCCACTAACGACAATCTCCATCTCACAAACAATATCATCCACAGTCACAGTACCAGAACAAGAAATAATTTCCATATACCAAATCTCAATCTGAAGCTATGCAAAAACAACCCAGCCTAATACAGTCGTATAATTTTCAACAATCTACCCTCCATAATCAACATAATCTTCTATAGTATAACATAACTTAATATAAGTTAAATAATATAAATAACATAACTCCATAATCCATCAACAAGAAGAAGTTCAAGTCAGAAGTTAAAACTTACCTCATCCAAACTTGCCCATACACAATAGAAGAATACTTATCTAATCTTAATTCTGTTTAATTTTGAACATGTATGAAACGTATCGCTAATGTAATGTAATGTCCTTCATCATCTATTACCTCTTATTCATTTTTATCATTTTATAATTATCTGATATTTTTATATGTCACAGATGTATATTGTATATTGAACATACAATGTATATTGTTCCCTGAATAAAGATTATTATTATTATTATTATTATGTTATGAACGTTTGCATCGCCGTCTGAGTGCTTCGGAGTGACTGCTAGAGCTAGCTGTGTGCAGCAAACCTGCACAGACGTGCCAGGCAACCGCTTGCGGTCAATCCAAACGAACAAATGTTATTTGATCAATGAAATATTATTGCCATTTTATTCTGACTTAAGTTATCAATTCAATGGAGCTTTTTTCAGGGGAATGTATAGAATGTATACACATAATTTATTTTCTTCATCAATTATAAAACACTAGAAGAACATTGTTTATTTCCACTATGTAGGGCTATATTATTCGAAGAAGATCACTTTTTTAAAATTAATTTTGGTTACTTTTTAGGCCAAATTAATAGATTTCCTTCATAATTATGCAGACCAAATATATTTTTTTAATTTATCTTATTCTTATGTATTAGATTGAATGTTACACTCGCAGACAAGTTGACTTTTTATAACTTTGCGGGTCTACAAAGTTGTACTTTTTCCCACCTTGAAATCCCAAAAATCCTTGAAAAAAAAACCAGGTCTGTAAGCTCAGACTTTGTTATTACCAATATGTATGTAATATGTTTTTTTTTTTTTAATAACATCGAAACTTGATACAAAATCTTTGTTTCCCAATTAAGGCTATGGATGAAAAGTAGGATCGTTTGGACAATCAGTTTATATTCGAAGAAGGTGACTTTTTTTAAATTAATTTTTTCAATTGTAATATGTAGGTAGGTACCCAATAGTAAAATGTATTAATCAATAACAGAGGTCAAGCAAGATATTCCCGTCTAAAAAATGATAATTTCTTGATAGTGTAAAAAATAAAAATATATGTAAATTCAATGAGCATACAATAATGAAACAGAACATCTACTTAGAAATTCTCCACCGCCATCATACATAAGAAAAATTACGTCCACATTTTCCAATATCAAACCATGGACTTATAACTGTTATAAGTCCATGATCAAACTATCTTATTTTACATTTTTTGTATCATTTCATCATTATTATTCAGTATCATTTCAAATTCCACGCGCCACTATGAGCGGTTGCAAGTAGTTTTCGTTATTCCTACCCAAGTGACGCTATCGTCGCGTAAAATACGGAATCTCCGTGCAAGTCCTGATATTAACTCTTTTAAAGCTCTTTGCCTCTTTCTTTTAGCTCTTTGTCTCTTTCTTTGAGCACTTTGCAAGATAAGAAAGCCGTGTGATCGATAATCCTTTGACAGCCCTAAGATTTTGACAGGTGACAGTTTGTTGTTTTTTATTTACAGGGAAATGTTTCGATTATTGAAAGAAAAGCATAAACTATGTAAGTTCAACGTATGTACACTATGTTAGGTGTGGCACTGGCATGTGAGTGAATTGCTAGGGTAGGCCTAGACCTAATATTTGGTCCCGCCCGTGGGATAATTTTTAGCCTTTGTCATAAACATAGCGATTAGGCCTGCACCCCATAGACCCAAAGATGGAATATACCTATGGTAGGCCTAGTCCTGGGCCCTAGGTCCTGTCATTGATTGCCTCACGGTGATGTCATTTAACTTGATATCTTTTGTGACTTATAGAAGTCCTCAACCTAGCTTAGGCCTTTACTATAGTACAGTTCTACATTTAGGCCAATAGGCCCTACACTTTGGCATCTTAGATGACCCTATAGTGCCTATTTTCTGGGACATAATATTGCCCCAGACCATCAGGCCTATGCCTCGGCTTGGCCATGTCAGGCTCACCTGGACATGGCCTAGACCAGGGAGACCCCAGACTTTGAATTTAAACCTTACAAAATCAATGCCCCAGACATCATCTGCAAATACTGAATGGTTCATCCAAGATGCATTGAGGGTTGCGTTGGTTTGCCGGTTGGAGATGGTGTCCTTACTTCCTATCCCTCCCATGTTGAAAATATGTTCCAATTCATTGCCACATTTTTAGAACTATCGATCGTGCGTAGATAAGTACCGGTAGTGATGAAAGGAACTAACTTTACGCTCATGTCGGCTCACCTAATAACAGCTGTCATCAATAGTGTGTCAGCCTATCAGCCGTTTCTACAAAACAACACTAGGTAGAGCAGCGATCAATGGTTTTCAGAAAAGTACTCAGGAAATGGAACGTGTTTTCGAATTAGTGAAGTCACCATCTCCAACCGGCAAACCAACGTAACCCTCAATGCATCTTGGGTCCATCCTTTGGCAATCCAAGAAAGGACACGGTTTCACTAAAAAATTTAATGCAACTATTTTCTTCTGGTGGTGAAAGTAGCAGTGCTCCAATTCCCGTTACTCGATCCAGAAAGGAACTAGTTACGGTGCCGTGACATTTCCTCAGAGAAAAAGAAAGTTGAAAGTCCCCCTAAAAAAATTAGTTCCTTCAAAGTTCCTTTGCAAGTTACTGATGCCCAGTTTTTTGTTTGAATGTATAAGTATTTTCATGCATTTCAAAAGTTACCAAGACAAAAGATTTCCAGGGTCTCTCCCATCCTGAAACAGAACCCATTGACCATAATCGTTTCGATCATTATTGATAAAACACTACCACACACTACCTAATTTTTGAAATAATTATTAGACCCTGTCACAAGGAAGCAGGGCTGAGATGAAACACTGAAATGGTAGACTGGTATTCCTCTTGTGTTTATACATATCTTCTCATATGCGTCTTGAAAATAACCTCAGTCTTATTGGCTATTGCCATTGGATATGTCACCAGATAGTGATGGTTTTCTTGGAATGCCTTTGCTGGGTAAGCAAATATTAGGCCTAATGGTTGAAATAATTTTGCTAAACCCGTCACATTTACGCTCGATTGGTTCAATCGTAGGATGAGTCATAGACATTACCGTGAAATACGTCTAGGAATAATAAGATTAGAGACTAGACTGAGTTGATAGCATATGTGACAGAGGGTTAAAGACATAATATTTCATCTGCTATAATATGAAAAGACGATATTTTTCACGTTGTGTTATGCTACGCATTCTTGAACAATCTGTTCAAAAGGAACTTTGAAAGGAATGTAAATTTCGTCCCTCGTTATCGCTAAAAGTTACTGTTAAAAGTTACTGTTTAATAAAAGGAACACGTTCCCATCAAAGTTCTTGATAAAGGAATGCGTTCTTTCTGTCAAGTTCCTACCCAACACTGGAAAATAGCGCCTGAGGGTGTTTTCACTGGGCCTATTCAATATGTCAGTCTATAACTACACCTTCATATAATATATTCTTCCCTATTTTTTCGCTATCCCAACCTAACCAAACACTAGCACTAAAATAACACATTACTTTTTCAAAACTATTCAATTGCTGACAATGAAAATAATCATAATATATGTTCTCGTATTTCATATGTAACAAATCACAACAAATAAAATACCCACTACATCTACTGTGAACCAAAGGGCCACTGTCTACCTACTGTCTAACAAAGGGCAGCTTTACTGCAGATTAAACAAATTATATATTTGCTATCAGTCATTTCTAAAAAAATAATATGAACATAATTGAGAAAGAAACAAGATTATTAATGCCCTGGCTGTAATTACACTGAATGAAATAAATATACTGTAGTTAATAAAATTAATTCCAAGATTCCAACAAATCATACTCTTTGATAGTTGAATTATTTTAGGCTTAGAACACTCAAATGAGTGAATAAAGGAGGGGGTAGGGGATGGTAATCTATTAATAATTTATCTCACATTTTATTAATGAAATAACTATTTAAATCAAACAAAGTTTATTCAAAGTGAATATGATATTTTCATACCAGGCTATTGACTTTGGAAAATGAGCCTCCTGTTTGACTCAGTCAACTCACCAACTAAGTCAAGTTGTGCATGGTAATGCAAAATGCATTGATTTTTGTAAACACACTCAGTATCTTGCCTCGTTCTCACCCCAAATTAACCCAGCTGATGGTGGGGTCATTAGGCACATTATTATCCATCACTTCTGGTCTACTGGTGCTTCTTTCAACGGTCCATCTACTAGACTGTATTTCGTTATTTTGTTCCAGGTTAACCCAACCAGGATGACCATGCTTGAATTCGTTCCAGGATCTAATGAATAATCATGTTTGGCCGTTGTAGCATGGTCTAGCCTCAATCTCATCACGTGTCTCATCCCTGGTAAGCAAAATACGTGAGACTCTACTTTAATTATTACAGGCCTTCAATTTAAGAAAATTATTCATCAAATCCTATTTATTTCCTTACCTTTAATATTCAGAGCCCACCTAAAGCCATGGACAAAATATATACTACTAAGACAGTTCACTCTTATGGAAAAACTAGAATGAACTCTCGAGCACACCTCCATTCCCCTCGTGTACGTCTACAATTAGTACCTATGCTTGCCACTTGAGGATCAGCCCTGGTGACTGCTTGGTGACAGTGCAATCCAGCATGCTTGAAGCGCTTTACAACAATCTGCATATATGTAGGTGTTACAAGTGAGGGGGTTAGAAGAGAGTGGTGATAAAGTAGTGAAGGTAAAAGCGTGAGTCAATTTTATTGCATCATTGCGGAACATGTCTTGGTAGTATATTTTTCGTCCATTCTCAAGCCTGATGAAAAATTTGAAATATATATAGTAACCTGCAACCTGTAATCATTTGCCATGTAATATGGATAGAGGCATGAAATTATAGCATTAATTATTTTGTTTTTTAGCATTAGCTATTCCAAAAATAGCATTCTAGGGCCTATAGCATCAGTGAAATTTGAAATTAGCAGTAATTTAGCACTATAAAGTCTTTGGACAAATGTAAAGGTTCCAAAACATAAATGATGTGCGCATGTATTGGAAGCTATTTTCGACATTATTCTCAGCTTGAGCGAGCAAGTTCTCAAAAGACAGTACATTTTTACATTCATGTCGATATGCCCCACATTGAAACACTAATTGAACTTCACAGAGTGAAAGAGCATAGCAAGTGACTGCCACAGGCCAACGAATGTTGATAAATAAATATTTTATTCAAACGAATTGGAATGAAAGATTTTGAGTTGACATGGCACTTGAATCTAATTCGGAAAAAAATGAGTGTCACAGACAATGTTTTTAGGAAAATTGCTATTTTCTCACAAATAGCGTTTATTTTGTGTAAATATTGATTTATCGTTGTAAAAGGCATATCGCTTTAAATAGCAAAAAATAACTTGATCTTAAATTGTTTTGAACATCACAAAACATGAAGAAAACACCAAATATTATAGTTTCAGATGACTCAATTCTATAGCGCTTATAGCTAATGCTAAAATTTCATGCCTCTAAATATGGAACAAGGAAATGAAATCGTCAAGTGTAATTCACGAGTTTGACGACTCAAGTTGGCAAGGCTATCTAGGGGCGACTGCAGGTCCATAGTCATCGGGGGGACTTGCATCAATGAATATTCAGGATCTTAGAACATACATTTTACTATTCATTGTGCTGCCTTCTATTAGATAACGTGAGCCAAGATCTGTAATACGCAGCAATCTCGTCGACCCGATAGATAGCGTGGATACAAATGAGCGGGTCAAGACAGGAATATGGCCGCGTAAGCCACGCTCTCAAAACCAATCACAGACGTGTTTTAGTTATGCAGTCCGTTGTTTCCTGCGTTTCAGTAATACCGATTCGTAATAAAGAATAATTCCAATATCGGTAGATGGAAGAAAAATTAACCGACCTTATAACCTTTTGCCAAAAGCATTTAGGCCTATCAGGAATAAAATTTGAAAGAAGCAGTAGCTCATAGTGGGAATCAAAGCCTGGATCCTGGTGTAGTAGTCATACGCCATAGACACTCGTACTCAGTGGTGGGTATATTACAGGGCTTTCCAACTAGATATCTCTGAGGGCTATTTTTTCACAGGGAAATTTGAGGTGGGCCACACAGTTTAAAACTGTCCGATAATTTCTATTCATTTTTCACCTGTTTTCAATATGGTGTGCTCGTATAAAAACAACATATTTTTGGTACACACACATTCAAGCTTCTTGAAACTGATTTTTTCCAGATCAAGATTAAATTACTTGAATTAAACTTCTTGTCATCACATCTTTATTCAGGTATTTGTAACTGATATGACGCACGGGGGGAGTGCACAACGATGCCAGATATATTCTCAATTTAACTGTACAGAATATTATACGTAATTGCAGTAATTGTAGAGTTTGTATGAATTCATGAGTGATGCAGAATTGCAGAGATCATACCGGAGACCATTTAAAAAGGTCCCGTGGGCCGGAGAAGGCCCGCGAGCCGCCAGTTGGGAAGCCCCGGTATAGTATGTTGGAAAGATATCCTTCGAAGTGCGTGGTCTCATTCCTGTCCTGTCTTGAGTTGCTCGTGGTACGAGGCTTGCGGTTAACGTTAGCTCAGTGTCCTCTGACTGGTACTGGATTTCAGAGCACATATTTAGGATTTTATTCATCTTTTGTGTTGTGCACAGCCTCAGCCTATGATCCAACTAATTTGTAACTCGTATTTTACACTATTTTAGATCAAACCCAGAGTAATAACGAAGAAAAAAGGTGACCACCAAGTTATACGTGTTCAAAGCTTCAGTTTATCTTATTTTTTTACTAGGGGAGGGGCAAATTTTAATAAATTTGTGCTTTTTTTTTCATCAACATTGAAAGTTGATACAAAATCTTTGTTCCCCAATGAAGGCTACATATGAAAGTAGGATCGTTTGATGCGCTAAATGACCTCACTGTCGATGCGCCTTAAAACCCTAATATTCATTCATTCAGGGGGCACCATAGGGACGATCTTACCGGCCCAATTCAATTATTTAAAATAAAAAACAATGAACTTTGACGCTAGGACTGCGCTGTCTGTGACCAAACTGTTTCGCCGTGGATAAAAGTACGGTATTTCAGTTTCCAAACGTCCGGATTATATGATGAGTACAAACCGTTTTTATATCTGGACATTACCAGCATTGGTATTGAGAGTAAACCAAACACACCAATAGCAGATGTAAAGTTTCTCATTGTTCAATGAAAAAACAGTGATGGCCTGAATTATTATAGTTAGGCCTATCACTACTAATTGAAGGTTGTGGCCAATTATAACATTGTCCAAGCATTTGCTTTGAGTTCTGTGAACTCAAATCACGAAAAACTAAGCCATGATGGATTACGAAATACGTATTTGTTGGTCTTGAATTATACGTTTCCTTCTTTTTATTTCATTTCTCTCCTGTTCTTCTTTTCTTGAAATGTTGAAATTCTTGAAATTTGTATTGGTCTTGAATAAGACACTTCCATGATTCAAAATGTATTCTTTTCTTTTCTTGAAACCTTGATGGTTGTGCTAAAATGCATGCAAGAGTCACCAAGTGGCAGTGAAATGTCTTGTTCCTTCATAGCCCTCTTGTCGTTGATGACATCCTGATGGCTGTGCACTAAATGTTCCTTGTATTTTTTCAAGTGATTTTCAGACTTTTGTGACTCAAGTATCTTGAAAAGCCTGAAAATAAGAAATGTGCTTACATAAATCTATTCCAAAATACAATTATTGAAACAGAAGTATCAAAACCACATGTAAAAGTCATAAAAACTCTGTGTGATCACTAAATTTAAAATTAACTGGATGTCAGCCGTTTGCCTAGATGTTGAAATCTTGTATCGTGAATATTTTAGAAAATAATTGAACTATAACCAGTTTTTACCATCCGTAATGTTCACTTGTAGTATGTTGCTCGAAGATCATGTTCAAAAATAATAATATTGGTTCTCTTTGAAACATTATTTATATACAGACTGATGAAATTTCAAAAATTGTTATCCATGGTTGCCATGGATAAATTTTATATATTTTCATTTTTCTAAAGTACGTGCTTAACTGCGTGCGTGTTACACGGACCGTTATTATTGATTGTTGACACAGAGAAACTGTAGAAGAAAAATCAGTGGGATATGCTATACCGATATGAAATGGAGTGTTGGGTAATGAACTTTTAAAATGAACGCGTTCGTATTTTGTGAACTATTCAATGAACACGTTACATTTGACGATCTTAAACTTTCTTCACGTTCGATTTTTCGGTGATCTTTAACGGAATAAAACGTTCATTTGAAAGTTCATAATTTTATATCACTCATCATCCTATTCGACACGATCGCACTATCCGTACTTCCCCGTCCAAATTCCGAATGAGATTGACTACATTACGGTCCATCCCGAATGTATAATATACTCTGTTCGGGATTCCATCATGTGATCACTTGTTACCAGGAGAACCATCTATTATTTTTGAACCCTTCTTCCATATAATTTTCAAGGTGAATTTTTGAACAAACTTGTGTTTTTTGAATTTGAACTTGAACTTTTACAGCAAAGCCACAAAAACGAACTTTTAACTTTTTGAAAGATCGATTTATCTGACATGAACTGAACTTTTGGAAAGGTCCTTTTATAAGTGAACTTTTCTGACACTGATGATATGATGCGTAAGCATGTAAATTTGTTCATAGTTTTCTCGCCAATCTCGACGATAGGTCAAGTAATGCAGTATCGGTACTTCTGCATCTCACTCCATTCCTTGCTATCCAACATTTATCGACAACAACACAGATTACAGGTAGGCAGTGAAGCTATGTATTGAGAACTAGACGACTGACATGATGTGAGAGAGAGAATAAACTTCTCTCTCTCTATTTTCAAAATTTCAGATTTTTAAATTTCAGTTTGAATTATGATGCTTTGAGTCATAGATTCAATAGACTTGTTATGCAATTTGACAAATTTTAAAATATCCACAACTGACGTATTTCAATACTCGTACAGATTTATGTCATAAAAATGAGCATATGAGTGACAATTATGAAATAAATATATTGAAATTGAAATATCTCTATTTCCAAGCTACCCTTTCGTAGAGGGTAGTTTGGAAGTCGTAGAGGGTAGTTTGGAAGTCGTGGAGGGTAGTTTGGAAGTCGTGGAGGGTAGTTTGGAAGTCGTAGAGGGTAGTTTGGAAGTCGTAGAGGGTAGTTTGGAAGTCGTAGAGGGTAGTTTGGAAGTCGTAGAGGGTAGTTTGGAAGTCGTGGAGGGTAGTTTGGAAGTCGTGGAGGGTAGTTTGGAAGTCGTGGAGGGTAGTTTGGAAGTCGTAGAGGGTAGTTTGGAAGTCGTGGAGGGTAGTTTGGAAGTCGTGGAGGGTAGTTTGGAAGTCGTAGAGGGTAGTTTGGAAGTCGTGGAGGGTAGTTTGGAAGTCGTAGAGGGTAGTTTGGAAGTCGTAGAGGGTAGTTTGGAAGTCGTAGAGGGTAGTTTGGAAGTCGGAGAGGGTAGTTTGGAAGTTGTGGAGGGTAGTTTGGAAGTCGTAGAGGGTAGTTTGGAAGTCGTGGAGGGTAGTTTGGAAGTCGTAGAGGGTAGTTTGGAAGTCGTAGAGGGTAGTTTGGAAGTCGTAGAGGGTAGTTTGGAAGTCGTAGAGGGTAGTTTGGAAGTCGTAGAGGGTAGTTTGGAAGTCGTGGAGGGTAGTTTGGAAGTCGTGGAGGGTAGTTTGGAAGTCGTAGAGGGTAGTTTGGAAGTCGTAGAGGGTAGTTTGGAAGTCGTAGAGGGTAGTTTGGAAGTCGTAGAGGGTAGTTTAAAAGTCGTGGAGGGTAGTTTGGAAGTCGTGGAGGGTAGTTTGGAAGTCGTAGAGGGTAGTTTGGAAGTCGTGGAGGGTAGTTTGGAAGTCGTAGAGGGTAGTTTGGAAGTCGTGGAGAGTAGTTTGGAAGTCGTAGAGGGTAGTTTGGAAGTCGGAGAGGGTAGTTTGGAAGTTGTGGAGGGTAGTTTGGAAGTCGTGGAGGGTAGTTTGGAAGTCGTAGAGGGTAGTTTGGAAGTCGTAGAGGGTAGTTTGGAAGTCGTAGAGGGTAGTTTGGAAGTCGGAGAGGGTAGTTTGGAGGTCGTGGAGGGTAGTTTGGAAGTCGTGGAGGGTAGTTTGGAAGTCAGAGAGGGTAGTTTGGAAGTCGTAGAGGGTAGTTTGGAAGTCGTGGAGAGTAGTTTGGAAGTCGTGGAGGGTAGTTTGGGAGTCCTAGAGGATAGTTTGGAAGTCGTGGGTAGTTTGGAAGTCGGAGAGGGTAGTTTGGAAGTCGGAGAGGGTAGTTTGGAAGTCGGAGAGGGTAGTTTGGAAGTCGTAGAGGGTAGTTTGGAAGTCGTGGAGGGTAGTTTGGAAGTCGTGGGTAGTTTGGAAGTCGGAGAGGGTAGTTTGGAAGTCGTGGAGGGTAGTTTGGGAGTCCTAGAGGATAGTTTGGAAGTCGTGGGTAGTTTGGAAGTCGGAGACGGTAGTTTGGAAGTCGGAGAGGGTAGTTTGGAAGTCGGAGAGGGTAGTTTGGAAGTCGTAGAGGGTAGTTTGGAAGTAGTGAAGGGTAGTTTGGAAGTCGTAGAGGGTAGTTTGGAAGTCGGAGAGGGTAGTTTGGAAGTCGTAGAGGGTAGTTTGGAAGTATTGAAGGGTAGTTTGGAAGTCGTAGAGGGTAGTTTGGAAGTCGGAGAGGGTAGTTTGGAAGTCGGAGAGGGTAGTTTGGAAGTCGTAGAGGGTAGTTTGGAAGTCGTGGAGGGTAGTTTAGAAGTCGGAGAGGGTAGTTTGGAAGTCGTGGAGGGTAGTTTGGAAGTCGTAGAGAGAGTGTGGGTGAGAAGAATGGAACAATACTGGTAATAGTGCTAAGAGAGGAGGAACTATTTGATTGATCTTTAGAATTGTCATCGATGCGATGGGTGAGATGTGATAGTTTTTGAAGGTGCCAGTTTTGATCGGAAAGTCTAGTTGAATCAGCGGTGCTGAATTTATAAATTGAGTATGAAAGTTTTAATTTTTAAAATAGGTCAACTTTATTCCTCATTTTTGTGTGTAATGTGCAATATGTGTTTTCATCAAGTTTGCACAAAATATTTATATTCAACCTTTTTTCATTATTATATCATTGCAAAAAACTATTTATATTCGGCAATATTTTCATTATTATTACTGTAATGATAGTACTGAAGTTGAATTAGCAGTGCAGATTTTATAATTCAAGTATAAAAGTTTTAATTTTTGAAATAGGTCAATTAATTATTCCATTCTTATTGTGCAATAATGTGCAAAAGGTATTTTCATTGAGTTTTCAAAAAATTATTTCCATTAAACTTTTTTTCCTCATCATTTAGTTGCAGAAAATTATTTAAATTCGTTCAATGTTTTACTATTATTTGGTAGGCCTACTGCTATTTTGAATTACAGTACATGCTAAAGCACCATCCAAATGGGAGTTCCTTTAAATCAATCAATGTGTAAAATTTTATGAATACATTGTTTATATTTTTTTTTTGTCACACATTAAATAGGGGCCTATATTATTACATGAAACATTCATCATAAAATCCTACAAAGCCAAACATGCTGGCTTGACTGTGGGGGTAAGATAACATGTGTTTTAACATATCGTGTTTCACTCCTACTGGTATCAAAATCAAAAATTGAAAAATACACACAAAAATAAATAATAATAAAAAAATAAAAATAAAAAATAATAATAATAATTAAAAAATATAATTTGACATTCCTACGTGACTACCAATACTGGAACATACAGTAATTTACAGTAGTCATCTATAAGTACAAGGAATCGATCATTCAAAAAGTTTCAACCCAGAAATATTAGTCCACTATTTTTTATTTTGATCCATTTGATTGAAAGACTTGAGGTTCATTTATGGAATTAATGTGTGTACCAAGACATAAATAATCAGAATCGTTATCCAGGATTGCTTGCCATTATTCTAGTCCTATCTTCCTATTCATTATTTTATTGTTTGGCTTTCCCTTTACCTGACCCAATTGTCATACATGTCTTGCAATTTGGCAACCACAACGATCTATTCAAGGGGCCTACGCTATACTCAACTGACATGGTTCCAATTGTATTGACAGATTTTCTTTTGGATACACATTAATTTGTATTGTTTGCAAGTGTGGAAGTTGCATTTGCATTGATATATAATATTTTGTAAAACGTGTGGACGAAGTAGGCGTAAACAACCGGCACTGCAACGCAGTTGCTAACGAGCTCGCTTTATGTGATCCGGGAGGTGAGGGGCATATCGGACGAGGTAAAATCCTTCCACCGTCTATCTGTCCAGGGGTGTTTCGTGTTTTCCCTCTTTAGTCTAGACTGATGCTGGGATGGTTCATACAATATAAACCACGACCGCTTCCTTCCCATTACGTAAGAAACCTTCATCTCATCATCTTATTATTCATTCATCCGACGCCAATAGATCTTAGTTATCATTACAGTGCGTCATTAAAATCCAACATTATTGAATATGAAGAACTATCGCCATGAGAGAGTGAGTAGGACGATATTTATTTATTTATTTATTTATTCAATAATTCCTTTAACCCTCTTCCGAGGAAATTGGAATGGTTAGCAGTTTACAATTATCAACTTACTAACTTATAAATATAGCTTATAAGTTATAACATTATATGATATTAAGTAAATCCATTGATAATTAACACTAAAGATAATGATAATAATATTTGAAATAATATTTAAAATAATTTTAATGAATGAAAATAGGTTTTATTAATTTTGAACTCCAATTTTCATATGATATCAGCTTTCAATAGCTGATGTTTGTTGAATTTTGAAGTTCAATTTGAAAATACATTTCATTTCAAAATTAATTCCAATTATGACTTATCAAAAATTCTAATTTTTTCAATCAATTTCAATTTCTAATATACGTAGTTTTGAAATAATTCTAGTTTTATTTAGTTATAATTTCAAGTTATTTTGAATATTGATTCACATTTTTTAGATGAAGAAAAGTAATATTGAAAAAGTAATTAAAATTGTTGTTTAAATTAGTGTAATAAACAGAATAGAAGTAGAAGTACAAATAAGTGGTAATGAGGCGGCATCCGAGTGTCAATCGAAAGTAGAAGCAGATGACGGAAAAGAGAAGAAGTTAAAAATATGGTGTGATAATGTGTTGTGAGTTCATGAGGCGGGTGGGGTCAATGTGTGACCTTGTGTGGTGAAGATATGCCATTATTCCATTGTTGTGAGGATTGAAAGAACGAGTTTCGTAGTGACTTATTTGCTACTGCTGGATGAAGACCGTACTGTGACATTTGGCCATGAAAGCAGCACATCTGCCACCCTCGGTAGCTCAGTCAGCTTAGGCACAGCTTCAGAAACTCCGTTGTGTGTGGGTTCGAGTCCTGCATAAGGCATGGGTTCTTATAAACGTCCTTTCATTTATCATCACCTCACAGTTTCATCATCACCCGATCATTCGTACCCCCGTATAACCCAGCTGTTGATGGGGTCGTTAAGAAAACAATAATTATCATCAAGTAGCACATCTCTATATAAGTCATCCATTCCATGAATTGCGAGCGTTTTGAGTGGGTGTTTTAATAATGACACTGCGAATGTTGGCTCTACGCATTCAGGTCATTCCCTCACTGTTTCCAGTATGGTTATACCACCTCGTGTGTAATTGTGATACATTTATAAATGATTAATAATCGTATAAGTGGGAGTAGAACTGGTAAATACAGTTACAGGGAACTAACTGACGTTTTATTTTGTAGACACGTACATTTATTTGTGCAAGTCGTTGAATGTGTTGTCAGTACCCACCAGCTATTAAGAATGCGATCCAATAATTGAACGTAACGTATAACAGTGAACGCCTTGCGTTGGGTTAGTGTTAGGAGATGATGCGTCCCACGTAGATTTTGAACTTGAACTTGATCTAAACATACTTCGTCGGAGTGTTGGATGTAATAACAGAGATTGCTCATTTTTATTTTATTTATATTGTATTTAACGACCCACTGTAGGCCCTACTGATGACTACGATCTATTGGCGTCGGTGAATGATTTATGAGATGATGGGATGATGAGATGAAGGGTTATTTAACTAGGTGTTTTTGAATAGTGGTAAGGAGTCGGTCGTGGCCTGTTGTTGAAGGAACCAATCAGTATTGACCTGAACGACAGAGGGAAACCACGAAAAACCCCTGTCAGGAAAGTCGACCATGGCGTGTTATTACCGATTCCTTCCCACTACCGGTATCCAAAAACATCTAATAAAATAACCTTTCATCCCATCATCTCGTCTATCATTCACCGACGCCAATAGATCTTATTCATCAGTGCAGTGCGTCGTTAAGCCCAATATAAATGAAGATAAATAAGATTGAGCACGGTCCAAGTCAGGCGGATGGGTTGATCCTGTAGAGGCATGCGCACCCAGGAATATTTTGTATTTAAATATAAACTTGTTGAGCAATTATTATACACGGATAGTCGTCAATAATTTAAGAAAAATAGATGAATAAAAAACAACGATATTTCGTAGTTACTTCGATCTCCACTTTCAGATTTATAGGTTATTCACAACTCATCAGTAGGGTTGCTGTTCGATGTACAAATTGCAATTGATATCGAATATTGATCGTAATATATCGAAATTTCTAATCGATAACGAATCTATACGAAAACAAATGCGAGATTGGATGGCGTCAATCTTGACTAGTGACCATGTGTTATGGCTTATGGGTGGTTACAATACGATCGAGGTCTTATAGGCCTACTTGATCTGCCATGTCCGTAGACTGAAGCTGATTGAATCGATAGAAGACAATTTGAGACATTTTTTAAAGTATAATTTTATTTATTTCAGGGTTAATGCCACTTGGATGTTACTTATTTCAACTGTTTACAATTTTTTTCATTCGCCATTAGTCGTTGTATCGATATCGAATTGATCGAATATGGAATATTACAATTTGATATCGAATAAAAAATATCGTATTTTTAGGTTCGACGCATGGGAATTTGTACACGTCCTATCACAATTATCATCTCTTCATAGATTCATTATCACCTGCTCATTCGTGCCCCCGTATAACTTAGCTGTTGGTGGGGTCTTTAAGCAAACAATAATCAGTAATTAAATTAATTACTATACTCTAATAATTAATATTCTAATATTCTAGTATTATAATTAATACTCTAATAAATTCCACAAACAGCATATTTTTCGCCACCCTCGGTAGCTCGGTCAGCTGAGGCACCACTTCAAAAACCGAAATCACCGTCGGGCGTGGGTTCAAGTCCCGCATGAGACATGGATTTTTGTACACGTCCTTTGACTTGTCATCACTTCATAATTTTATTATCACTTGGTCATTCGTACCCCCCAATAACCTAGCTGTTGGTGGGGTCGTTAAGCAAACCATATTCAGCATGCATTTTACACTCCTATATTCATAAATGGGTAACTATTCGACAGTTAGGTTACGTGATAACTCACTGTATAGTCGCAACATACACGGATAACGTCCCTGGTTTTGGCCAACCCTGATTACACTATAGTCGAGTGCACTCTAAAATGAGTAATCTTTGCTACTAAGTACCAATTACTGCTGGAAAACAATTCTGGAAAAAAAAGTTGCAAAGTTATACTCTAGCATACTAGAGGAGGCAGGCCCCCCGTCCTCAAGACACGCGCAGGGAACATATACCTTTGAAGAGTAACATTTCTTGCAAGATTTAGAAATCGACAATACGTTTCATAATATTTCCACACAATTTGTATACAAATTCTTTATTAGTGAAAAATAAAGACTCTGCCTTACAAAAGGTTGCCCATTAGACACAGAATAATATATATATACAAATGAAAATAACACGTTAATAGAGAGCAAAACGACAATACATTAGTGTTTGATACAAAAATGAATGATGATATTGGGATATAGTCTATAAAATTCAATATTGTATTTGATTACTTATTTAGAAAAAGAAGACAAAATGAAAAATATTGAAAAAAGAGAGGAAAAAATATTTGAGAGAGAAATTTAAAAAAAAAAATCATATGATATGGCGCGATATATTCTGGCCCAAACACGGGATTCGTTTAAACCATATAAATGGTTTCTGAAAATTGAAATTGAACCTTTCAATGCTAGGAGGTCTATACAATAAATGAAACTATTACCAAGGTTGAATCTTCAACAAAATTCAACTAAGAAGTGAGGAATTGTGCCTCTCGCTTCGATTCGACCAAGAGTCCAATCACTAAAACTCCAATAATATGGTTTCCAAATCCCAATATAATATAATATGGTTTTCATCGGCATCATCATTTTTTTTTGGACAGTGAGGATAAATTATTTTTTCCTTACGGTATGAACAGCTTGGAGTTTTTTTTTTCAATATTCACAGCAAATATAAAGCAAATTCATATCATTATTCATTACCGTTAATTGCATATTTAATACTTTGAAATGAAATGATATAGCTTCCCGACAGCTTGAAAGTGAGACCCTCCCCCTCCCTTCTTGAATTCTAATGTCGGTCTTGGAAGGTAGTCATTGCAAACACAAAGTTTTCTTCACTATCTGGAAGTGAGACCCTCCCCGTCCCTTCTTAAATTATAATGTCGGTCTTGGAAGGTAGTCATTGCAAACACAAAGTTTTCTTCACTAGCTGGAAGTGAGGCCCTCCCCTTCTCTTCTTGAATTCTAATGTCGGTCTTGGAAGGTAGTCATTGCAAACACAAAGTTTTCTTCACTAGCTGGAAGTGAGGCCCTCCCCGTCCCTTCTTGAATTCTAATGTCGGTCTTGGAAGGTAGTCATTGCAAACACAAAGTTTTCTTCACTAGCTGGAAGTGAGACCCTCCCCGTCCCTTCTTGAATTATAATGTCGGTCTTGGAAGCTAGTCATTGCAAACACAAAGTTTTCTTCACTAGCTGGAAGTGAGGCCCTCCCCGTCCCTTCTTGAATTCTAATGTCGGTCTTGGAAGGTAGTCATTGCAAACACAAAGATTTCTTCACTAGCTGGAAGTGAGACTCTCCCCTTCCCTTCTTGAATTCTAATGTCGGTCTTGGAAGGTAGTCATTGCAAACACAAAGTTTTCTTCACTAGCTGGAAGTGAGGCCCTCCCCGTCCCTTCTTGAATTCTAATGTCGGTCTTGGAAGGTAGTCATTGCAAACACAAAGTTTTCTTCACTAGCTGGAAGCGAGACCCTCACCTTCCCTTCTTGAATTCTAATGTCGGTCTTGGAAGGTAGTCATTGCAAACACAAAGTTTTCTTCACTAGCTAGAAGTGAGACCCTCACCTTCCCTTCTTGAATTCTAATGTCGGTCTTGGAAGGTAGTCATTGCAAACACAAAGTTTTCTTCACTAGCTGGAAGTGAGGCCCTCCCCTTCTCTTCTTTAATTCTAATGTCGGTCTTGGAAGGTAGTCATTGCAAACACAAAGTTTTCTTCACTAGCTGGAAGTGAGACCCTCCCCTTCCCTTCTTGAATTGTGATGTCGGTCTTGGAAGGTAGTCATTGCAAACACAAAGTTTTCTTCACTAGCCGGAAGTGAGGCCCTCCCCGTCCCTTCTTGAATTGTGATGTCGGTCTTGGAAGGTAGTCATTGCAAACACAAAGTTTTCTTCACTAGCTGGAAGTGAGACCCTCCCCTTCCCTTCTTGAATTGTGATGTCGGTCTTGGAAGGTAGTCATTGCAAACACAAAGTTTTCTTCACTAGCTGGAAGTGAGACCCTCACCTTCCCTTCTTGAATTGTGATGTCGGTCTTGGAAGGTAGTCATTGCAAACACAAAGTTTTCTTCACTAGATGGAAGTGAGACCCTCCCCTTCCCTTCTTGAATTCTAATGTCGGCCTTGGAAGGTAGTCATTGCAAACACAAAGTTTTCTTCACTCGCTGGAAGTGAGGCCCTCCCCGTCCCTTCTTGAATTCTAATGTCGGTCTTGGAAGGTAGTCATTGCAAACACAAAGTTTTCTTCACTAGCTGGAAGTGAGACCCTCCCCTTCCCTTCTTGAATTCTAATGTCGGTCTTGGAAGGTAGTCATTGCAAACACAAAGTTTTCTTCACTAGCTGGAAGTGAGGCCCTCCCCGTTCCTTCTTGAATTCTAATGTCGGTCTTGGAAGGTAGTCATTGCAAACACAAAGTTTTCTTCACTAGCCGGAAGTGAGACCCTCTCCTTCCCTTCTTGAATTCTAGTGTCGGTCTTGGAAGGTAGTCATTGCAAACACAGTTTTCTTCACTAACTGGAAGTGAAGATCGAAATTAGTTAATGAATAGGCCTACATAGATTATCAGTGGTTATATTGGTGAAAATTTGAAACTGCGCATATGGAAAATCAATCATATAAAGAAGGAGGTTCCGCGCAGATACTGAGGGGGGGGGGGGGGGGAGGAACTACAGCCCCGCAGTGAATTTTTTGAAAAACTTTGTTTTTTAAATTATCTCGTTACTATTTGGGAATATGTAGACCCAAGACTGTTGCTTCATGGTGCATTAATTATTTATTATACTAATGCATTAATAATGTTATTAGTATTATTAGTGCATTATTGAACATGGACTAAATTTTACAACTGCGCAAACTGAAATTAAGAGCTGCATTTTTCAAGTTTAGAACTGCGCATATTAGGGTCAACTGCGCATTAATATAACCCCTGTAGATTATGTGATTCCAAGATTTCGAGCACTAATGTCGCACATGAGTAGAGGTAATGAATTATGTAATGTGACATAGAAAATGAGGAAACGTTGACTTTATAGTCGAACATATATAAATGTAGATAATTATTGAGAATAGAGAACTCACCTATTTTCGCAATTTTTAGGACGAATGTGATGTATTTCGATGTGACAATTATTTAAACGGTGGCATATTTTGACATTTTCGCATGGTACTATTTCTGTACTCACTGTGAGTGCGATTACAATGAAAAATGAGCACTTGGTCAGCCATGCTGGAGGCAGTCAGCTATAGTGATGTTGCTAGTATCTGTACCTGAAATGGCTGCTATAACCAAGAAATGTTAATAAAACCGGATATTCATATTAAGAAAAAACTATGAAAACGACATAAAAATGAGAATGTGCCACCTCTTCTGGATAACATAGTGACGCCCTAATTAGGACAGAGCAACATCAAAATGTGTCGCTTCAAATAGGCGAGTTCTCTTCATTCAATAATTACCCAAATGTCTATAACAATTATAAAATAAATGATTAGTCTGTCGTTTACTTGAAAAGTGTATGTACTAAGTTATATGTAGGTCTTATTGGCAACAATGTCTTCCTGGCAGGTACCATATGATTTCTCCAGCGACATGACGGGCATTACAATATTTAAACTTGAAACTGATGTCAGTTTTGGATTCAGGGTGGGGATGAAGAATATAAATTAGGTTATCCGTATAAGAATAAACAAAAACAGTCTTATGATCCTCAAATAACTGAAAGAAACTATCTATTGGTGGGCTCGTTACGCCAACAACTTATATTTGTTTTAATTGTAATTTGAAACCTGTAGGGAGGGTCTATCGGTAATTATATAACAATTGGACGTACATGTTGAAAGATCTTTTTTTTAAATCCTATATCGAATGACTTGGGCCTACTTGCATGAACAACACTTTTTGGATATAATAATGCATATCACCTTACCAAGATTTATATTGTGTTTTGGGGCGAAATCGGTTCGACCACTTTTGAGAAGATAAGTATTGATTTGATATATGAAAAAAATTAATTCAACATTAGAATGCTCGGAATAAATTCAACGTTTTTTTCGTAGAAACGTGTGAAATTGTGTATATCTGGAACGAGGATAACAAATCGTCTATTTCGTGACATATTTTCACTGCTATAAGAGCAATCATTCTGAGAAAAAAAAATGCATAAAGAATTTTCTTGTCGAGACATCAAGTTGGAGTGCTTGTTTGACTTGAAGCTTCGAAATTGAATGGATAAACCTTATCAATATTTATATCTTCATATTACTTGTTCACATCATTTCATTCGTCAGTACTTTTATCTTTTTTCCATATAAATCTTAAGCCATATACCGTTCATATATTATTATATAAACCACAGTTTGGCTGGTCATAACGCACACACCCGTTTGGTGACTAGTATAACACCATTTCCGTGTGATATGGCAATGCTTTTTGTTTTTTCAATAACATCGAAACTTGATACAAAATCATTGTTACCCAATTAAGGCCAAGGATAAAAGGTAGGATTGTTTGGACGGGGCACCACAAGGGCGATCTTACCACCCAATTTTAAATATTTGAAACCAATGAACTTCAACACCAGGACTGCGCTGTCTGTAACCATAATTTTCTGCCGCAGATAAAAGTCTTTCAGTTTCCGAAAGTCCAGAACACATTATAAGTAAAAAGTAAAAACCGTGTCTGTGATATATTTGTGTGAAGTTTGTGAGATATTTCTGTCAGTGTGGAGCGGTTAGCATAATGCACCATTTCATTCACAGCGGCGCAACTGTTGCGTTCACATTTTCAAGATGGACTATTGTTTATGATATACCCCTTTTTTCAGCCAAAATATGTTCCGATTGTTTTTCCTCTCCTAAAATTTTTTATGATTTCTTCGAAAAGTTGAACGATTTTTTCAAAAAGTAGGTCCAATCGATTTTGCTTAAATTATACCGATGCATTTCATTTTCATGACTGTTGGTGTATGGAGCAGCTAAAAGATTAAGTTGCTTCCATTTTGTTCAACATGAAGAGTTCACTTTGTGCTTTCAAATACTATTACTCATCATATTTGAATACCCCACCTAGTTTGTTGGGCACTTACTTAATGCCCAATTTAAACGTGGGAGTTGAAATGGTATATCCATCCACTTTGACTCATTTTCATGCGAACTAGACGTTCCAAAACAAAAACAATACACAATAAGTATAATATGAAAGTATATTAAAGTATAATGTGAGTTGTGTAATGTACTTGAACCGTTGGGACAGTAGTTTGATTGTGACGTGAAATATGAGTAAATTGCGATCTACTTTTACCTTTATAAGCCTAGCTTTATGATGCACACATTCGTTTGGAAGTTTGAATGAACTATTAAGGGGACATTGTAAGCCCTTCCCTTCCATGTTGAAAAAACAAATTTTATGTACCTTTATCTCAGAAACTACTTTACGTAGGATACTCATTTTTTTTATACATGCACCTTGATGGTATTTGTACACACTGACAGGATTTTATAAACATATTGCAACAATGCTGACAACAATGCAATTTTCAACAATGCTCCAAAATTTGCTACATTTTTCAACTTGTTTTAATTTTTTTCAATACCATGTATTTGTTGCAGAGTTGAAAAATCCTGTCCATATATGTAGTACATATGTACAAACATACAGAAAAAATTTCAAGGGTCTAGCTCCAACAGTTTTTTAGAAAAAGGTACATTAGTGAGAAAATATTGAATTCCAAGATAAATGCACTTGAAAATGATGTTTCTTGGATTTATTCCAAAACAGTCAAAACAACAATAGAATCCGGCATGCTATGGTATTGAGATGTTTTCATGCATTACTAAATATTTAATTGTAATCAAACTATTTGGGTTTTCAAAACGAATCTTTCTATGATCAGTTGAGAATGGACCAAATTATTTTAAAATATAAAAAAAAAGTGGAAGAAACAATTTTTGGCTTACAATGTCCCCGAGATGGCTTGTATTCAATATGCTGCCAGCATAGTATGCTACGTGCTTACAGTACACTCCTGTACGCCAGCCTAGTTAGGACAATGCGCTTTTTACCGATCACGTAGTAATGGACACATTTACATCTCTTTCTAGTACATATACTACATGGGCCAAAAAGCGTATTGTGTTGACACAAATGAATAACATCGTTTTCCCGCCAGGGCTGTTAAAAAAACAGGTTGAATGTCGTTTTCATGCTAATGTGTATTATTTACATTGGATTGATCGACGTACTGTACTGATGACCACGATCTATTGGCGTCGATGAATGATATATGAGATAATTCGTGTGTTTTGTGTCCGGATACATATCACAGAAACAGTCATAATGTGTTCTGGACGTTCGGAAACTGAAAAACTTTCATCCAATCAATATGTGGTGGTAAGATCGCCCTTGTGGTGCCCCGTCCAAACGATCCCATCTTTCATCCATAGCCTTGATTGGGGAACAATGATTTTGTATCAAGTTTCGATGTTATTGAAAAAAAAAGATAATGAGATGAACGTTGATTTTATTGTGTTTTTGGATAATGGGGAGGAGTCGGTTGTGGCCTGTTGTTAAGTAACCGTTCCAGTATTGACGTGAATGACAGAGGGAAACTACAAAAAAAACTCTGTCGGGATGGACGACTATGGCTAGAATCGAACCCCGGTCTCCTGAATGACGGTTTAGTGTGCCAGCCAGTCGACCACTCGTAATTGGTCATGGTTTAAAAAAATATATATACTTCTGTGATGTATTGGGCTTAACGACGCACTGTAATGATGACTAAGATCTATTGGCGTCGGATGAATTTCTTGAGTATTGAGAAGGATAGTGGGACGGAGGTCAATAATGTACGTACCATTCCGGCATTTACCTATATGGGCTTCAAAGGGAAACCACACAATCTCTTTGTGAAGATGGACGGTGGTAGAATTTTATAATGTACTAGTTTCAAATTTCAATTTGTCTTGTTCATGAACTCACCAAATGATCAAATCTTCGTCTATAGTTAAATCAGACTTGAATTTGGTTTGAGTGCTGCTGTTTATTGTTTGCTTAACGACCCCACTAACAGCTAGGTTATACGGGGGTACGAATGAGCAGGTGATTATGAACCTGTGAAGTTACGATAGGTGAAAGGACGTCCACAAAAACCCATGCCATATGCGGGATTCGAACCCACGCTCAACGGTGACTTCAGTTTCTGAAGCAGTGCCTCAGCTGACCGAGCTACGGAGGGCGGCTGCGTATTGCTGTTGAAGGAGCGAGATCATTTTGGAGCGTTTATGAGTCCATTCAGCGAAACAAATTTTTTGTGAACTTTCAAACGGTATGAGATGTCAAAATTTTAAAACGGGGAATACATATATACATATACTTTTAATACCTTCAAGATGGTAAATAAGCTATAAAATAAATAAAATAAATGAATAAGTTATAACTATTCAACTAATATCTCATTATTGTCAAGCGTAAATAACTGAAACAATACATGTTTTTAGCTGTATACGCTTGGCAGTTATGCTAAATGAGTTGAATAGTTATCATAAAAACCCTGATGTTCTGCTAAATCTACTCTTGATGCAGCTCTCAATATTATTGCTTGACCGAATCGCTGTGTTTTGACTAAAAGCATGCATTTTTTGTTCATAAATCAATATCAAATGTTTTTTCAAATGAGAAATTACTCGTTTGTGAATCAGTGTAACTGTGTATACAATTATGTACTTTCTAAATCCACAACATTGACGACAAAATCCACAAATTGAGACCATATTTGGGCGGTTTTTTAGTGTCACGCAAGTTTAACGAGAAAACGTACAAACGGAATACGTTATTGTCAAAATAATTGTTGTGTGCTTAACGACCCCATCAACAGCTAGGTGATTTGGGGGGTACGAATGAGCGGGTTATTATGAAACTATGAAGTGATGATAAGTGAAAGGACGTTTACAAAAACCCATATGCCTTTTGCGGGACTCGAACCCACGGCCAACGGTGACTTCAGTTTCTAAAGCGGTGCCTCAGCTGACCGAGCAACGGAGAGAGGCTACCATAATGATAAAAACGTGTCGACCAAGTCTATCATTGCACAATTATATGTAAATATAATAAAACGATCAAGTATTATATATGATTGATTCAATCATAAGTGATGGTTAGTAATAATAATGATAATAATAATAGAGTGTGTCAACTTTCATAAAATACATTAAACTAGTACAAAGCAGCAGTACGGCAATACTCTTACTCTTTCTTCCTTTCTTTATTGTTTGCGAAACGACCCCACCAACAGCTAGGTTATACGGGAATACGAATGAGCAGGTGATTATGAAACTATGAAGTGATGATAAGTGAAAGGACCCGTTTACAAAAATCCATCTTTATGCGGGATTCTAACTCACGCCCAGCGGTGTTTTCAGTTTTTGAAGCGGTGATGCAGCTGACTGAGCTACCGAGGTCTTTCTTCCTTTCCTATTGAGCTATAGAATTAGTTCATTCTTTTTTCATGATTTAAAAAAGTTTTTCGATGAAAAAAGTCTTTTCACAAAAAGAAGTTACATCTGTAGGCCCTACGTACTTCATAGAGGAGGATACAACGTATATCACACACAAAAGGTGATGTTACAGCCTCTACACGTCAGGGGCATATGTAGAGGTCGAGATCCAAGTTCAATTTGATGAACAAATGTGTTCCTATACAATGGCGTAGCCAGGGTGTCTACAAGACTGTAAAACCTGTAAAACATGGAAAAGTCAGGGAATTTAATAAATCTGGAAAAGCCAGGGAATTTTGTTTTTTTCTGGAATTTTACTCAAAATGTAAAAAAAATCAAAATTTTATTGACTAAATACCACTTTTAGTTGCTGCAAATACAAGTTCACAATTTAAAAAAATAATTCTTCAATTGTTTTGCCTTGCCTGATTTTTAAAATTCCGCCTATACCTGACTTGAAACCGACTATAAAACCGAAATTGGATTTGTGAACAATTTTTCCTATATTATAACCAACGGAAAAGCCAATTTGCAGACTGGAAAAATATAATTTTGCATCTGGAAAACCTGGAAAAGTCAGGGAATTTTGTTATTGAAAATTTGTAGACACCCTGCGTAGCCTGGAATATTGTTCGTTTGTTATGTAATAATGCACACTAGAAGAAAGAAGGGAAAACTCGAGGCTTGTAGCTATATGTACAAGATGGTGTCAAAGAGTAAGGCATGGAAAGACATTATGGATTTGGTAAGAGTCCTTATTTGTTGGAAGAGGCGACCGTAATTATAAATTAGAGGTTAGAGGATACAACAGCAACATTGGTAGCTCACTTCTGGGAACCACTATTGAAGAATGGGATGGACTGGAGAAGTGTTGAGCTTATGGCCGAAATCGGTTGAAAATTCATTACAAATCTATGTAATTGTTAAATGATAGATGCATTCAGATGAATATATTGTAACCAAGTGAAATAACTTGAAACAATAAAGATACATACAAATACAAATACTTGCGGTCAAACGAAATTGTTCAATCCGAAATAAAAATTTGAATTTGAATTAAAACTACGCACATGTGACAGTTTTTTTTTAATAGACTAAACTAGTTTACACCTGTATTGTCTTGTAGTTTCAGTGCGTATGAGCATATTTTTTCCAAGACGCGTGTAGTTTGATCGACTACTTTATGTGATTGCAACCGTACACATTTTTTTCTGTGATTTATGAATCTGTGTTTTGTTCGTTACATTACTAATAGTAAAATATATTTTCTGTAACGGTTAGTGAAATAAGTTCGGGCAATATATTCGTGCTCCTTTCGGCCCGCCGTGTATCCGCCACTGCTTAATTGTAACTTATGCGTTACAAGCAATATCAACTTTCGAATTACTTGTTTATTAATTTCATTAAATTGTTCAATCGTAAAATAAACAGAAATATCAACAAAATATAGAAAAATTATCATTTCTTTGAGAATACCCTTAAATCCATAATTTTGGAGAAATATTTTCTAATATAGGCCTACGGTAGTGAAAAAATACTTTTGCCTCAAATAGTAGAAATTCCAGGTTGAAGTATATCCAGCTTATTCGAAATAGTTGTAGCTTATTTATATCAAATGTTTCTTGAAATATTTGAAATATTCTATAAAATCATTAGCGAAATAATGAAGGTACGCTAGTAGAGTTTCCAGGTATAGTAGTATTCTAGTCATAGGCCTATCCATTCAAGTTCATGTTTTCGTCTTCAATTTTATATTCCTTAATATTTTTTTAAATTCAACTATACATTTCTGTAACAAATATTTTGCTATTTCCAAAGTATAATTAGTTAGGTACCATAAAATAGATTAAACATTTATAATATACATTTTATCATTAACATTTTCATATAATCAATAATATTCATCATTAATATTTATCATATAACATTTCATCATTGCCCGAGAGACTTATTTCAAAGTGGAAGATATCAACATTCGTGTGTTTTGTTTACTATTGATACCAATTTGCTGGTAATGTCCGGATATATATCACAGAAACGGTTTTTACTTATAATGTGTTCCGGTCTTTCGGAAACAGAAAGACTTTTATCTGCGGCGGAAAGTTATGGTCACAGACAGCGCAGTCCTGGTGTTGAAGTTCATTGGTTTTAACTTATAAATAATTAAAATGGGGTGGTAAGATCGCCCTTGTGGTGCCCCGTCCAAACGATCTTATCTTTCATCCACAGCCTTAATTGGGGAGCAATGATTTTGTATCAAGTTTCGATTTTATACAAAAAAAAAAAAAAAATATACGTTCGCTTTCAGACTTATTTCAATACGTTAGTGAGCGTAACATCTAAAGAGATGAATAGTCACATTCAAAACATGGTAATTGTGTTTAGTTGATAGAGCAACGCAATTAAGGGGTAAGTTGTTTTGAGAACAAGACCACCTTATCCTTATCTGCACAAACACACTATTCACACGTGGAATGTACTTGTGTTATGTGGGAGCGCCTGAAGAGCGTATACCGGAATAAAGACGACTCGGTTGTGTGACATGGGTTTGGGTGTCCAACCTTACCTGAAACCTAACCACATTATGCAACCATCCATTCATAAGTACGGTACCCCAAAGCCCATGCCACATGACCAAGTTGACTTTATTCCGGTATACGCTCCTCAGCGGCCCCGTGAAATATTCACACTTTGACGCATTACAGACGGTATGTGACCTACCAAACTGCAGAAAACAATATTTTATTTTATTTATTGAATTCATATTGGATTTAACGACGCTCTGTACCGATGACTACGATCTATTGGCGTCGGTGAATGATCTATGAGATGATTGGATGATGAGATAGGTTATTTCATTAGATCTCTTTGGATAATGGGAAGTAGTCGGTCGTGGCCTGTTGTTAAGGAACCATATCAGAATTGACCTGAACAACAGAGGGTATAACCACGAAAAACCTCTGTCAGGATAGTCGACCATGGCGGGAATCGAACCCCGTCTCCTAAATGACGGTTCAGTGAATTAACCACTCGGTCACACTTCTCAGTACCTATAGAAAACAAAAGCAACTCCAACTCATACATCTATTTTTTTCCTGCTACCTCGTTATAAACGTAGTAAAAGCAAATAATAAATAGTATAACAACTTATAAGTTACTTCAAAGAATAATTTGTTGTTATAATATTACGTGCGATTCAGTGAAATGGATAATTAATTGATAAGTGCATGTTAGTTAAGCAACGTCATGCATACAGTTCATGCAACTTGCTCACTGCGCGTACATGCCATGCCTTATCGGGTTCCATGCACTTCCTTTCATATCAGTATCGCGTATCATATTATGTATTATGTGTTGACGTCTGTCAGCGATAAACGTAAGCCTTCCATCCATTCATATGGTGATGAAATTGTTATGCTTTACGACCCCATCAACAGCAAGGTTATATGGGAGTAAGAATGAGCGAATGATAATTGAACGATGAAGTGATGAAAGGTGAAATTATAAAAACCCATACTTTATGCGGGACTCGAATCCACGTCCTACATGACTTTAGTTCCTCACGCAGTGCGTTGGTTGACTAAGCCACGTCGTTACTATTTGTATATATATATCAAACAGTACTTTTTTTTGTTTTATCAACTTGAAATTTGTTTCTGTACAAACAAATTGTGTCTTTGTGCGTAGTTTTGGTTGAGAATTCGCTTGAACTGAATTATGTATAATCGTACAGGTACGTTTTTGATTGGGTTTAAGAAATGGCGAGGAAGAATAGTCTCAGACAGCGCATGCAGTTCTTGTGTCAATGTTCGTTATTTTTAATGTACAGTGGTCTATAGATAATTATTATATTTGTGACAAGACCGCCTCGAAGTGTTGAAACAACCAAGAGTTGTCGCTCCCAAACGGCCTTACTAATTCATCCTTAGCCTTAATTGGGAAACAATGATTATGCATCAAGAATTCGATGTGAAATAAAGGAGGAAATTTCAGCGCAAATGAAATTGAATAATCTTGAATAGTTTCAATCGCGGATTTAGAATAAATTGCGAGACATAGTTTTGTATTTGTAACACTACACATCTCGGCTTTATACCACAAGTACTCAATGTGGTCCCAATGGTACTTCCTACGAGCGTGAGATCTATCACATTATGTGGGTGTTGGGATGATTCCTTTAATACCGGTATAACATGCCTTTATGGCTCGCGACATAATCTCTCAAGTGCACGTAGGAGCTTCAGTACAAAAAAACAACAACTCGGTTCTTCACATACGATGTACCTCACAAGTTCTGCATATGAAGTTTGCCAGTCGTAATTTATATCAAAGCAATGTTTCGAATTTTGATGACTGGTTACTTTACCATTACATTTGTTATCATATCTCGACAGACGAACCTGTCTCAACACCATAACTAAAATCTCAATATTGACTGGTTATACTATTAAATATTATTAATTATACAGAGGCCAAACCAAGGTGTGCTTGTTACATTGTTTTTTACGCGAAGTCTTCTACCTCCTCTTTCCCTCTCCATCTCCCTCGATCGTACCCCTCTCCAGTCATCTCACTCTCCATCATCACAAACAGCTAACTAGTCGACAGTCCGGACCACCTTACCTTCAGTCGAGTGTTACGTTTCTCAACAGCAGCGCGGTGAACACCTTTCTTTCGCTGAACGTTACGAGGCCGAACGATTCAGTACCGGTAGTTACTTATGATTAATTCATTGCGCGTTACAAACATTTCCGTAAAATAGATTGTATAATTATACTCGTAATTGTAGTTCCGTATTAAAATTTATAGTTAATTATGAATTGATCTTTATACGTATATATGTTTTTGTGAGTGACGTTCAATAAGTTCACTTTGGATTGCGTTCAATCCGCTATTTCGTTGCAATCAAAGGATTAGTTTTATCTTATATTGTTTCTTCATCACAGCTGATGACGTTCAACAACTCGTTCTAGTCCATGCGTCATAGTGAACAAGTGCGAATTAGTGAGCAATGAAAGTGACTAGCACTATTGTCACGTCGAGGGATGCAAGTGAGAAGTCGAAACGACCCTTATTGGCACCGCCGGTACCACCCCGTCCGAGCAAGGCGCTCGTAGCCGAAGCCCTCGCCCGAACTCGTAGTCAAATCATCACCACTTCCAACCCTCCCATTTGTTCATACCGCACTGAAGTTAGCCAATTTGTTACGAAGAATGTAGAAGGTCATAATAATGAAAACGCCTCGAGCACCACACTAAATGTCGGCAATGCAAGTGAAACCCTGGCTGTACCTGTTGATGATAGACTGTTGGGAAATGAGTTACAAGATACAGAATCTTTTCAGAGACATGTCCATGTATTACCCACAGGTCAACATAAACACGATTCACATGCGATCCGTTTAGATTTACCCGTACACCAACCATTAGTTGAACATTTAGTCGTTGAACTTCAAGGGAGTACACTAAAGAGAGCCAACGGCGAGAATAACGACAAACAAGATCCGAAACTCACGATGCCAAAGAGTAAAAACATCGTGAAAACATGTATCCAACATTCAGATTGGTTTCAAGTCGAAGATGACGGCCAGCCCACACGCTATTCCAGTTGTCAGATTACTCTCGAGGACCCACCTGCTACTGATTATCGTCGTGATATGCTACCTAATATGAGTCTCAATTTCAATAGGAACCACCATAAAAAGGCCAATTCTCAGTTCTATTTCAATAAACGACGAGAGAGAATGGCTACTCTCCAAGGATTGCCACCGTTGCCGAAGAGTCTCAGTGGGATCAACTTATTGGAGAGTGCCAGTGCGACCCCAGTGGCTCCCGTAGAGGCATCGTCTGCAAGGGTAGGACGCCAGTTGCCCATACCGGCGCCGCTTCCAGGGACGTCCCGTGTGGCGACGCCGACTAGTCATCTACCCAGAGGAGTGGTGCAGAGTATCCCGATGCAGAATGGGGAGATGAGTTCTGGGACACCGCTCAGGGGTAGGAAACCTACCGGTCTGGATGCTCAGCTTGCCGTTCTACGTAAAGAGATGGTGAGTATAGGAACAATCTCTATTTACTAGGCAAACGCAACGTATGCGTTGTAAGATAAATGAGATATCTGGTATATTGAGTCGTTAAAGTAGTCCTACCTTTGCTATTTTATTGACTCTGGTGTTCTACACACCTTGACGCATATGAAAAATACTTCATTGTTGGGCAAATATCGGATCTAGAAAGCAGTGAATCTCGGCAACCCAATTCTGTCATTATTTTTATGATATATTTGATGAATAAAACCAGTTATTTGAATTTTTTTTTCAAAACGGCTTATTAGAATTGCGTACAAAATGATGATAATATGTAAAATCGATGTATACACATTCAGAGAAAATTTCATTTCATTTGGAGAGATTCTATTTGCAACATTTTCCGCCCAGCCAAATCTTATGAGGTTTTTAGAAACTTTGAGATGATATTTCTCAAGATCGATTTAAACGATTCATTCCAAAAACTATAGCTGTTGGTGGGGTCGTTAAGCAAACAATAATCATATACAGTTCTAACTTGGATGAGTTTGCGTGAGCAAAATAAGTTCCATGTCAATCAGTCAAACCCTTCGACCCGTGGGGTGCTTACAAAAAAAAAAAAAAAAAAGCTCAGACAAAACGCTATAAGAGTGGGATGGAGACTTCGCTACGCTCATCTAGTTATCTAGACGTATATTTACTATATGTACACTTGATCAGAGTGCTTATAATCAGGGCTGTATCAAGACACTTTGCGTCTCTAGGCCCGAAGTTTTTCGCCCCCCCCCCCCATCCATTTACTTGTAAGCAATTTACCATCTAATACATAGATTGTAATAAGTATTTCTCGACATTTGTTTTTTAATACTTTTTTTATTCAGGAGTTGATATCTCACAATACGAATGTATATCCTATTAAATACACTTCTTTTCAAATAAATACAACTTTGTATAATAATGTTTTTTTCAATTTCAATGGTCTGGTAAATATTTGACGCCCTAGGTCAGAGCCTCGTGGGTATGTGCCCTATTGCAGGCCAATTAACATAATACCCAACATTATAAGCAGGGCCCGATTATAATTTCAATTGTGTGAACTATTAACTATGACTGAAATTGGATAAATGCGTATTGCACCCTCATTTCATGTGGATGTCATTCGATACCTATATCTAGTCGCAGTTTTTCATCTTACGCGTTCTTGCAATGAGATATATACCTATACCTGTAGCTTGCGTTTCAACTTTTAATAGGCGTTTACTTGCTCGGTAATTACCACGAATTGTTCATTTATTTCCAACTCAGTCATGCCTTACTATCGATATATAAATGTCATGTTCAGGTGTACTATTACGTTCACCGTCGTACATACGTTACTTTGGACTTACACTGGACTTGGACTACAACAGATTTGTATACAATATAGAATTGAATGGTGAATCCGTCCTTTGAAAGTCCATGGAGTCGATTTAACGAAATATCAGCGTTTTGGTGATAAGATTTGAACGGTATGAGATATCAAAATTATAATACAGAGGAAATACGTATACTTTTAATACCTTCAAAATGGTATATAAGTTATAACTATTTAACGCGTATGCAGCTGAAAACAACACAATTTTCAGCTGTATGCGCTTGAAAATTAACGAATGGAGTTGGTTAGTTTTAAATTATACCAACTTGGACGTCCTCAAAATATCTGTGCTTCATCCGTATTAGAATTTTGATATCTCATACCGTTCAAAAGTTATCACCAAAAAACTGATATTTCGTTAAATCGACTCCCGTGGACTTTTAAGGCGATTAAAAATCACACGTGCTAGACGTCCCTTCAGGCCTATACTGAGATACGTAAATTTTTATTCTATCTGTTGTTATTGCAAGCATCTATTGACATTATAATTATAGGTTATGACTTATGGGACACATTTTCGTTTATTTAACACGGTCGCCCTCGGTAGCTCGATCAGTTGAGGCATCGCTTCAGAAACTGATGTCACCGATGGGCGTGGGTTCGAGTCCTGCATAAGGCATGGATTTTTGTAACGTCCCTTCACTTATCATCACATCATAGTTTCATGATCATCTGCTCATTTGTACCCCCGTATAACCTAGCTGTTGGTGGGGTCGTTAAGCAAACAATAATCAATCAATATTTTACCCGGATATGAGATCAAGTGTCAATTCCAGGTCAATTCCATAAACAGCTATAGTAGGTTACAGCGTCACAGGTCGTATTTGTCACAGTCTAGAGCATGCTACTGACGAAACTGTTCCCGTGAGGTCATCATTCAATCGACATCACAACCGAACACATCGACACGGAACCGTCATTCAGGAGACCGGGCTTCGATTCCCGCCATGGTCGACCATCCTGACAGGGGTGCATCGTGGTTTCCCTCTGTCGTTCAGGTCAATACTGGGATGTTTCATTAACAGGCCACGACCGACTCATTTTCCCACCATTTAAAAATATTAATTGAGACAACCTTTCATCCCATCATCTCATATATCATTCACCGATGCCAACAGATCGTAGTCATCAGTACAGCGCGTCCTTAGACCCAATATTACAAAACATTGATTCCTATTTATCGACGCGAGATGAAGGCTCGAAACAGCCGTGATGTGGATGGGATGGGGAGACGGTCGCTCGTAACCTTCTGTCGGGTCACGTAGAGCATTAGTCATGCCAATAATAGATGCATATTTAGATACCCAGAACGACGAATACGAGGTCAATTTAGAGATTGAGCGAAATATCAAGTAGGAAAACGCTTCAATGCGTTGAAAGATGAGCGAGACATTTACATGAAATGTAATAGAGAATCTACACTTACACATGTATTATTATTTATTATTATTATCATTATTATTATTATTATTAATTATTATTAATTATTAATCATTCCATTAAATTATTATTCAATTATTATAAGCGGAATGGTACGGAAGTTTATCCCCACTGATTGATAGCAAGTGGAAGAAAAGTTTTATTAGTACATTTTATTTTAGTTTTAGTATTATTAGTGTTATATTAGTTGAATAGAAAATGAAGTTTTTAATAATTTAGTTTCAATAATTGTAATCTGGGAATAACGTTTAATTGAAGTACTTGACTCTAAGTGACATACAATGAAGTACTACATACATATCAATACGATATGTTGTAACCGGTCTTGACGGTGATAGTATTCAATGAATGAAATGGAAATTATATATATATATATATATATATATATATATATATATATATATATATATATATATATATAAATATATATAATATATATATATATATATATATATATATATATATATATATATATTTATATATATATATATATATATATATATATATATATATATGTATATATATATATATATATATATATATATATATATATATATATATATATACATATTGTTTCATATATTTTTTCATCTCTTCAATAACACATTAATAACACATACGAGTTACGACATTCACTTGTCATTTCCACAAAGGCTCATAAAAGCTTAACTGCTGTGTTCTAACGGTTATAATTGAATAAAAACTGTTCTTCTTCATACAAATCATATATAAAATCGTCAATTGATCTGAGTAGGTATTTGTAATTTCAAATATAATAATATATATATAGTAGACTATATAGATCATGTTAATATGTAGGTGTTGAATTCAGGGACCCGAATCGGAACCGGAACCGGAACCCGAAAAAAAACGTATTTTTGGGGAACCGGAACCTTTATTATTGATTTTCAAGAACCGGAACCGGAACCCCTACAAATATTGGGTTCTTTTCGGTTCCATAAAGGTTCTCAATTCCTAATTCACACTCATTATTCACTCATCTTGTTTAAAACTTTTTAGTTATTTTTTTTTCCAGTCAATAAAAAATAAATCCTTTTCACGGGAGTGCGCCAAAAACGACCGCTGATTCATTTTGTGTCCACGTTTTTGTTCGGGGAAAATACATTGACATTTGAGAGTATGCCTCTATAAAGGATAAGATCGCCCTTGTGGTGCCTCGTCCAAACGATCCTATCTTTCATCCATAGCCTTAATTGGGGAACAATGATTTTGTATCAAGTTTCGATGTTATTAAAATAAATAAATAAAGGAACACAGCTCTCTGAGAATCGTTCTTTGGCGGTGCCCTCGTAGCTGTATAACTTCTAAGTAATGCACCAACATAACCGATATCAGAGCGTGTGGCCAGTTTGGTTGAGTTTTCGCTATTTCGGGAATTTCTCCTGTTTCACCATTTCTGTATAAATTTTGTCAGAAGAGAAGGTGTAAAGGAGGAACCTCGAAAGTCGAAACCCGGTGTGAGGGGAAAGATCTGTCCCTGGCAGATGGACAAACAAAACAAAGTGTCAAAAACCACCAAAAATAGACGAACCTCCACAAGCAAGGAAAAAATAATAATTATGAAATCATTTAGCAAGTGGAACCGGAACCGGAACCAGAACCCTTATTCACACTATGGAACCGGAACCTTTTTAATCGAAGAACCGGAACCAGAACCGGAACCATTATTTGAGAAAATTAAGAACCGGAACCGGAACCTTTATTCATTTCGGTTCGGGTCCCTGGTTGAATTATTAGGAAAAATTGCGAAATATTATGTGAGTGAACAAAATAATCGAGAAAATGAATAAATTTAAATGTGATTTCGTTCAGAGAGAAACTATTGAACCGAAAAACCGAACACACTATTTGAATAATAATGATATATATTTTTTATTCACACGTAATCAGTGTATACTCCTTTTTCAAATAATAACATGACAATACATTCGCTTGAATTACTTTTATATATTCATAGAGGTTTTGTGATAACACCAATATAAATAGCAGATTACATTAAAAATTAAAATAATGATAACAATTCATTATATAAATTGAAACTCTTTTCCATAAAGCCTGGGATATCTGTGGGTTAAAAATAACAAAGAGTAGATATTATATGTGAAGTTCAGTATGTTGTAAGAAAGGAATATGTTTAATACCAAAAAGTAGGCTGTTCAGATTTAAAGTGATACAAACAGAATAATTTAGGAATATAGAAATAAATTTTAATAATATATTACAAAAATATAGTGAATATAAGTATTATTACATATATAAAAAATAAATATGTATCCGATTTTCATTGAACGTGTTGAACATGTCATTCACAGTGATATGTCCTTACAAGTTACAACATTGAAGAAAACACATTGACATTTGACATTTTTTATGATTTTTTTCAAAAATTTCACGTCATGTTTTACGTGAGGGTATTTTCAAAATTTCAATCACCATTCCTCAAAAAAAAAAAAAAATACTTGCGTACACTCGCGGTCACATAAAATGGTTCTTACAGATTTCTTTTTGTAAATTTAAATAAAATCTACACACATTTAACCGCTAATTTATTCCTAGATTATGCGTGGAGTGCGTATTCACATAATGTCCTAGTTTTAGTACGTTTAATATCGATCAGTATATTAACTTCAGGATGTATTACAATGACTGAGACGTGTGGCCTAGTGGTTAATACACTGAACCGTCATTTAGGAGACCGGGGTTCGATTCCCGCCATAGTCGACCTTCCTGACAGGGGTTTTTCGTGGTTCCCCTCTGTCGTTCAGATCAATACTAGGATGGTTTTTTAATAACAAGTCACGACCGACTCCTTCACACTATCCAAAAACAGATAATAAAATAACACTTCATCTCATCATCCCATTATCTCATATATCATTCACCTACGCCAATAGATTGTACTTGTAGTCATCAGTAGAGTGCGTCGTTAAATCCGATGTAAATGAAATAAATAAATGAAAGTATTATAATGTAGCTTGACCGCCACCTTACTTGAACGATCTCTCAGACACTATCCAGATCTAAGTTAGAAGATGGGTAATGCCTTGAACAAATTGATTGCATAGGTCGTCTTTTCTCTGTGACTTGTGAAGGGCAAACATAATGATAATAGTAATAGAAAACAAACAAATAAACAAACAGACAGACAAACAGATACACATCCGATTTGGACTGAATGGATGTTTTCTCCACCAACCAGTCAGTTTGATGTACGATAGCGTATTACATCCCAATTTATAAATTTGAAGAAAAAAATCTTTGTGTGGCTTATTTGTGATATCTTGTTTTCATGCTTGCACCTCAGGTCGAAAACAGTTTTAAAATCCTCTATCACGTATGTTTGTAGACAGTAGCTGAGTAGTTAGCTCACTTGCTTCGTGTGACCCGGGAGGTGAAGGGACATATCGGACCCGGTTCGATCCCCGCCACCGTCCATCTTTACAGGGGTTTTTCGTGGTTTCCCTCTGTAGTCTAGGCTAATGCCGGGATGGTTCCCACAATATAGGCCACGACCGCTTCCTTCCCACTATCCTTCCCACTACCCATAAAAACCCTCATCTCATCATTCCATCATCCCATTAATCATTTATCCGACGCCAATAGATCTTGGTAATCATTACAGTGCGTCGTTAAAAACCCAATATAAAAAAAGAACATTTCTGCAAGTCGGTTTCTAAATTGGACTAAAAACAATAGTTACAAATCACAACACTTGTGTATCGACATTTTCGTTCCTGCAGTCAAATATACAGAAGAAAAACCTTCACCATAACCCTGCGCTTAGATAATATTTGATAGTTATTTTGTTTTGAAATAAAAAGTTACTGCGTAAGGAGTCGAACCATGCATCCCGAGCATGTAAAGCTGCGATGTTAACAATAGCGCTACTATTAAAAAATGTAAAACAAAACCTAATCTACATAATTTGATTTTGCCATTTCCTTGCTACTTATTTTTAAAATATCCAAATTCTGAGTATAATATCACTTACAACCTGAACATAATATTTTTCACACGAACCCTGCACTTGATTATTATAATCTCATTAAACTGTTTTTTTCACCATCCATGATACATTTTCTAATATTTTACTTTATATAATTTGTCTCACATCTCACAGTAGATGTCTCACAAGTACCGGTACTGTACATATACTTTGTAATTTGTACACGCCCACAGATAAGCCTGTTTCAGGCTTCATGGTCATTTTTATGAGCGTATAACACTAAATAACACTGTACGAAACTATTCGAATATAATAATAATAATGAAATCTTTATTTATTTTTCACATATCCAATAACAAATTACAAATAATAGTAATAATAAAAAAATGCATATGTAAATTTTTGTCGCTATTTTCAGCATCGCAAGTCATAACAAGACCCTAACCATTGGAACAGATTCTGTTTAGTATAGTTTTCAAGATGTCGTGTAGATTGTATATGCAAATCATGGGCCGTATATTCCAATTCCCAAGCAATTATCACAAACGTTGGGCACTCTATTCATTCAACAATAACTACAACTACTGAGACGAGTGGCGGAGTGGTTATTACATTGAACCGTCATTCAGGAGACCGGGGATCGATTCCCGCCATGGTCGACCATCCTGACAGGGGTTTTTCGTGGTTTCCCTCTGTCGTTCAGGTTGATACTGGGATGATTCTTTAACAACAGGCCATGACCGACTCCTTCCCACCATCCAAAACACCTAATAAAATAACCTTTCATCTCATCATTCCACCATCTCATATATCATTCACCGACGCCAATAGATCGTAGTCATCAGTGCAGTGCGTCGTTAAACCCAATAAACATTTTTTTTATTGAGTTTTAACGACGCACTGTAATGATGACAGATATATCGGCGTCGGATGAATGATTAAGGAGATGATGGGATGATGAGATGGAGGTTTTATGGGTAATGGGAAGGATAGTGGGAATGAAGCGGTCGTGGTCTATATTGTGGGAACCGGCATGCTATCAACTGTGTCAGTTTTCGACTGCGTCAGTTTTCGACTGCGTCAGTTTTTGACTCCGTATTAGCCTAGACTACAGAAGGAAACCACGAAAAACCTCTGTAAAGATGGACGGTGGCGGGGATCGAACCGGGTCCGACATGCCCCTTCACCTCCCGGATCACACGAAGCAAGTGCGCTAAGCACTCAGCTACTGTGCCGGTATATATATATAAATAATAATAAAGAAAAACTAACTGCTTTTAGGAGTGAGAAATTTTTATTTTTCCTACATCTCATTGATGGTTGGTTTACGCTCACATATTGTACAATATTAATTCGATATGAATATCACATATATTCAAGTTTCCTTGAATTAAACGTATGCACAAATAAATGTTTGTGTGTGTATTCTCATAACGTCTATGTCGATTCTTCAAATTCTCAGTGTCCTATTTTATGGGCAGTCTTTTTTTTCCACACGCGACTCAATGAAACATGTTCAAAATATGAGTATATATTTCTGGAGAAATTGAAAAAATCGAAATAAAATAATCTGGGATTTATTGGGTCAATATCAAATCCTATGCGTTTTGCCCTACGAGTTATATTCAAATCGAACTTGTCTTGGTGCAATGACCTTTCTCATTTTCTCAAATCTGTTCAAGAATGTTTGAGATCAGAAATGATTTGTATCTACTTTACGTGTGCCGTCGAAAACCAGAACCAGAAATCTACGTATAATAAGTGCGTTTCCGCGTGTCTAATTTTCTCGCACTCTTGGAGTTCGTTACAGTCTTGATCTGGTCTATAGGTTAATGCCCTATGGCGTTTTCATTGCCAACTACCTGTACTGTACATCAAAAGTACCGCCGGCTATATGGTCTGTAGGCAAATTAACTTTTTTATGGTATAAGTAGAGTAAAGATCTTCTCGAGAGATGAAGTTGAACTTTTTTTTTTCGAATAATTATTGTGTTGGTGATTAGGGAAACTGTAGATCTGAAGATGTATACACTTGCAGTCATGTAGAATGTTTTTTTCGAAATTAAAATTTTTAGATGAGCGTATACGAAGTCTCCATCCCACTCTTATAGAGCTTTGTCTGTGTGTTTTTTGTTTGGTTTTTGGTTTGTTTGTAAGCACTCCACAGGTCGCAGGGTTTGAGTGATCGATATGAAACTTTTTATGCACACGCTAACTCATCCAACTTAGAACTGTATAGTTTTTGGGATGAATCGGTTTGACCAATTTCGAGAAATATCATCTCAAAATGTCTAAAACCCCCATAAGATTAGGCTGGGCAAGAAAATTTGAAAAATGAAAGTTCTTCAAAAAAAAAAAAAAAAAAAAGAATCCCTGAATGTGAACGCAATAATATTACACATCATTACAATTTTGTTTGCAATTTGGACCAGCCGTACTGAAGAAAATTATTTAATAAATGTTTTTTATTCGACAAATAGATAGAAAATTATTGCAGAACCACTGCTGTGTTTCACTGCTTTCTGGATTCTATATGCACCGAATTTTTCATAGGAATCAAGGTGTGTTGAGTTTTCAATTATAGCGAAGTCGATCAAGTGGCACAGATGAAACTACTTTAACGATGAGATATCTTATTCAGATATCTCGCTCATCTTACAACGCATATGCTGCGTTTGGCTAGTAATTTTAATAAAATCTACGCGTATTTAACCGTTGATTTCCTCATAGACTATGCGTGGAGTACATCATATCTGCATCACGTTGTCTTATAGTTTTATTTCGTGATTAGGGTGGTTATTGTTTTCTCAACGACCCCATCAACAGCTAGGTTTTGCGGGGGTGCGAATGAGCAGGTGATTAGAATTTATGAAGTGATGATAAGTGAAAGGACATTTACAAAAACCCATGCCTTATGCGGGACTCGAACCAATTCGTGGAATTCATAGATATTAGCTTTGACAAATGTTTATAATTATATGTGCACGGCAATTACATTTCGTTTCAAAATTACCTGAAGCGAAAATATCCTACAATTGACGACTCGAAATGGGCGTGGCTTCACCAGTAGGCCAGTTGGATCTATATCATTTGTGGTCATTTGAAGATACCCCGATTGGATTTTTGAATTTGACTACAGTCCTAACAGCCCTGTTGATTGGACGGTATGATTTGTGACGTCAAGGGGGCGGAGACTACGAGTCGTCAATTACGTACGGTGTTGTCAAGATTTTAGTGTATATATGAGACAAGTTTTTTTAAAAATAATTTATGCATACTTTCAAATATTACTTACAGTCGAATTATATTTTGAGGCTATACCTAGAATCCTTGCAATGTAGATATTTTCCAAAGGTCACTTTAAGCTATATTGATAATTATTTTGTATCCAGCCTTTTCGGTCTCGGTGTCTTATTTTTGATGATTTTTTTTTGTAAAGAGGAGGGAAACATGATGTAGGCTAAATAGTCTCTCAGATCTCAACGCTCCATGTCACGGCTTCCGACAAATTGTCCCGTTTTCCTGCTAAAAATAAGTACTGTTTTGTTTGAAATCCATGCCATTTTAATTGCAATCAAACACGAGATGTCCTGTTACTGTACCGCATTGGAGACAAGTGAGAGACAAACAGAAACAAATTAATCAAATATACAATTGTTTTGTTTTTTTGTTGGGTTTACGACGCACTGTGATGATAAATAAGATCTATTGGCGTCGTATATGAATGATTAATGAGATGATGAAATTATGAGATGAAAGTTTCTTAAGTAATGGGAATATATTGTGGAAACCATCCCAGCATTATCCTAGACTACAGAGGGAAACCACAAGAAAAAACTGTAAAGATGGTCGATGGCGGGGATCGGACCGGGTCCGATATTCCCCTCACCTACCGGATCACATGAAACGAGCGTGTTAACACATTTGGATTCATTATTGTTCTGATTCCAATACAATATTGGCACATTTAGCGCAGTTACTATAACGCGCTCGCACCATGTGATCCGGGAGGTGAGGGGAACATCGGGCCTTGCTTCGATCCCCGCCACCTTCCATCTTTACAGGGGTTTTCCGTGGTTCCCCTCTGTAGTCTAGGCTAATGCCGGGATGGTTTCTACATTATAGGCCACGACCGTTTCCTGCCCACTATCCTTCCCAATACCTAAGAAACCTTCATCCCACCATCTCATTAATCATTCATCTGACGCCAATATATCATGGTTATCATACTGCTACGAGTGGTTGAGTGACTAGCACACTGAACCGTCATTCAGGAGACCGGGATTCGAATCCCGCCATGGTCGAACATCCTGACAGGAATTTTTCGAGGTTTCCCTCTGTCGTTCAGGTTGATACTGAGATGGTTCCTACAATATAAACCACGGCCGCTTCATTCCGACTATTCTTCTCAATTCCATAATAATGTTTCATCTCATCATCCCATCATCTCATTAATCATTCATCCGACGCCAATAGATCTTGGTTATCATTATAGTGCGTCGTTAAATCCATTATGAAAGAAAAATCATTCACCGACGTCAACAGATCGTAGTCATCATTAAAGTGCGTCGTTGAACCCAATATGGATAAAAAATCAAAACAAAGTAGTTATTATTACAGTGTGTCGTGAATACCGATATAAATCAAAAATCAAAACAAAGTAGCTATTATTACAGTGCGTCGTTAAACCCAATATGAATAAAATAAATAAATCAAAAAATGAAAACAAAGTAGCTATTATCACAATGCGTCGTTAAACCCAATATAAATAAAAAATGAAAACAAAGTAGCTATTATTACAGTGCGTCGTTGAACCCAATATGAATAAAAAAAATGAATAAAAAAATGAAAACAAAGTAGCTATTATCACATTGCGTCGTTAAACCCAATATGAATAAAAAAATGAAAACAAAGTAGCTATTATTACAGTGCGTCGTTAAACCCAATATAAATGAAAAATGAAAACAAAGTAGCTATTATTACAGTGCGTCGTTGAACCCAATATGAATGGAAAAAATGAATAAAAAAGTGAAAACAAAGTAGCTATTATCACAATGCGTCGTTAAACCCAATATAAATAAAAAATAAAGTAGCTATTATTACAGTGCGTCGTTAAACCAAATATGAATTAAAAAAATGAAGACAAAGTAGCTATTATCACAATGCGTCGTTAAACCCAATATAAATAAAAAAATGAAAACAAAGTAGCTATTAACACAGTGCGTCATTAAACCCAATATAAATGAAAAATCAAAACAAAGTAGCTATTATTACAGTGCGTTGTTGAACCCAATATAAATAAGAAATGAAAACAAAGTAGCCATTATCACAATGCGTCGGTAAACCCAATATAGATAAAAAATGAAAACAAAGTAGCTATTATTACAGTGCGTCGTTAAACCCAATATAAATACAAAATGAAAACAAAGTAGTTATTATTACAGTACGTCGTTGAACCCAATATAAAAGAAAAATCATTCACCGACGTCAACAGATCGTAGTCATCATTACAGTGCGACGTTAAATCCAATATAAATGAAAAATAAAAACAAAGTAGTTATTATTACAGTGCATTGTTGAATCCAATATGAAAAAAAAATCCAATTCAATAAGAAATCAGATGATGCATATTATGTTTGCGTACAACCGCAGTAATGGTCCATTTGTTGGCTGATGTGTCATTATTCTTGGCGCTCCCCGAAAGCGTGCACGTCAAACCAATTACCAGCCAATCACCACTGTGTATAACTTGTTCTAATTCTACGCTAAAACGTAAATGTGACGGGTGGATTTTTTAATAATAATATATGTACTATAACTTTCTTCAGATGTCCAGAGGGGATTGTTTCATAGTAAACATCTCTTGGCGTATTTAATGACCATAACATTTATGACCATTAAAGTGTACACTTTTTTTTCATAATTTCCGTTTCTGATGTAATTTTTCTTATTATTCTTCTCACGGGTATCGAGAAAATAACTGACATGAAATTGAAAAATATTATTTTTGTTTCATGCACGAGCATCATTTTTTTTTGTGATCTACATTTTAATTCATTTTTATGGTTGAGTTCAGTTGATTGTTCGGAGCAAATTTACAAGTACGCGGGAACTTTTAATTTAACTGTAACTTCTGTGTTTTTCTTCTCGTTTTTTTCTTTTTCTTTTCATTTTCATCCAATAAATGTACATTATAACAACATTTTTCACTCTTTAGTGTCCACAAAACCCACTGAGGGTTTACCTGTGGAATAGAGTAATGATACTCTCTTCAAAGAACTCATCGTCTTTTACATGAATAAATTATAATATCTGATAATCATATTCAACTGGCGAACTCACATCAAATAATTAAGAATGCAATACAATACAATAATAATGAAAAAATTATATAAATAAAAGTAAATACAAATACAAATAATAATAATAATAGTAAATACAAATAAAAATTTTTTTTTTTTTTTTTTTTTTATTGCTTCAAAAATTACACATAAATTACAAAAACGACATTCACGTGGCATTTCCACAAAGCCCCAAAAGGGCTTAACTGTGGCGTTCTAACAGATTTAATTGAATGAAAAGAAATGTCTTCCTTCGTACAAATTAATGAATTATGTGAATCATATTATATGAATTTAATTAATAAATTATATGAGAGGACGTTACTTGACTTGAGTACATATCAAATAAAAATACAAAAATATAATAATACACTGGATCATAACAGCTATAATATGTCGGTGATGAATAATTATTAAGAAAAATAACGAAAATAATACTTGAGCAGCAGAATAATCAGAAAACAAATAAATACAAAGGTAAAATTATTAGGATCAACTATATGAATAATTCAACAATGGTCGGTACATGCACCATCCATATTGGAAAGAATGAAAGTTTTAATTTCTCGTTTAACTTCAGAAAATTTTGAAAAATTTCTTAAATCATTAGGCAAAGTGTTGAAGAATAATGGAATTATATAACTAAGACTTCTCTTTCCATTTTTGTTGTTCCATGTAGGGAGAACAAAATTGGAGAGCGAAGCAAACCGAGTATTAGCTGAATGACTGGAATGTATTTTAAATTCTTCTGAAAAATAATATTTCAATATAACTCGATATTTGTACAGCAAAGGAACTGGAAGTAGACTACAATAACGAAAATAATCGGGAAGACTGTGGCTCAATTGATCTTTTATATGATTGGGCACCAATGTTGAAATGATACGGTTTTGAATAGATAGTATTTTATTCAAAAGATATTGAGAAGCATTTCCCCAAGAAAGGATCCCATATAAAATTAATGATTCTGCTAAAGCGCAATAAACCGATCTCAGTAAATTGAATGGTAGAATAGTTTTTAATTTATAAATTTGAAAAGCACACGAGCGTAGCCTATTGCATAAAAGATCAATATGACCTATAAATAATAATAATAATAGTAATAATAATGTTTGCTGAAACAAATAGATGGTGGACAGGATATAATAGCCATCGTCATAAATTATACTGAATATTATAAAATACGTATTTACATTTTGTTTTGAATACAATATTGAATACAGTTCACCGGCACATGTAGCTGAGTGGTTAACGTACTTGCTTTATGTGATCCAGGAGGTGAAGGAAAATATCGGACCCGGTTCGATCCCCACTACCGTCCATCTTTACAGGGGTTTTTCGTGGTGTCCCTCTGTAGCCAAGGCTAATGCCGGGATGGTTTCTACAATATAGTCCACGACCGCTTCCTTCCCGCTATCCTTCCCAATACATGAGAAACCTTCATCTCATCATCCCATCATCTCATCAATCATTCATTCGACGCCAATAGATCTTAGTTATCATTATAGTGCGTCGTAAAACCTGTCGATGCGCCTTAAAACCCTAATATTCATTCATTCCAATATATTAAGAAAA
>OZ023327.1:21991323-22028823 GCA_964007535.1 Brachyptera risi
TTTGTGGTTCACCATCCTCAGGTGTCGTTCAGGGTCAGATGACGGTCATTCGGGTCAATTGATCGGGTCATTCGATCGATGAGGGTCATTCGATCGCCGTCATCTGACCCTGAACGACTCATGAGGATGGTGAACCAAAGTTCACCGAAACGTCGAGAAAATAGTTTTTTTAGAACCTCTCAAATTTTCCATACAAGGGCAAATAACCGCATCTGACATAATTCTACCATCCACTTTCGGCCCCGAAAACCTTCGATCACACATATATATATATATATGTATATATATATATATATATATATATATATATATATATATATATATATATATATATATATATATATATATATATATATGTATATATATATATATATATATATATACATATATATATATATATTTATATATATATATATATATATATATATATATATATATATATATATATATATATATATATATATATGTATATATATGTATATATATATATATATATATATATATATATATATATATATATATCCATATATTTATATATATATATATATATATATATATATATGTATATATATATTTCTTTATATATATATATATATATATATATATATATATATATATATATATATTCATATATTTATATATATATATATACATATATATATATATATATATATATATATATATATATATATATATATATATATATATATATATATATATATATATATATATATAGATATATATATATTTATATACATATATATATATATATATATAATTATATATATATATATATATATATATATATATATATATATATATATATATATATATATATATACATATATACATATATATACATATGTCTCTATCGAGTTTCAAATATCACATGGTGTCATAATGAGCAATAATTAACAGTAATATATCGATATTATTCTCTCCTGTTCGTTAAACGTATCCAGTATCAACCTTCTCACTAACAACTGCGTATCGCTGTAATATTAAGATATTATCCTCTCCTATTCAATGCATGTATATCACTATCAGATACTGTATCGTGTGTTGTTGTCCAATGTATAGTCTGGTTGATTGGCGTGTCCAGTGGAGGCCGAATATAGTTTCGCGCCAATGTCAATCATTAGATGAATCATACAAATAAAAAAGAAGTTTCGAAAAATATAATTACGACAGTCGCCACTATCATATCGATTATCATATCTTGAAAATTGAATCGAATATAGTATCGTTTGGAAAAATATCGCGATTTATTTTTACAACCTTACATTTCTTTCCACATTATCGCCGCTGGATTATTCTTATACACATTTTTAAACTTAGTAATGTTTTCTCTTCATAATGATTCAACCGATTGCGCTTCAGAACGATACCTAATCGGGTTGGATGATGACACATCTGCATGCCAAGTTTCAACAACACTTTCGTTTGGTTTGACCTGTGGAGTGCGAATAAAAAACAAAAAAGCACACACACACACACGAACGTGTGTAAAGTCGAGTGCAAGTGTGTGAGTGTGTGTGTATAGTTCGGTAAAGTTGAGTTTTCGCTGAGCTTATTCATTTTTTTGTATTTATATTGGGTTTAACGACGCTCTGCACTGATTACTAAGATCTATTGGCGTCGGTGAATAATATATAAGATGATGGGATGAAGTGATGAGAGTTTATTTTATCATGTGTTTTTGTATGGTGGGAAGGAGTCGGTCGTGGCCTGTGGTTAAGGAACCATCCCATTATTGACCTGAACGACAGAGGGAAACCACGAAAAACCCCTGTCAGGGCGGAAATCGAACCCTGGTCTCCTGAATGACGGTTCAGTGTATTAACCACTCGGCCACACGTCTCAGTCATTCAATAACTAACTATACCTACTTATGTGACTTTTCAATAGGTAATTGGCTGACGAGCTATTGTCTAAAGCTGTCAAAATGATCTCAGTATACTATAACTAATATACACTCATTCGAACTTCGACTGCTTGTGAAGATCTTTGGACTGACTTCTGACTGTAGAGTACAAGTTATTATGACGATATAAAATGCTGCTAGGCTGAAAACTCTTAAAAGTGTTTCCCTGTTTTCTATGGGTGAGGCAAAAGTCCCTTGGGTAGATAAAGAGGGAGATATTGCCGTAAACAATCAAGGGGACTCTATAAGCAATGTGTCTTCTTACACAAAGAATAGTAGAGAATGCTTTTTACCTTCGGATACGTCTTGTCACTTAGTATTTGGTAGAGGTGCCGCTTAACCTGGCGCCTCCACCAAAACTTATTGTAGTCGCATTTCAACTGAAAATAGGTACGCTTTTATCACACATTGGACAACGAAAAACTTGGATAACTTCACAATTATTCGCCTCAATGTGGGGCCTAGGCATATATAAGTAAGTTTCATAGAAATAAGTAGTGCACGTGTTTGAAAATGTTTTTTAGTTTTGATTTCAGAAGTTCGATGTTTTGGTGGTTTTATAGATGTTCTGGCGAATAATCATACGTATAAGTATTATTTCACAACATCGTATTGAAGTTGAATTATTTCCAGTATACAGAATCATCTTTGTGTTTATCTTGATCTTTCAACACACCGAAAACTCGATTGAAAGTGATTGTTCCCCAATTAGGGCTCAAGACGACAAAGTGGGATAGTTGGACTTGGCACCGCAACAGCGACTTCACCACCCCAAAAACTTGACAAAATCTTGATCTCGAAAGAACTCATTCAGAAGAAACATGAACAAAGAAAAACTGTGTCTTGTATACAGTGTACAATGAACATATCCTTATTATTATGCAGGCCTCAACTTTAGAACATAGTTATCTATAAAATCTAGAGTATATCAAATTCTTAGAAAATGGATGATATATAGGCCTACACATTTCTCGGAGAAATTCAAGGTTTCAAATTTCAACGTGAATTCGGCGTATTTGAGTGATATTGGTAAGCATATATTAGGCCTACACGTATTTTCGAGATTCGAAAAAGCGATTTTGTGACCTGGCGAAAAACAAACCAAGCCTGAACTTACCCAAGATGAATTAATTTTCGAAAATGATTCCATTTTTACAGTATCTGTCGTTCATTTCGATGACTCATTATTATTTTTCAATATTCATTGTGAAAAAAAACAATCGTTCGAAGATACAAGATGCATTACGAATAAGTATGACATTCACCTCATCGTTTTGAAATCATTTCTCATGATTTCTTTGAAGCTTACATATTCTCACTATCCAATTAACATCCTCAATTGCAAAATTAGTAAACACAAAACTTCACTTTTGACTATATCCACTAAATCTAATTGAATGAAATATACTGTAAATTCTCTCACATCCGTAATGCTAAATGCTCATTCAATACAGAACCATTCTACTTTAGGTTAGTCAGTGGTAATTAACTATGCCCATCACGGTAGAACGTTCCTTATAATATGAAATGCTCAGACATTTAGTTAATGCGACCATTCGTAAGTCTCACTCATAGCCGGTAATTAATTTCAAAAAGACATCGGACCGTCTCTTTTCTTTTCTTGGCATCGTGCTATCACTGATGAAGTTGTTTTATCACATTGCGAGGAGTTTGTCGCGTCCGTTATATGGCTGTGAGAAGTGGGGGCGAGGCGTCGCGACGCTCTATTGCGGCGTGTTGTTATCGCTAACGGGCGAGTCTGGAGACGTGCTAGCTTGCAAAGAGTACACAATATTAAAGGGGTTGGATATGGCTTAATAATCTTCCGATGATTTATACACGCCGTGTATATAACATGGTCCGATCATTATTAAATCTTTAAATGTGATTACATTTGGATTGTTCATTTTTTGGGTATCTCCAGATGGTTATGTTTGTATATATTTTTCAATTTGTTGGAATTTAATTGAGATAGGTAATTTTTAATATAGGTTTACAATAGTTATTGAATCTTCTGATGTGGTAAAATTCTGTATTTTAATTATTTAGGTAATTTCACATGGTTAATTTTATGTATATTTTGGAATTTGTTGAAATTTTATTCTAATAAGTAATTGATGATATAGATCCATTTAAACATTCAGAAATGAGACATATTGTTCATTTTCGTATGATTATTGATGTGAGATTCATTGTGAATAAAAAGCTTTAATTATATTTGAAATATAAACATATTGAAGGTAAAATTTCAACGGCAGTGAAATATCATTGGTCAATCGAACTTGTGAGAAGGAGCTGTGAAAACTTGACATCTCGTATAAGGATACGTAGGCCTACAAACACACACACACACACACACACATATATATATATATATATATATATATATATATATATATAGTTTTTTTAAATGATATTGTTGGTATTGAATAATAATTCAAAAGTATCTCGTCCGGTACTCAATTCTTCATCTTGAAAAAAGTTCTTTCAACCTCGGCTTCATTATTCTTCAGATTACGTCCTCAAACGTTTTTTTCACGTATCGTCGGTCGAAATGTCGGCCGACGACAACTGCTAACCAATCACGAGCAAGAGAAATCATCGTGGGAGGGGACCATTCTTCAAGTACAGCCAACTTCAACTTTTGTCGACCGTCACGGGACGGATTGTATTGCGGAATTCGTGTCAAAATTCCTCTGTTTGAATGAGGTTTGATATATTCTGTTTCTATCCATATTGGATTTAAAGACGCACTGTACTGATGACTACGATCTATTGGGGTCGGTGAATGATATGGGAGATGATGGGAGGATGAGATGAAGGTTTATTTTATTACGTGTTTTTCGAGAGTGGAAAGGAGTCGGTCGTGGCCTGATGTTAAGGAACCATTTCAGTATTGACCTGAAGGACAGAGGGAAACCACGAAAAACCCCAGTCAGGATGGTTGACCATGGCGGGAATCGAACCCTGGTCTCCTGAATGACGGTTCATAGTGTAACCACTCGGTCCTCGTCTCAGTGGGTTTAATTGTCGCTCTTTGATATCATTTCGACATTAGTTCAATGATCAATTATTCTCATTGTATAAATTATTATCATCAGATTATTATATAATTAAAAATAATTATTTATATCATTATATGGCTACTTGTTATATTTCTGCATTCAAGTAGAATTATTAGACCGAGACGCGTGGCCGAGTGGTAACACACTGAACCGTCATTCAGAAGACCGGGGTTCGATTCCTGTCACGGTCGACCATCCTGACAGGGTTTTTTCTTGGTTTCCCTCTGTCGTTCAGGTCAATGCTGGGATGGTTCCTTAACAACGGGCCACGACCGACTCCTTCTCACCATCCAAAACACCTAATAAAATAACCTTTCATCTCACCATCCCATCATCTCATACATCATTCACCGACGCCAATAGATCTTTGTCATCAGTGCAGTGCGTCGTAAAACACAATATAAATAAATAAATATAATTATTAGTCATAAATAAGATTATTCTGATCATTCTAGATTCTTCATCGTTCTATCTATCGGCAGATAGATTACATACCTAAAAAACCATGAAAAAAAAACGATATGGGAAGACCTATCAACGATACCGTCCGATATTCTGACGGTCATCACATGAAAACAAAAAACTTCATGGCAACCTTGCCTCAGTCTCTATCTGACCGAGACGCAGAGAGAAAGTTATGCAATATTGTGCGGTTTCCTTCCTCGTAAGACAGAAGACACCGTAATATGGTGCGTGCGTGTTCCCCCACTTCTGTTCCCATTAGTATGCAAGTACCATGGCAAGCAATTCGGTCCACTCGCAAGGAAGAGTTGACCTACAATCAAGTGTAATGTAGACGAGAAACTCATCAACGCTAATGAATAGCCAGTGCGATACTTGGTCGCAACAAAACCATGATACATGTGTGTAAGGGCGCTTATCGTGCTGATCGTAAGGACCATTCAGATAGTCTGGTACGGTACTACAGAGTCACCCCCCCTGCCCCCCCCTCTCCCACCCGCTATCCGACAGGATAGAGTGCAAAAACAACGACTAGCCAATGGCTACTTTAATACTAAATGATTCAGTGGCAAGTAACTTACAGTAAGCGCGTAGAGAAGATGAAAATACCCCCACTTGTCGTTCACACGAAATAAATGCGATGTATTGAATAAAATGTGGTGTTCAAAATAGATGAGTCAAGTTGTAAGGTAACAGAAGTGTTGAACATGCGCAGTAAAACATTTCATATACAATACTGATCTTTAACGCACAGGTGAATGATTGTATTATTTATCTTGTTCTTGATTGCTGTTTGCTTAACGACCCCACCAACAGCTAGGTTAAACGGCAGTACGAATGACTAGGTGATTAAAAACTATATGAAGTGATGATAAATGAAAGGACACTCACTAAAACCCATGACTTATGCGGGACTCGAACCTACGTCCAACGGTGATTTTAGTTTCTGAAGCGGTGCCTCAGCTGACCGAGCTACGGAGGGTGGCCATCTTGTACTTTAATTATACTCAATTGAAATCATTCATGATCAGTAAAATCATCAAATCAATAGAAATTATATACAAAATGAATCAATGAAATGGTGATGTGCAATTTATGTAGAATGTATAACCATTGTCATTTGTCACCGTAGATCCTGCAGCTTCACAATGTATATATGAAAGCGCTACAATTAAATACACAAGACAGACAATTTTCGACATACGTACCCAGTTTAATGAACCTCATTTGTTTTCAACCCAAAATGAATGTCATTTACTGGCCCACGGTCATAGAATGTTTAGAAACGTCTGATGTAGTACAATTCAATCACTGCACAATTAGACCACAGTGAATTGTTTACATAATTTGACTGAGAATAAAGTGGAAATCCATTCAATTGAAGTTAGATACCGAATTTATTAGTTCTAAATAGTTTGTTGATCATGTATTACCCTGCAGCGGTGCCTTTCAGATGAGTCTTTAGAAGGACAATGAATAAGGGGAAATGACTACATTTTAATGTCATGTTCTGAATAACTAGGGTACCGCAACACATGCGTTGTAAGATGAGCGAGATAATTATATGAAGCATAATTGAAAACTCTACACACCTTGACTCGTACAAAATGAATTCGGCTTGGTAAGTATCGAGTCTAAAAAGAGGGTATCTCGGCAACTTGGTCGGGCTATTATTCCTATGTACATTTGATGGATAAAAAAATGTATTGAATTATTTTCCTTAAAACAGCTATTCCAGTTTGAATAAAAATGTGTAATAATGTGTATCTTTCATGTTTTCACATTCAGTGCAATTTTTTTAGTTATTTTTCATTTTTTCCCGCTTGTCTAATCTTATGTTTTTAGAAACATTGTGATGATCTTCTCAAAAATAGTCCAACCAATTTGACCCCAAAACTATGCATTTCTAAAGTTGGATAAGTAGGAGTGTCTAGAAAAGGATTCATGTTGATCAGTCAAATGCTGGTACTTGGGCAGTGCTTACAAAACACACACACACACACATACACACACACATACAGACACACTCAGATAAAGCTCCGTGAGAGTGGGATGGGAGTCTTTGCTATCGCTTCTCCAATAAACAGTAGTGACTAGATCCTGAAGTTATCGACCACGTACGATACATGAAGATTTCATTTTGGAAGATTTCATGATTTCAATGATTTCATTCCATGAAGATTTCATGAAGGATATAATAGCAGATATGGGTTGAAATAAACATAAACATACCCCAAAAGAAACGTCAAGTGAAGTGATACTTCTATGAGAAAGCAAAGCAACGCGTTCATCTTCTTTGTCAATTTAATTCGATCAAATTTGGTATCACTGTTGAATTTACGAATTTAATAGCGTTGCAGATTTGTTGGATTAAAATTATGAGTTCAGGTCGTGTATACACTACTTGAATATTTCAATAAATTGGTGTAATTTTAAAATTCTTTCTTGCCAACCTGTTAAAAATTGAATGATTTCAAAAGTCTTTTCAGAATTCCCTTCTTCACATGAAAATATAAGTGATATTGACATTTGTCATATTTTCCAGGCTTGAATTATTAAATTATGTAGTGTATGTGTTTAGCATTCTATTATTCAATAAAAGATTGTAGGAAAATTTCAATCATTAACTGTAGGTAGGCCTATAAGTCGGTGAAAATGGAATCAGACTTTAATCACTTCACTGTATCTATAGTGAAAGATCATAAAGCAGTGGTAAAATAAAATATTCTGAACAAAAACCCGTGACCGAAGCCTCTATATAACATTATTTTTATTTTTTTCAACTCAGTTTGAAGTTTTTCTAAAAAATTCTTCACATTTTTTTCATAAATTTTTCGAATTTTTAAAATACTAGTCAGAATAGAATGATTAAAAATTATTTATACTTTTTTATTTTCTGACGAATTAAAATTCTGTGATGAGACCCTGACCAAATGTCCGTCGCTCCAATGTCCAATAATAAAGTACTGTAGCCTCTTTAACCGTTCATCAGCCACATATCCTGAAACAGTTCATTATCATCTCTGTTGGTTTCGTTATTTTTTGTGATAATATAACGAGCTTCGCGATTCCCGGTGCAAGTCTCTCCGTCAATCTTATTCCTACCCATAAGAAACTTTCATTATGATGGAACACGGAAAATACATTACGAGAACGATGCATTTTAAAACATGGAAGCAGAAAGCTAGTCTAAATATAGGCTTACGAGCCCTACAATACTAGCATGCCGAAAATATAGTCATGTTTGGATTCGCAGTGGTGTTTGAAAGATGATCCTAATTCATTTGTCACTTAAATTTTAATTTTAATTTATATAGGTTTAACGACGCACTGTACTGATGAGTAAGATCTATTGGCGTCGGTAAATAATAAATGAGATGAAAGGTTATCTTATCAGGTGTTTTTGGATAGTGGGAAGGAGTCGGTCGTGGCCTGTTGTTAAGGAACCATCTCAGTATCGACCTGAACGACAGAGGGAAACCACGAAAAACCCCTGTCAGGATGTTCGATCATTGCGGGAATCGAACCTGGGTCTCCTGAATGACGGTTCAGTGTGCTAGCCACCCTACTGATCATCTCGGTCTTAATATGTAAACATAATGAAAACTTGCGTAGTTGTTTAGTGTCTCTCTCGAAATTCAACGTTAACTTTTAAATGATACGTTTTTTTTTTCGATGCGGTCATATACGAAACAAACTGTGATGGATGAGATTTAAATAACACGAAGTAGCGATAAAAGATATCATACATTATAACTTTGACGTGTCAAATCTTATTTTTTTTCTGGAAGTATATACATTTGAGCATCAGACTTCAAAGCTTTTCTAGTGATTCTATTCTATTTCTTTCTTTCTTTCTCTCTTTTTCTTTCTTTTTTTTCTTCTTCCTATTTTAGTCTATTCTATATATATAATTTCATTCTATAATTAAATTGTGTGTGATAAAAATATAATCTGCTGATCCACGGAATAAAAATAAGCTTGAATCAATAGAAAAATTTAAATATTTGAAAAAAAAATCAGACAAATTCGTACAGACAAATATATCCAATATTTTCTATTGATGTGTTGTGGTATGTGTCTCTACAAAGATTTCATCAACATAACCCCCCAAAAAGACGAATCTAAGTTCATCTCAGAAGTGAAACGATGCGCATTCTTCGTATTTTGTAGCTTGAATTCCAACTTCCATATAATCTCTAGTATGAATAGTTCAAATATATTTCGCTTTTGATTGTACGTATTCTGTACCTCGAATTCCAACTTACGTATAATCTCTAAATAGTCCAAATATGTTTCGCTTTAGTACTGCAATTTCCATATGAGTATGAAATACAGAAACACTTCAAGAAACTAACTGCTCAAAATGTGAATGGATTGTTCGCCTTTCTTCTAATTCCCTCGGTTGTCGGGAACATAACTGATACAAGTATACACCTGCAATTATTGTCGCTCTAGCCTTGCCCGTCCACATAAGACCGCACAGTAGGCCTATCTAATATCTTATACGAGTTAAGTAGCCAAAAGGGAGACATTAGTGTTATCCTTTTGATTATAAATAATATTTATTGCTGGTCCTTATTTCCAGCCAAAGAGAAAAGACGGCGACACGTCCAAGCTACGCAAACATGTTCCTGCTTGAAAAGCTTGGCGTGCTTGAGAAGCAGCGATACACGCCAGACAAACTAGGTTGTATTATGAATGTCAAGCAAGTGGGTGGAATTTTATTTGTCAGATATTTGCGCAAATTTTGTAGACTGAAGCTATAAGTATTTAGCGTCATTTTCAGCTGAATCTTGATAAAGATGGTGATGGGAATAGTGCTTGCTAATTCATTAATATATTTACTTCAATATTATTCTCTTTGAACCCAAGTCATTTTATTTTGGTATAGTTGAAACAGCGCAAGCCTATGAACGTTTATACTTGTATGTAGTAGATGTAATGAGATAAAAATTCATAGCAGACATACAAATAAACAAATATGAATAATACGTGCCTTATTGTATCGAAGGTATTTTTCATTTTTAATATTCCATTTTTATAATAATAATTCAAGCAATTAAAACTTCTACTTCTCTTTGAGTTGTTTCTCCGAATGTTAAAAACTAGATGCATCATTATTCTATTATATATATCATATTTTTGAACTTTTGTATCAACCCCTTAGTCCGACATTCAGATTAAATGTAGTCAAGTCTTTTTGCTGAAAGAAAATATAAATACACAAAAAGCTCGCGAATTGCACAAATGAAAAGGTTACGTTCTAGCATTGTACAAAATGAAACAGTGCGCAGGGAAAAATACATTTTAAAATTATATTACGGACTACGAATTCAAGTGCAAACGTAGTAGCATTTTCAGCAACTTCTTTTTGTTGTTGCGGGTGTAGTGGTGTAGGCACATGATGAGTAGGGTGCGGGGAGGGGCTCATTTTCCGTGTTGCCCCTTAGCTGTCCCAAGCTCCTATTTGCTTCAATTTCACTTCAGGACGATGAGGAAACAACAGAATAAACGTGTGCGGAATAATCCATCGTACTAGAAAGGGTTGGGGGTAAAGGGGGAGGGGGGGGGGGGGGGGGGTAGGGAGGGAGGGGGCTGCGCCTCTCCACATTGTACTTTTGTGTCAATCCAGCAGAAAATACAAGAGAATAGGAGCTAAACACCTTTGTTCATAAGAAACTTAGTTGGCCTTCTGAGAAAAGTTAATTTGAAAAAATCGAATTGGCCTCTAAGGTTTTCCCTGGAAACCAAGTCTACGAACCCCATTTTGAGAGAAACACCCGCAATATTTGTTAGCGATCTCACAATCGATATCACTAAGAAAAAATGTTGTTGAAGAATGATTACACTCAATCACATTAATTTCAGGAGTACATAACGACCATGGTGCTTGAACTTATTCACATTTCAGGAGTAATATGACCGAGACGAGTAGCCGAGTGGTTAACACACTGAACCGTCATTCAGGAGACAAGTTTCCGCCATGGTTGACCATCCTGACAGGGTTTTTTCGTGGTTTCTCTCTGTCGTTCAGGTCAATACTAGGATGGTTCCTTAACAACAGGCCACGACCGACTCCTCCCCACTACCCCAAAACACCTTATAAAATAACCCTTCATCTCATCATTCCACCATCTCATTCATCATCCACCGACGCCAATAGATCGTAGTAATCAGTACAGTGCGTCGTTAAACCCAATATAAATAAATAAGGAGTAATATGGGCATAAAACGGAATGGCAAATGACCCACGGATTTGTAGTGATTAGCTGAACTACGTGAGTTCCATTGTTGAGTTGGCGAGTAATGTGGGAAATATCCATTTGTAATGAATCAATTTCATGTGGATGTTGATTACTGTTATTGAAGTGATGAAGTGATCGATTATTATCAAAATATTCAATATTGACTATAGCTTTCTTTGATTATAGAAATAATCCAATATATATTATATACCATTCAATCAAAATATGTTGATGCAAAAGGTTCGTTGTGTATTGATTCACCCCAACTACACAACAGAGGCATATCGTAAAATTGTGAACGCGAACCACAATGATGAGTTGGTTCAGCTATTATTTCAAACTGATAGGATTTACTTGACATGGCAAAACATATATCTAGTTGCTGTCTTCAGTGTGGTACAGTATAGAGCACACTCTTAACAAAAGTGAAAGATTTTATCAAGATGACCATAGAACGCATAATTAAAACACACAATTTATGCTATTTATTTCCCCTGAAAGTGCATTTTTTCTGTCAGTTTCTAATACATTCTATAAAAACGAAGAAATATTTTCGAATATATCATTTGACTTAATTTCAATTTATAAATGTGACATATTGTCTGATTAGGACGTATACTCACTGTCAGTAGAGTTATACCTCAATCAAAACTTGGAATGGATGCTAACTTTTCCGCCATTGCTAATGGTACAAGTTTTCTATCCCCTATACTTTCCACTTGTTGAACGAGTTTTCTCATTGTCATCTCTGTTCAACGACATTTATTTCTAGAGTAAATAATAAAATGACGAAGACTGGAACTTATAGTTATTGCAACCAGTAGCCTTACCGTTTTTCATGCATTGATAACCAGACATGGGCAAAATACTCTAACTTCAGGTATGTAAAATACAAGATATAGATACTTGAATTTGGGGTATTTAAAATACAAGATACAAGATACATTTAAAAAATGTATTTAAAATACAAAATACAAGATAGTGTCTTAAGATACTTTCAAAAGATACATTCTAAAGATACTTTTCGTGAAAAAAAATAGGAAAATGGAAATATGAAGAACACTGTACCGGAATATAATATGCTGATGTTCCAATATTATTTTAATTCTTTTTAAGAAAGTACATGACACATTTACAATAGGAAGAGATTTATAATTATTTGGCAGATATAACCGCAAAATTGTCCCAAAAAACCGTAAAAATGTATCTTGTATTTTAATCGTTGGAAAAAGGTACAAGATACATTGAAAATGAGTATTTAAAATACAAAATACAAGATACATTTCAAGCATACATTTAAAATTCAAAATACAAGATGAAAATGTATCTAAAATACGTATCTCAAGAAACATATGTATCTAGATACTCTGAAGGATCTATCTGAATACTCTAGAATGTCTGTTGATAACCCACGTGGAGATGTACCTATAATAATCTACTACCATTATAGACGGTCATGCAGTGTTACATAATACACACACAAAAAACAAAATCTGATGAATAATGGATGGTTTTTGGTTGGGTCATTGTAGTCGCGAGATTGCAAGTCATACGACATGCAAAGTATTGATAGATGGTATGCCTATTCAAATCTACAACCCGCCTGGACAAATCCAATCACATGTTGGGATTTCGCACTTTTGTGATTTATTCCAACACAAGGTTTCATATTTTACACAAAATACAGAAACCAGTTCCGTATAATTACATGTATTTATTATAGAAATTGTGTATGTAAAAGTTAACAGTATTTTATAATTTTATGATCTATCATTTATTATATAAAAGGCGGTCGTAACATTTTGATTGATGAATGGAAATAAATAATAAAAAGTCTTTTCAATAAAAGTCCAGATGAGCGCTAGATCATCGAAAAGCACAATCGCACAAATTTCTGAACCACGAAACAGTAATAGCAGTCATAATCCATAAATTTGGTCGAACTTTATTCTCCAGTAGCCTTTACAAGAAGTGTCACATTTACGTCATATGTTTATATGTCACGCGGAGTGTATATACGATTTCTTATCATTCCAAATTGAATATGTATTATACTTGCAAAAGAACACTTCTCAGTCATTTGGTAATCGATCAGTAGATTCATTATTAATCAGATGATAATACCTATCAGCAGGGCTCAATTTGTAAATAAAAAGGAACCGGAACGCATCTCAAAATAAACACTCACTTCTAACTCTCCCCCCCCCCCCACCAGCACAACCTCGAAAAAAAATCTCATTGAAAAAATACAATAAATTGAGAGATATTTTTGTCCTCGAACTGTTTTCAAGAAAATATATTCGAAATCATTTTCATCTTCGATAGATCGCAATCTAACTTCCGTCCCATACTGTCGAATACCGTGAGATATTCCATACTATATTTTTCATAGAGATGAGAAAGAAAACATTCTCGGAATGAGAAAATATTTATTCTTTGGTAAAAATTATAGTGCATGTTGAGAGTATTGATAGACGAATAGAAATCTGCCATATCATTTTTTTTTGTCATTTTGAAACCGGAACGTGCGTTCCGGTTTCAAAAAAGGGGTCGGAACGCCGTTCCGGTGCGTTCCGGTACAAATTAACCACTGACTATCAGTATAACTCTGATGAAAAAAAATGTAGCCATTGTGCAGTTAATAATGATAAGGATCAATATTTTGTTTTATGACTTAACAATTACGGATCCTGTCTCATTGAGGTCATAGTTCATGTCAATACCATCGTAATGCTTGATCTTCAATTACAATTATAATACAGAATACTCCATTTTCATTCAGCACACTCATTGTTCATCCATTTTTTATATCAGTAAATAATATTTAATAAATGAAGCAGTTTTTTGTTTCGCCTATCTCTAGTGATTCGAGGTTGAAAAGAATATAAGTGTCCCAACTGTTACTGATAGCTTCTTCCCAGCTGAGCTGATTCGCGGTACGCCATTGTTGTGCCATCTATTGTTGTACGGTTGAAAAATGACGATCATTGCCATTGAAAATGAGAACGAAACTAAGAAAGTAAGAAAGGAAGAAGATGGAGAAAAAAAATGAATGAACCAACGTAGAGCAGAGGACAATGAGCAAACGAAAACGCCAAGAGCGCGAAAAGAAAACTAACAAAGACCAGAAAATGACGTACAGGATGCAGGCTCGTAATCTTTCTTTGGAGTCAGAATGCTATTCTGCTTGCATTCAACCAACAACCTTATTGGTTCGCTCAAACACACTCAAACTGACTAAATCCTTTGGTTTATATTGTTGTGCGCTTTCAATAGTCTGCTGAAAAACGTCCAAACATGTCGTGTTCTCATTGAACAACCTTTCCCAAGTCCGAACACACTTTTCATATATATATATATATATATATATATATATATATATATATATATATATATATATATATATATATATATATATATATATATGAACTTATTCATAAACAGTATATTCATAGATGTATATATATATATATATATATATATATATATATATATATATATATATATATATATATATATTATTATAGATTATTTGTATTTTCTTCTTTGAATTTTTTCCTTGTGTTTTGAAAATAACTCGATTGTATTTTTGAGATTTTCATTCATCTTAAGAGTTCTATGACATTCACTTGAGAAGTGTCATAACTATTAGACAGTTAGAGAAGTACAAGTTATGGTAAGTGATGTTTGTGAAACCAATAAACATCTTATTGTGAATCAAATTCGCCATCATAATTATTGTGACATCGCATGTGGGCGTATTAACCCAGCTCATCATTGAAAGGGTATATTCTCATTTAAGTTATGTGTGTTTATTGAAGTGTAACTATTTTTGCCTGTGCTTTCAAAATAATTGCATGGAGCTGCAAAAATGGCATTGCATTGAAAATAAATGGTCGAGTTCTTCTTTCAGTTTACATAAATTTTGTGTAATTTCTTTCTCAATTTTTCCTGGTATTTCTTTTTTGCGAGAAAATGTGGAGTATTTGCCTTTCTTTAGCCTGCAGTCATTTTAATGAGGTCTTCTGTTCCCCAGTTTCTTTGGGTGCATGACTGCAAAAGGCAGCTTTAAAAATAAGTGCTTACTCTTCACAAAGTTCAATGAGAGAAAAAAGAAAAAAATGTGAAAATGAGAATACAAATTGAATTGTATGTATGCGTGGTATATCTCAAGTACTTGAATATATCAAATAAAATAAAGATGAAATAAAATCATAGAATTATTTTCTATAGCAAAATTGAAAACGAGTTTGAAGAAAGCAACGTTGTATATAGCATCATTGCATTTCGTCCAGTTCTTTTTTTTATTCGTGAAATTCAATTTCTTTTTACACGGATGGTCAAAAGAGAAAACATCAATTTACTTCCATTGTGATCTAATATAACTGGATTTCGTTAAAAGCTAGAAAATGTTCCGAATTCGTGTTATTGAGTTAGATAAGCTTTCGGCTTTCGAAGAGAAAGCCAGGCAGTCAACTGGTCGAAAGGGGCTTGTAAATAAAATAACTAGAGAGAACTTGGCCTAGTGACAGGCATGCAAAGAAGCTGCAGATATCAAGAAATATTTACAATACTATCGACATATTGAATCCACTTTAGACTTCGTAAAAGCATAACACACTCTAACCTAACCGTACAGTCAATAGAACGTCTTGACGATCTCAAGTAAATCGTTACATATTGTTCATAACCATCTCTTCAATGCTTCTTAAAACAACTTCAAATCCAATTTTTATTCTCATTCTTATTCATAATCACAACTTTTAAGTTTTATTATTACTGATCAAGTTTTTGGTTTCGTTACGATAGATGTATAACTGTTTTTACTTTTGGCTAAAGCTGGATTAAGCCGAGACCTTCATGGTTATTTATCGTCAAGATAAACAGCCATCATCAATAAATTATTTTATTCTCAGTATAGCATTTACATAACTATAACTCTCTTTCCTTAATTGATGAATTCAGTTCAAGCAATTCTGCGTTAAAAAATATATTGAGATTCCATCTACGAGTAAATCGTGTAATTGTTTCCGTGTGATTTTTTTTCAATATTGAATTTATAATAATATATATTGAACTAGTTTGTTCATTTTGAAAAAGGCAAACCAACATATGCATTGTAAGATGTGTGCGAGATATTTATGCGTTGTACTAAACAACTTCACACCTTTAGCCTCATTCCTGTTTGTTGTCACCTTCCTTTATCTGTGACGGTGTGACGGTCGTAAGTTATCACTAAACCTAACTGTCGTATCTTCCATTTTCCATTTATGAATATATGGAAAAGTACAATTTACGTGATTTTATTTTATATTCAATGGAATTACTTTACTAAATATTGCTATACAAATTTCAATCTCATATAATATATCTCCACCGAAAACAAAAACTTTTGAAAAGAGGGATCCAACCCTTTGATATTCAAATACTTGGGTTAAAATAGTTATGGCAAAGTTGACTTTCACGGAGTAAAAAAATGCATATCTGTGAGAAGATATTGGGCCCATAATGCATGTGTTGGCCGCCATCGGTAGCTCAGTGACCTGAGGCACCGCTTCAGAAACTGAATTCACCGTTGGGCGTGGGTTCGCTTCCCGCATAAGTCATGGGTTGTTGTGAACGTCCTTTCACTTATCATCACTTCACAGTTTCATAATCACCTTCTCATTCTTACCGCCGTATAACCTAGCTGTTGGTGGGGTCGTTAAGCAAACAAGAATCAGCATGTGTTCGGTAATTATAACGTTCCCATCATCTATTGACATAATGATATTGAATGTGAGTATACACATTTTATATCATTATGTTGAAAGATAATGGGCGTAGTTATAATAATGCCGAACGCTTCTTTTATATGTCCAACATTCTCCACAGATATGCATTTCCACTATATGAGAGTAAATTTGGCCAAAACTTTTTAAAATTATTACTTTCACATGCTTGAGTGTTTAAATAGCAAGGGTTTGGTTCCTTCAATTTTACACATTTCTGTTTTGGGTTGGGATTTCACCGCCCTTTGTGGTTCATATTTGCTAGTATTACAAGGTCTGCTAGATGTGCAAGCTTTCACACTCACACTCACTCACACACTCTCACGACAGTAGTTATTGCTAGTATTACAAGGTCTGCTAGATGTGCAAGCTTTCACACTCACACTCACTCACACACTCTCACGACAGTAGTTATTTGCTAGTATTACAAGGTCTGCTGGATGTGCAAGCTTTCTCACTCACACTCACTCACACACTCTCACGGCAGTAGTTATTTGCTAGTATTACAAGGTCTGCTAGATGTGCAAGCTTTCTCACTCACACTCACTCACACACTCTCACGGCAGTAGTTATTTGCTAGTATTACAAGGTCTGCTAGATGTGCAAGCTTTCACACTCACACTCACTCACACACTCTCACGGCAGTAGATATTTGCTAGTATTACAAGGTCTGCTAGATGTGCAAGCTTTCACACTCACACTCACTCACACACTCTCACGACAGTAGTTATTGCTAGTATTACAAGGTCTGCTAGATGTGCAAGCTTTCACACTCACACTCACTCACACACTCTCACGACAGTAGTTATTTGCTAGTATTACAAGGTCTGCTGGATGTGCAAGCTTTCTCACTCACACTCACTCACACACTCTCACGGCAGTAGTTATTTGCTAGTATTACAAGGTCTGCTAGATGTGCAAGCTTTCACACTCACACTCACTCACACACTCTCACGGCAGTAGATATTTGCTAGTATTACAAGGTCTGCTAGATGTGCAAGCTTTCACATTCACACTCACTCACACACTCTCACGGCAGAAGTTATTTGCTAGTATTACAAGGTCTGCTAGATGTGCAAGCTTTCTCACTCACACTCACTCACATACTCTCACGGCAGTAGTTATTTGCTAGTATTACAAGGTCTGCTAGATGTGCAAGCTTTCACACTCACACTCACTCACACACTCTCACGGCAGTAGTTATTTGCTAGTATTACAAGGTCTGCTAGATGTGCAAGCTTTCACACTCACACTCACTCACACACTCTCACGACAGTAGTTATTTGCTAGTATTACAAGGTCTGCTAGATGTGCAAGCTTTCACACTCACACTCACTCACACACTCTCACGGCAGTAGTTATTTGCTAGTATTACAAGGTCTGCTAGATGTGCAAGCTTTCACACTCACACTCACTCACACACTCTCACGGCAGTAGTTATTTGCTAGTATTACAAGGTCTGCTAGATGTGCAAGCTTTCACACTCACACTCACTCACACACTCTCACGACAGTAGTTATTTGCTAGTATTACAAGGTCTGCTAGATGTGCAAGCTTTCACACTCGCACTCACACTCACTCACACACTCTCACGACAGTTGTTATTTGCTAGTATTACAAGGTCTGCTAGATGTGCAAGCTTTCACACTCACACACTCTCACGGCAGTAGTTATTTGCTAGTATTACAAGGTCTGCTAGATGTGCAAGCTTTCACACTCACACACTCTCACGACAGTAGTTATTTGCTAGTATTACAAGGTCTGCTAGATGTGCAAGCTTTCACACTCACACACTCTCACGGCAGTAGTTATTTGCTAGTATTACAAGGTCTGCTAGATGTGCAAGCTTTCACACTCACACACTCTCACGACAGTAGTTATTTGCTAGTATTACAAGGTCTGCTAGATGTGCAAGCTTTCACACTCACACTCACTCACACACTCTCACGACAGTTGTTATTTGCTAGTATTACAAGGTCTGCTAGATGTGCAAGCTTTCACACTCACACTCACTCACACACTCTCACGGCAGGCCCGGATTTACGCACAGGCTGGCAAGGCTGAAGCCTAGGGGCGCAAGAGCCCAGGGGGCGCTTGATCTCTTCAGGGCTTCCACATTTTTGTTCAAAATGAAATAAAATGGTATCAAAAAATGCAACACGGAGTTGTATAAATGTAGTTAAAAATGAAAACAAAAGTATCACGAACTTATTCTTATTATCATTCCCATTCATATTCTCATTAACACTACAACAACATTGGCCAATATCTACAACTTACAGAATATAATCTTTTTTTTTTTTTTATTATTATTTTTTTAATAACATCGAAACTTGATACAAAATCATTGTTCCCCAATTAAGGCTATGGATGAAAGATAGGATCGTTTGGACGGGGCACCACAAGGGCGATCTTACCATCCCATTTTAATTATTTAAAACTAATGATCTTCAACACAAGGACTGCGCTGTCTGTGACCATAATTTTTCGCCGTAGATAAAAGTCTTTCAGTATAAACATACGAATGTTGATATCTTCCACTTTGAAATAATAATAAAAATAATAATAACGATTGAAATAATAATAAAACACTTTGAATATAATCTGAAAAAATGATAAAATTATCTCAAAAAATTGGATTAGCAATAACTGCAATAATGCTGAAATATGCCCTGGTATTTCTTTCTAGGACTTCACCCCGGGTAAATCGCACCCTGTCGTATAAATATTCCGTTACCAAGTAAGTCATCATTGGTAATGTCGAGTAATGAGCGGAAATACGTTGACGTGCCACGTGATTTCCACACTAACCGAAATATTTTTCATATTTTTCCATTTATTTTTTATTTTTACACTAGTCTTACACACATTTTTATAATAAGTATAGGGGCACTAAACTAGCTAGGTTCAGCCTAGGGGCGCTGGATTCTCGAGTCCGGGTCTGTCTCACGGCAGTAGTTATTTGCTAGTATTACAAGGTCTGCTAGATGTGCAAGCTTTCACACTCACACTCACTCACACACTCTCACGACAGTAGTTATTTGCTAGTATGACAAGGTTTGCTAGATGTGCAAGCTTTCACACTCACACTCACTCACACACTCTCACGACAGTTGTTATTGAAATATCAAATCGTTTCTAGTTTCATTGTAGTAGTAATGAAAGATTCTCGAAAGTTCAAACAGAATATTGATAAAGTCGACATATTGAGGCGGGAGCGCGGCGGACTACGGGGACGTTTGATTGCATTTTGTGTGTCGTCTAGCTGTTACATCAGAAGCTAGCTGATTTGAGAGTCAACATAGGAAGGAAACCAACTGACCTAAAAATCAACTGTACTAAATAACCAACTGAGCTAAACTTATATTTCTTGAATAACCTGTAAGTTATAGAAGTTAAAGTGAGAGGTTTGACTCGTCTCTTTCAGAAATGTCATTCGACACAAACCTTACCCACATAATCTCAACCATTACTAGCGCCTATAGAACATTTGACGAATGGTAACAATTTGTGAGGGGAGGAGCCAAGCCCCTCAATTTTACTTTTGTTTACAGGTTGCTAAAAAAAAAAAAAGTTTCGGTCTGTTGGTTTTTAGAACAGTTGATTAATAACTAATACCCGTCTAAAGTACTGACCTACAACTTGTCAATCGCCGCTTGCCACATATAAGCACTTCGAAAAAAAAAATGGACCCTAGATGTCTCAGAATCACTGTTTTAATTACTAAATGGCACTGCCGTATACTATGTTGTACTGTACTGTAGGCCTACTATATTATAGTATATATACTACACTATGGATTTAAAACTTATGTACAATGTATTGTGTATCGAAAATGAATAATAATAATAGTGTATACAATACTGTCGTATTGCACCAAGTTGGGTTACATCTCAGTAGGAGTTAGGACTGTATGTACCTGCGTTGAAAAACTGTCGTATTGCACCAAGCTGAATTACATTGCAGCGACAACGGATTATGATTATAGGCGAGATGAAGGGAATAGTCTATAAATGATAAAAAGACTAATAATATGTTCAACTATAGGAGTTTATTCAAGAGTAAATATGATCGTACAAACGAGACGGACAACAACTAGGTCACAGGGAACTCCATCCCTTCCTAGGTCCTACCTCATCGAACATTTGGACATCAATGATCTCTCAATCCTTCACATCGTTATAAACAAGTGCTCGCAAAACCACCCTTGCGCATGCGCGCCCTGCCCGGATGGTATTGGCCAGAACTCGAAGGCCAAGTCTCCACCTCTTGAGCGCCGGGGTTCGAGCCCAGAGCAACGCATGCCGTTGCAACATCTCAGTTGAACTGTATGTACCTGCGTTGAAAAACTGTCGTCGACAGTCAACTAAAGTCAGACTGACAAAAAAGGCAGTAGAATTACTTTTTTCGAGTTGGTTTCCTTCGTATTATGAAAATCACTTCAGGAATACATGGTATTACGTCGTGAACTCAGATGCGCTCACACACTTTTTAAACTATCAAATTGATTCCTCACCTAAGAAACGCCATTCCAATTATATATCGATACGTATTTTCACTACTGAGACCGGTGTCTAGCAACGAGTGCTCGCTCGAGCGTTGAGTGGCTAGCACATTGAACCGACATCCAGCAGAACGGGGTTCGGTTCCCGCCATGGTCGATCATCTTGACAGAGATTTTTCGTGGTGTCCCTCTGTCTAACAGGTTGATAAAGGGATGGTTCCTTAACAGCAGGCCACGATCGACTCTTTCCATCATCTATACACACCTAATAAAATAAACTTCATCTCATAAATGATCTCATACATCATTCACTGACCATGCGGATGGATTGGCGGGGGGGGGGGGGGGGGGGGGAATTACACCTCCAACTTCCGGCCAAGGCGAGGACGGGTGAGCAGAGAGAAATTAAAAAAGTTTTGTACTTACTATTTTGTTTTGTTAATTCTTGTTGCAACCCACTGTGTGAAAAATGAGAATTTTGTGAGCAAGTAATTTAATTTTGAAGCATTATAAGTCATAACCATAGTAATATGGCTATGATGGACTGTCCAATCGTCCCGTTTCGACCTGGTGTCATCACAACTCTCAAACAAATAATTCAATTCAATTTTTATTCAATTCTAAGAAAATTTCATCATTCTATAATGATAATATAGAGTGATGAAGAATCAATATTATTATATTCAACAATGATAGAAATAGTATGAAGTGTATGGAAATGATAATAGTATTTTTATATATTGATTACTTATGTAAATTTTGCAATTATATTCCAAACATTCAAAATGAAATTCTAAATTTGAGTGTATCTCAGATTTCTATCTCGATTTCAGCAAAGAGTTGTTATTTCATCATTGATACCACGAGCGTGAAAGAATTCAGCACACACATGTTCGGTTCTAACAAATGAGTGTATAACGATTATTTATATAAATTCTGTTTTATTTAACTGTGTATTATTATTTTCATTATGTACCATTAACTTGTCATTATCATTATGTAATGTACTATCATTGAAGGAATTGAAAAATTTGTTTAAATTAAATGAAATTAAATGTCTCAGTGGATAGTTTAGTCTTAGTTTCATATATTGAGATGTTCCCATCTGAATTTCACTTGCACCTTTAAATAACACTACTTACCTTTTTGTTCAGCAAATTATTTTGACAGGCACTAAATGACCTCGCTGTCGATGCGCCTTAAAACCCTAATATTCATTCATTCGGAATTGGATTTAAATCATCAATGCACACCAACAAAACACAACAAACAAAGAAAACAACAGCAAATGAAGGACACTACAGCAAGTGCTGTTTGTAGTTAGGAAAGTGCATACAACTGATTTGTTTAAAATCAAAGTTTTTACGAACTATGAGCTATGTACCTTGTGAGTATTACTGTTTTTATGGTTCCGGGGGGCTAAAGTTAATTGCATCACGATTCAATTAGCAACGTGAAATACTATTTCGTTATTTACTGCTGAATCGTTGATTTTATGCCATTTTTCTCGTTATGAATCCCCTGGATTATCGATATTAGTTTTCGTCTAGCGTTTGTAATCATCAATCATTATGGGTTGAATACCGTACAAGTTTACCGTCTCTTTTTCATGCTGGATTTAACGACACGCTGTAATGATGACTAAGATCTATTGGCGTCGGTGAATGATGGATGAGATGATGGAATAGGAGGTTATTTCATCATGTGTGGAAGGAGTCGGTCGTGGTCTTCAATTGAAAAACTGTTGAGCCTGTTAAGGACTATACCAGTATTGACCTGAACGACAGAGGGAAACCGCGAAAAACCCGTCAGTATCGTCGATTATGGCGGGAATCGAACCCCGGCCTCTTGAATGACAGTTCAGTGTATTAACCTTGCATCCATCACGTATGCCACGTTCGCCTAGTTACACGATCAGGATCGAGTTTTTTTCAGCTTGTCTTTGAATGCGTAATATCATATTAAATCACGCATTGAATACAATAATATTAGGCCTATCACTCCTTTTTTTCTTCTTTGTATCATGATGAACTTTACATCTGCTGTTAATGGAAAGAAGTGATCATTGCCCGAGAGACTTAGTTCAAAGTGGAAGATATCACCATTCGTGTGTTTTGTTTACTCTCAATACCAATGCTGGTAATGCCCGGATATATATCACAGAAACGGTTTCTAATTATAATGTGTTCCGGACTTTCGGAAACTGAAATACTTTTATCTGCGGCGGAAATTTATGGTCACCGACAGCGCAGTCCTGGTGTTGAAGTTCATTGGTTTCAAATAATGCAAATGGGGTGGTAAGATCGCTCTTGTGGTGCCCCGTCTAAACGATCCTACTTCTTATCCTTAGCCTTAATTGGGGAACAAAGATTTTGTATAAAGTTTCGATGTTATTAAAAAAAAAATACCATTGTTTAAGAATTCAAAGCATTCTTAAGCTGATGTGAGGAAATTCAGTATTGGCTTACCTATCTGCTATGGACTGTAAAAGGATTTTGTGACATCAGGTCAAATAAGTTTGCAGTCAATTTCAAAGTGGAGCTTTATTTATAAAAGAAAAATTGTCCGTTGATATTTTTGCGAACAAGAAATAACATTGTTAGTCTGATAATAATTATTATAATAATTATAAGTTGACAAAGTACATTTTCTTAGGCTACACGTTTAGGAAAGAATATATTAAGAGAAACACGAAAAAAAGTTATACACGAATTCGCCAGTAAAAATAATGACTCAAGCTTTTTTTAAATACGCTATTTATGATAATATATTATTCTAAAGTGTCTAATATATATACCATTTTTTTCTACAACAAATGACGGAGGTGAAACCCCCTATCCTATAGACACAGTACTAACTTGACATGTTAGCGTTGATTAAAACAGAGGTGCAGAATGGCACCTGTCTTTGATAGACAGTACGATTTTAGACGCCTTACAGATTTCATGTTATTTGAATTATATACGATAGAACATAGATCTGATACAAGTATAGGAGAGAAAAATAATAGTTTTACATAAACTAGAGTGATTATGTTTTTTTTGTTATATTGAAAGTTGCAGTACAATGGGTTCACAATTATATAATAATATGATCATCTTTTCGCGTTCCTAAAGCTATAGAGCTTTGGTTGACCGATATGTATTAATAAAGGATTGAAATTCAATTACTTGTTATAGAGTTCACAAAAGTAAGAATTACATACCATATTAAGAAATGTATCAGTTAAGAAGTAACTATCATCCCTAATTGCAATCAGTCATTAATGGTTATTAAAACGTAGGAAATGTGCATATGTTTCTACTATGATTTTGTGTACACATACATACATCCTTCGCAGCGTTGTAAAACTCAGCGTTCACTTCTTTGCCACATGTTTGTTGTTTTTTATACTGGAGTTTGTCTTTGGTGCCAAGCTGGGGGGTTGACAAATTAAAATATCAACACAAACTAAACAGAAATCTATTACTAGTTATATTTGATAAGAAAGAGAGTAATAAAACCTAGTCTTAACTTGGAGTTAACACAGATAACAACAAAATACTACTTTCATTTCATGTGTTCGCACGTCAGAATAAATTAATACCCTGCGACTAGATATTTTTAATTACTTCAGTAAAATTAAAGATATAAAACAAATAGTACGTTCACACATTTTGTTTTCATTATACAACAATAATTTACATACATAGTCATAACCATTCTTTTAGTTATGTTTTTTGACAACTGGATGCTTTTGGTATGGTTGTTACTTTCAATTTATTACAATTAGTTTAAATTTCCGACTAGGACATCTTTAAGATAAGAAGACTTGAAGGTATTCGTTCTTGAACCATTATAATAAATAACAGGTAGCTAGCATTTAAGATATTAAGCTTTCAAAATCCACATTTATGCACCATAAAGTAATGAATCTCCACGTGAAGTAGAGTTAAATTTAACTATCACTGTTATATTGGATTTTTTATATTCCTATGTCACAATTTATCGTCTAATTTATAATTACATCAATAGAATAAAAAAGTAAAATGCCATTGTACAATAATTCGTTAATACTTTTATATGGTAAATGTATTATTGTTCAAGTGAAATTTCAAACAATATAGGATCACGAAATCATCACTCATCATTCTTTACAACCTGCAATGGCTTACAATTTGCCTGCCTAGACTCAACTCGATGTCACTTTCATTAATTGATTGAAATCATAAAAAGAACGAGTCTAACCCAGGCTACCAATTTACTTATAATTCATAGACCTTTATAGTCTAATATGATTCTGATTCGAGATATTCCCACCAGTAATCAATATTTGAACACACAGAAGTTCGCACGCATGCACACACACACACACACACACGCACGCACACACGCACACATACACACGCACGCACGCACCCACTCACGCACACAGAGAAAGACAATATCTTTTCCCATTCCATTGAGGAAGATTATTCAATCAAATTTGGTAAACAGAAATCACGACTGTTGATTGAATGTTCCAACAATCAGAACCATGAATGAGGTTGAATGCATGATTCATCTGATCTATATGATGTCAAAACATGGACAAAACTCGAAATGATATTCAAATATTAAAATTACCATTTCTCATATGTAGGCCTGACCTTTCTCACTAAACAGTAATGACACCGGAAGCAGATATGAAACGGAAGTGCTATACGTGTTGTTTTCAAACACCACTTGATATGAAGTTTGATATTTTGACAAGCCTATTCAATAACTTGTAATTTTGTCATTCAGAAATGTATGCTTGAATATGTTAACCATGGCTACCCTGCTCTGATCAATTCCTAGGCAAATGATTTTTTTATTTCAATATTACCGAACAATATGGAAACGGCAGACGGTTGTTAACGTTCCAAATGTTTAAGAGTTTGAAAGTTGACACTATAGTGAATCTCATGATAGATATATTACTGATGTGTAGCATTGCGCTTAAAATCCTTCAGTGAGAATGTTTTGGTAATAAGACAGTCTTTGTCAGGAATGTTCGATTTCAAGGAATGATTTCTTAAACAATAATAAGTTTACAATTCATTTATATAAATAAACACTCTCCAATGTCCTTCTGAATATACCTACAGAGTTATTTAAAACATTCCATTCAACCACAGAATGGTGGGGCAAGTCTTTTGAAGCACACGAAATGGTTTTCATTTTCTCCTGATATTTATGTAGATTTATACAAAACAGTGGAACAATATGGATAAACCAAAAACCAACTTGAATACCTTTCTAAAATCCAATTCTTCTCGCAATGATAAGTAAAAATATAACTTCACTTTGTAAAAATAAAATAGTTGTTTCACATAAATCTCACGGGGACATGAATAAAAATGTAAATACTCGAGAAAGAAAATTGTCGTCGATTTGGTCAAAAGATCGGATTAAGCTAGGAAGATAATTCACTTGAACATATCTAATCAATGATGGTTTGATACGACTCAAGATGTGTCGCGTGTGCGGCTGGTTTAGTGGGGCGTCGAGTGGGCGAAGTGGGCTAGTTGCTACCTGGAAGTGGGCGACAGGTGAGACGCCAGCAGAGCGAGGGCAGCCAACAGAGGTAGACAGGGCAGCAGTGGGGCGCAGCGTCCATTAGCTGCAGACAAATCACAAGCTTGTTCATTACACGTTCAGATTCAATCATGCTATGTGAAACTGGTATTGGGAATACGATATTAGAATTCAATTGCACAACATCTAAAATAGCAACAAGTAAGCTGTTTTAATTCACTTTAGACATAAAGTATTCCCATATATTTCAAACATCAATTCATTTTCATTTGAAGAAACTGTAAATCAATCAGAGCTAGTATATATAGTCAAGGAAACAAGAATAAATCAAGATATTCAGACATTATTATTATTATTATTTGTCAATTCACATCCAAGTACAATTATTGTTTCTAAAAGGCGAAGAAGAATCATCGTATAGCTATATTGTGATTTATAAGGAGGGACATAATGAAAGTATACACAAATATAAACGGAAGTAATTTTCAAACTACTCATCTGATTTCCGTGAAATTTTGTAATAACGTGTACGTGTTCAAACACAGTATATTTTCAATTATTTTTTTTTTTTAAAGAAGTTTTTCAATTTTTTAATTGTTAATCTTGGAGGTGGTATACTGATTTCACCATAAAAATGTGCAGTTTTATGTTGAGTGAGTCTGCATGCCCATAAAAATGTCATGTTGATTACGCCAAAACGTCCGATCTGTGCAATATACACTTGCAGTCATATCAAATGGTTTGTTCCTAAACTAGAATTTGAATTCAAATGAAATACGCACATTTGACTGCTAATGTTTTCTTAGTGGAGTGCGCATAATTATTGTCTTCTACTTCTATAGTGAGTTTAATATCAGTATAATTTCTTCAGGATGAAATTTAACTGTAGCTTGATTGACCAGTTTATGAACGCAATCGTTTTCAAAACAATTGAGGGAGACCACAAAAGTCCAACTGTGTTACTCGTCCAACTAGAAGTATATGCTCAAATGCTCTTGTTGATCGATAAGAACAAAACCAGGCCCACTCCTTGAATCTCGCCCAGTTGCTTCAATAATTTTTTTTATAATAAGAACGAAGAAAATAAACGTGACAAATCATTAATACTGCAAAGTGTAAATATAATTTATGTTGAATTGCACAACAGTAACGAACACTTTTATTGGCACCCAGCTTTTAGTTGATATTTTCATGTCTTTTATATATGTGCACGTTTGTAATGAAGAAATACTCAAGTTAATGCAGCTGTGGAAAGAGTGATTGAAATTACATGTAATAATATATTATGAGGAAAATATCACAGTGCACGAATAATGATGTAAAATGTAGTATTTGACAGATTTGAGTTTTCCGCGTATAAGCCTTCGATTCGTCGTACAAGTTTTCTAATGTGATATATTTTTGAAATCCCACGAAGAAAATACTTGAGAATGTTCATGGTTCATGTAAACATTAAAGGATATCACACAATTGAAACTGTATTTCAACAAATAATGACTTTTTATTTATTTAGGGAACATTGGGAATTATCATCACAATTTCACAACTAACAACTTATGTATTCATTCTCCAGGATCTACCTCTTATCCTGAGGCATGACGTAGACATTGCAGAGTTCTGTTCATGTTCCTATTCAGAGTCGATAATGGCTACGTCATGCATTATGGTCTTTGGAGGACAAAGAAATTGATTTCTATTTCTGAAATTAAGATGATCTCAAGTTGTCTCTAAAATAATGGAAATAACTATCGTAATATTCATCAAAATCTAGTATTTCGTTTGAGATGCCCTTTAACTCGGTACATTGTCTCGCCATGTCAATACCCAGCCTTGGCGCGCATTCATTAGCAAAGAAAGCTCAAACAGAGAGAACAGAACCGAGTGTTCACTAAATCCCTCTAGGAATGAACTAATAATGATGAGGGGACTGAGGATATAATAACTGGAGGTATATACTATAATAGGCCTACTTCAACTTTCACATACACGAAGTACGATTCACTCCCGTTCACCCACCGCGTCTTCATATCTACACTGGATGATTTACCCCCCTCTATCGCCGAACTTTGAAACTTGTCTGCAACCACAGGCCGACAAGTGTGAGCGCGGCGACGTTATCCTTATCGCAAGAGACGAGTTGGATGCAAGCTATGCGTGATGATCCATAGCCATGCGTTTGCACAAGTTGACAAGAATGATTGGACTAAACGGACGTTTGTATTAAAGTGTGCATTTCATCTTTTTTATATTGGTTTTAACGACGCACTATGCTGATGGCTACGATCTATTGGCGTCGGTGGATGATGAATGAGAAGATGATGATGAGATGTAAGGTTATTTTATTAGGTATTTTGGATGGTGGGAAGACGTCGGTCGTGGCCTGTTGTTAAGGAACCATTCCAGTATTGACTTGAACGACAGACAGAGGGAAACCCCTGTCAGGGTGGTCGACCATGGCGGGAATTGAACTCCGATCTCCCGAATGACGGTGCAGTGTGTTAACCACTCGGCCACGCGTCTCGGTGCATTTTATCAATTGATGATATGATCTATTACCACGAGGGAAAAGTACAATTTTCCTGAGGAAACTGATATGTTGATGTTGTTGCGTATAGGCATATGAAGGAAATGCCTGGAGCGGTGTTGTTGGATGAGTGAAAAAAATACGAGATTATATTTTGTTCACAAAAATGTCACCGGTATTCTCGAAATTATGGAAAAATTCAGACATGAAATGTAAAAATATAGTTCAATTGAAAAGAATGTCGATAGGTTTTTGATGATTCAATTTTTTTCATCAAAATCGTTCAATTGATTGAGATGAAAAGCTGCATGAAAGAAACGTTATAGGCATGTAAACGTTATAGGGGACACAAAATTTGTCGGGATAAAAAAAAGGAAAACTTGAGAAAAGTTTGAATGGAAAGTATATAGGCCCACATTACGGTCGTTTTAGTTACGAGCTCATTAACTACGAAATGGACATTCGATGTAAAAATTGAATACCGCTGACGTTTAGACAGGGCGATATTTGACTTGCAAAATATTCATTTATTGAACTGACGTTTCAATTTTGATTATAATGGAGAGATATTATACATGACATCAGCAAAGTAGAACGAACTGAAGCATGATTTTAATAAACTCTAATTATTCATTAGACTGTGTATTCGTATAATTAATTCAATTATTTCAATGATCGATTGCAAAAAATTCAATTTGTAAATATTGGTGGAAGTGCCGGGTTGGGCCCATGACACGAGGCTAGGACATTCGAAGACTTGCTTCTAGCCTCGTGTACAAAACAGTTTATTGTTCATTACCGAATATAATATTATATACATAATATTATAATATACGTGATATAATATGTTCAACATAATTCTTAAAAAAGATGTTGCCCATAATGCATTTGAAAAACCGTTGCACATATTTCCATGTTGAATAAATCGTGATCGTAAAAGTAGCAACATATTCACAAGCTGACGTTATTCACCGGTTGGACAGTTAATGAAGGGCCAGGTCAACACTGCTGGACATTTGGAATATAATTGGGAAAAGTAAGCGCAGGCGCATTTCATCAAGATGAATTTCAATAATTAAGCAATCAATTCATGTGAATTGATCGACAGTCAAACATTTCTTTATACCAAAATCTGGCTGTCGCACCGTTTGTCTTTCTAAGCCGGCTTTGTTGTGCGTCGCGGTACTGCCTTTCATCTTGTTAAAGAATGTCGTCAATTAGCTCTAATTGTCTGGTTCAGTATGAAGATGGATCACTGAACGTAAATGCTAAGACCGAGTGATGGTTGGGCCGGAAAGTAGAAGGGTAGAAGAGGGGTTAAAATATCATCAAAACTCAACTTTGACATTTTATCATATATACCGATTTGGATTTTTATAAAAGACCGCCAACGATTTGTTTTCAGTCATTTTTTTTCACGTCAAAGGAAATATATCAACGTTTTTTTTTACGGTATTTATAAAGAGTTCAATTAAACATCTTCAGTGACGAAAAATATTCTTTCAGCAAAATGAATTCCATCAATCAGAGATGTTGATATCGCGTATTAATCATACATCAAATAATAATATTTTCATTACAGTCGATGCTATCAGAACCATTTCAGGCCCACTTCAATGAATTGGAGAAACCACGTAAATCAGTTATTGGAATGGTTCAACTCATCACGTCATGAGATTGCCACTCGATGTCAGAAAGTGAAATCGTTGGTACATCTTTTCATAATATAAACACAAATATTTGTTTCAACATGAAGAAAATCGATCAATAATAATCGATTATCTCGTAAATGGATTAAATATCTCTCAAATTATCATTAGATAGTTATCAGTCACTATATATGCCCGAACAAATATGTGACAATAGAACAATAATGTGCGCGTCTACATAAACAGCTCTGATGTACACCTCTTTTCAAAGTTACAATATATCAATGATTAATAGAATTAATAATAGTACCTAACATAGCGATTTCATGTTCTACAATCGATTGATCGCTACATAAATCGTAATTCGTATCGATACGTAATTCTATTACTAACAATTTTGTTTTGGCGAAATCTCTATGTGTCCAGTGTGAGTAAAAGTCTTTGCTATACCTGGTTAAATCAGTGAACCGTGGTAAATTGCATTATTATGCATTAGTATTATGACCATTTATTATTGACTGTATTATTAAGTATTATTAGTATCATAGTATTATGAATTATTTCATACTTTTCTTCTTTCTTATTCCAATTCATATCCTCTATTTTATATCATCCAGAGTGCAAACACAAGGTCTCTTTCTTGCACTCAGTATTGTATTTCCTATTCAACTAGTATATTATTGGAACTGTATAGTAGTGTTATTTTAATTGTGTTATCATACAAAATATGTATACCGTATTTATAACATCGTGCTGAAACTTGGAAATGAATGAATAAATAAATAAATAAAGAATTCAACAGGTATCAAACGACAGAAACAGACTTCTACTTATGCTTCAAGTTGTACAGATTACGTTGAGACAGAGCCGATGTATATATTCTTCATTTGAGATTTGTTTCTCTTAGAGTAAAGATGATTCCATCTTTTGGAGCAAGAAATAGCTCCAAAATACTAGGACTTTGATTGGATAATGTTCTCTAGGAGAGCTAAATACCATGACAATACAAGACAATACCAGTCACGGCCTCTTGGATAGCAAAACAACTTGACATATTTCGTAGCCCACCTGATGAGCAGGGCTAGGGTTTTGTTGGATGAGCGTACGCGAAGACTTCCATCCCACTCTTATGGAGCTTTGTCTGTGTTTTTTTTTAAGCACTGCACAGGTCGCACAGTTTGATTGTTCAGCATGAAACATTTTCTGTATACGTTGACTTATCCAACTTGGAACCTGTGTAGTTTTTGGGTCATATTGCCCAGACCATTTCTAAGTAATATCAACTCATGTATCTGAAAACTCCATGAGTTTTGGCTGGACAGGAAAATTTAAAGAATAATATCTCCCCAAAAAATTAAGAATATTCTCTGAATGTGAACACATTACTGATACACATTTTTAAAATTTTTTCATTCAATTCAAAGCAGCCGTTCTGAAAAAAATAATTTTATGAATGGTTTTTCATCAATCAAATCAATAGAAATAATGGCAGAACCATTGTTGAGATTCACGGCTTTCTAGATTCGATATTCATCGAAACGAGTATATATTATACAGTGAAGATGTGTAGAGTTCTCTATCATACTTCACATCAATTCATTCACTTTTCATTAAATTTATTGTTCATGTTTCAATTGATGCTTCTTTTTCACTATTGCTTCTTTTTATTTCTTTTTCCCATGAATGTTCTGTACAAACAAAAAATTGATGGTAAATTTACTGAAAATATTTTGATATACTTATAATTAGATTGTTACAGTGATTTTGTGTGGGTTTACATAATGTGTATATATCTCTGTGTGTGCGACAACTGTATGTATTTATGTCTTCTTCTGTATTTTGTTGTATTTTCTGTGTGTTTGATTTTGTTTCTGAAATTTATGTGAATTATGTTTTAAACTGGTCAAATGGAAGAAAGGCCCTGCCGAATTTCGCCAGCATTAAAGATCTTTGATGATAATAATAATAATATAGATGTATCGCTCATCTTACAGCGCATGCGCTGCGTTTGCTTAGTGTTTACAACAATGCGATAACACGAGAGCTGGACCATGATATTCAGCCTCTAGTGAACATCTACCATGCAATCCAAGTGCGAGTCTCTAAGAGCTAGCTGGACCTGGGATGGTGTTTCAAGTGGCTGTCTTAGCCGCACGCTTCAGCAGATGCGATGTATGGAGCCTGGTATAGTGAAGAGCTTATGGAGCCTGGTATAGTGAAGAGCTATTCCATTGCCAGCCGTCATTTCAACAACGACTCCTGAAGGTGGTTGAACGTTATCAACCGAAACGTCGAAACTCGAGGCTCTTATTAGAACCACCGGCTGATTCCAGGAAGTGCAATTTTACACAAAATCATGAATCATATGCATTTTATATATGAATATATATATATATATATATATATATATATATATATATATATATATATATATATATATATATATATATGTATATATATATATATATATATATATATATATATATATATATATATACATATATATATATATAAATATATATATATATATATATATATATATATATATATATATATATATATACATACATACATACATATATATATATATATATATATATATATATATATATATATATATATACATATATATATATATATATATATATATATATATATATATATATATATATACATATATATATATATATATATATATATATATATATATATATATATATATATATATATATATATATATATATATATATTTATATATATATATATATATATATAAATATATATATATATATACATATATATATATATATATATATATATATATATATATATATATATATATATATATATATATATATATATATATATATATATATATATATAAATGAATGTGTGCATATTTGTGTGCACAGGCCCCATCTATTCTCCAACCATGGTCCTGCAGAAGAATGAATATCCAAATCCCAGTTTCAACTTACCCTGTACTTTATCAGCCCTTGACTTGCTAGCCGACCCATCCGTATGCTCGTCCGACATAACTGGCAACACGGGCGTTTTCTGCGGCTTGTCTCCTTCCACGCTCTCCTCGTTAGTACGATAATACACCGTCTCGATGGTCGCCAGACACTTGAGTTTCATGTCACCCCGCTTGAAATGCTTCGGTCGCACCCGGAACTCGAGCCCCAGGATGGTCGTCTCGAGCCCCTCGCGGCCGGTCACCCACGTTTCGGGACCGCGTAGAAACGATTGGTCGGCCTGGGAGAAAAAGTCGAGTGGTAGAACAACATGATTGAATGGCGAAGTGGCATTGTGAACATGTCGGTGGGAAAAGAAAATGTGTATGGATGTTCTGTTGATCTCTTCTGTGCATATTAGTGTCACGTGGTCGTTATTGTGAGGGCTGTTAGACGGGATATGTGACACATCAGTAGGAAGAAGATTCATAAAGAATAATCTGTTACGTTGGAGGTAGAAATAATATATATATATATATATATATATATATATATATATATATATATATATATATACATATATATATATATATATATATATATATATATATATAATATATATATATATATATATATATATATATATATATATATATGTATATATATATATATATATATATATATATATATATGTATATATATATATATATATATATATATATATATATATATATATATATATATATATATATATATATATGTATATACATGTATATATATATATATATATATATATATATATATATATATATATATATATATATATGTATATATATGTATATATATGTATATATATATATATATATATATATATATATATATATATATATATATATATATATATATATATATATATATATATATATATATATTATATATATTATATATATATATATATATATATATATATATATATATATATATATATATATATATATATATATATATATATATATATATATATATATATGTTCAAAACTCAAATAAACTCAATTAACCTCTAGCTCCATTGCACTTGACTGCAACGGAGTATGAAATATTCCAGATCTATCCATTATTCACAACCAGGTCTTGATTTTCACAGATTTTTTATACATGTAAGACACGTTATACAAACGGAAGTAATATGCAGGTATAGGACCTATCTCTTCATATATTTAGATATTCCCACTGTAATGAACTGTTATTTACCATCAATTATTATCATTTTTATAATTGTATATACTATATGTTATATTTTATATTATTTTATATATTATTATCATTACTATACATTTATTTTGCATTGTATTTGAATTAAGTGTGGATTTTTGTTGAATAGAGCTAATTCGTAATTTGAGCTTTGATCTTTTAGAAATGCAAATATCAGAAGTATTTATTATTTAGAAAGTTGAACTATATTTTAATTTATTAAATGATATGAATTATCTTGTTCTTTCTCAAGATTAGAAACTTTAAAACTTTTATCTTCGTTGTAATTACTCTTTTATAATTATAAGTATCATGTTTTATTGCTCCAAGTATTATTGTGACACTCACATATTGTGTGGACCTTGGTTTTCATTTTTCAATCCTTAGAATATATCTTATTATCATATGGATGTTCATTTCTATTCATTTCATATATCCAAATATGAATCAATTTGTTCATTACTTATAACTTAATTGTTTTTTTTTCGTTTCACCATGATTAATACTTCATGTACTGTACATTGTATTTTTTCGTATTCATACGACAGATAAGCCTGAATCAGGCTTCGTGGTTTTTTTTGTGAACACACCTAATGTATACTAAGACCCCGAGTACTACTCAACTACTCTAGTAAGGTTACTGGTGTAAAACGATGGTAACTATTTTTGCGTTCACACTGTCAAATACAGATTCTTGTTCACTTGAGGTTTTAGTTATATGTTTTACCGCGAGAGCAGATTATTTCGAATTACAGCCGTCTAACGAGCGACACTACAAGAATTACAAGGCTGTGCATTAACAGTTCGGCACGCCAGCTGCTTTCTTCGTCGCCATCTTCTCCTTGTATCGAACGGTAGTACCAACTATTCGCCTGTAAAAGTACCTAGAGAATGCGCTAGTGTCGACCGTCCGAAATTAAATATGGCTGGCGTAAAGTAGTAACTTGAACTGTATGTACGGTGTTAAATGGCGTAACCGGGCCAAAGTTTTTGTTATACAATGAATATGAAATGAAATAAAGGCTCATAAGAATCATACATCCGATACACATTGTTAGCCACTAAACCAAAAAAGTAGAATCTTAACCCTAACAGGCTTTTTAGAATCAGAATTGCACATCAAAATGAATAACGGGAGACGGCTCCGTCATAGCAAACCATGATTGTCAATCACACATATCATCCAAGAAAGAAAAGCTCTTTAGAATTTCACACAAATAACAATACTAGCAAGTTATGTCGACTAAATTAAAACCACAAGATTATCCAATCAAATTCCAAAGTACAATGAAAAGAATAGTTATAAAATCACTCCAAAAACAAACAAAAAATCACCTTTACAAGAATATATAGACGAATATTAAAAAATTAGTCGTACGCAAAAGGTCATATTAGCTTGAAATTATTTTCAACTTGATATCGTCATTACTATTATTATTGGTATTATTGTCAGCTATAGGCCTGGCTTTACAAATAATAAATTTGTTGTTAAAGATGGAAGTAGCCGATTGACCTCGTTTAGGCCTATAGGCCTACAAAAGATAAATGTGTACTGAATTTAAAATTTCAATAATGAGCTAAATTGATACATTTTCATCATTTTTGAAATG
>OZ023327.1:22031323-22116323 GCA_964007535.1 Brachyptera risi
TTATGAAACAACAAATGTAAGGTATGATCTTTTTAGGTAAATATTAAACATATATTATATTTTTGGTGGTTGAAGTGTCGTTAATTTCGCTTGAAGTTATTCATCAAAGGAGAGTTTATGCAGTAAATAGCCAAATACAGATATGTTTAACTTCTGGAATGATATCAAATTCCATCTTTCTCTTCTGTGATGCTAACTAAACGGCAACGATGATTCAGTAGCTATGTAGTGATTTAGAATTGTATCTCATTTCTACGTATTTCCAGTTTCATTTCAAAAATCATTTCAAAACCTTGAGAAGTGCTCATAGCGTTGCATTTGTAATTCTTCATACAATCCATTCGACTCATCATTGTAATCCACGCAGGGCAGTGATAATTGGTTCTCTCAGCTGGGGGAACTATCAATTTATATTCAAGGATGCAATATTTGCGGTGACAGAAAATGGATATTTCCGAAATTTGAATTCAAATTAAAATGAAGTATACGCATATCCTACGACCACGACATATAGATATAAGCCATGACCGCTTCCTTCCCACTATCCTATCCCACCTCTTCACGATAAGAGTCATACAGACACTTGTGAAACCCACGAGGCACAAAAAACAACTTATTTTTCACCCAATGTACGTACGTCGAATGCGTATGTTTACATTGTCTGCTAGTTTCAGCGCGTATTATGTCTGAAGATTTGTTTCAGTATGAATTTTGATGTCTTTATCGATTACTTGATGTGATCGCAATTGTACACTCGTGGACACAATAAAGTGGCTGATCAAGACACATTCATTCACAACATGGAGAAAATGTACTGATATAACTCGCACTGCAACTAGCAGACAATGTAGAGCTTGAACGAGAATCAAAAGTTCGCTTTATGTACGTTTGATACCTGTCACATCCTATGCATGCCACAAAAGTTCGACTGATTGTCAGGGAGAAAAATGATATTTTTTTTAGGCCCAAGCTGTACTTGAGCATTCCATCAACTGCAGTCTATGAGATTTTAATGGTTGAAATATGGAAAAATTTGATTTAAAATTCCATTTTATTCTAGCGAAAATCATTCATATGACCTCAAGTGTGCGTAACCTGATAATTAATATCATTTGAATTCATTACAATTTAATGATTTGCAGTCAGTGTGCAGAGCAGTGCTTCAGCTGAATGAGCCACGGGGAACAATCGAAATTATGTTTAATGTTTTTTAAACATGACTTCCATCAGAAGTATGGTTATGATTTTGTATTGATGATTCACAACAACATAGAAAATGAATGTCATTTAAAAGACTAGAACTTCCTTGACAATCTCACTATTCACTCACCATTCACTCATCCACACGATGTGCCCCTTTCCAATTAGGAATTCGTCAATAGAATTTAAAATTACCGTATAGTTGAATTGTAGTTGCATTGAAAAATTCTTGCTATAAATTCGTAATGTTGAAAACTCTGAATAATATTGGGTGATTTTTTCAAAAATGAATAACCAATCTCATAAATTCACGAGATTCACATTCATTTTACAGGATTGACTGGACTTTATGACTATTTTTTACGCTAATTTGAGTATAATAGAGAGAGAGAGAGAGAGAGAGTGTGTGTGTGTGTGTGTGTGTGTGAGAGAGAGAGAGAGAGAGAAGAGAGAGAGAGAGAGAGAGAGAGAGAGAGAGAGAGAGAGAGAGAGAGAGAGAGAGAGAGAGAGAGAGAGAGTTACCACATTCAGTATAGGAAGAGAACCTGATCTGGCAAATGGCAAATGGGAATCTTATGTGTAGTTTTAAAATATTGATTTCATTCATCAAGTATTTCACAGGTTAATTAGTCCATGAATAATAATTTGGATTATGAAAGGTGAGAAAAAATAAGAGAATGGACAGTTATTCAGAAATTAAAGTGACATACATTCCATAACTTGAGGGTTATGTGAAAATGAGTTACAATAAAATGATACCAAGTTAATGTAGTTGTTGTGGTAACATATAAAACCAAGATATATTCTATGCACTAAAAAGTATTCAAATATCCTTCAAGATAAACACTCGAAAATGGCAAAATATGCGCATTAAATATGCACATTATTATACTCAAAATTCAATAATATATATGTTAATTTAACAAATGAAGTTCTTAATTTATAGTCGCAAGTTGAAAATTATGCTAAAAATAACAAAATCGAAAGTTGACTTTTTGTACAGGATGAGATCACAAAAAGACTTAAGAGAATTGGTTTAAAGACAGTTTTACCAACCATAAAATATAGGCCTACTCCTGAAAATTCTACAACACAAATATCCAGGTATGCTGCATTGTGATGCGCTCAAAATACATAAAAATGCATAAATATGTATTTATAGAACCTGATATAAAAATGAACATAACGATCATAAAATGACCAAGTATACAGATACAAGCGATAAATATTCCCATTATCGGTTGAGCATCTATTAAGAAGCATTGCTGAAAAAGCCAAACAAAAAACAGTCAAATCCTACTTATACTGCTCTTAATGAAAATCACTTCTGATGTGACTGTTAAACCATAAGACGTCAAAAAATTTAAATACATTACTTTCCTTTCATCTCTATTGCGATAGGTTTACATTGTGTTCTATGGTTCTTATTTATTCAACGGAACATGGGAACAACCAACATTTAGCGAGTTTATTGAAAGTGATGGGAAGATGATTTGTTCGATGAGTATGGAGTGTGGAATTGAAATACCACTGAAGAGTTAATAAAGGTAGACAAAGCTTGCAGACATAATATCATACAGTGACACTGAATGTTTTCATTATCTGATCTATGACACTATCAGTTGTAGAACAAACACAACATAAGTTGGCTGAGGTGGAATAAAAAGATTTCTATCAATTGGAAGTTGATTTGAATGAGATGAAACAAATGAATATACTTCAGCTATCTTTGTCGTACAAACGTTCTATTATCTGGTTTCAGGTTTTTGAAACTACATCTCATTTCAAAACTTCAACCTCATATCCATTATTAACGATAACCCCCTCCCCCCTTTCTCTCCTAACGCTTTCCTTGCTCAGTAGTCAATTATCTTTTCTTCTCCCCTCTCTCTCTTTGTCTGTCTCTCCTTTCTCTCGCTCTCTTTATGCACACGTGTACACACACGTTTAATATTTTCTTCCCGCTGCTCTACAACTAGACGCCACCACTGTTTCGTGTAAAGAGGCGCCAGGTTTCCTATCTGGGTGAGGAGCATTCTTCCTTAATAAGGTTAATTAACCAAGGGACATTGCTTGCCTGGTATCACCTCAAATATGAGCAAGAACTTTGCAAATTCACAAGAGGAAATGCTTTACATTTGTTATACGCATAGAATACATCGTTACACTTGCGGAAAAGTAAAGTGAGTCATTCAAGTGCGGGGTTTTTGAGGTTAAAAACAGGAGCATTTTATAATTGCGATGCTTGCGAGCTGAAATTTACTTCATTTAAATTATCAAAATACCCATACTTGACTTTTTTTCCAACTTCTGCATCTGGAATGATCAATATTCTACTCTTTCTCATATAGCATTCTCGTTAAACGCGAGTTTTCATCGAGATACGGAGGCATTATTATATCACTCGCAAGAAACAGTTTGACAAAACTAAACTAGAATAATGTCCAGTCATGAAAGGTCATGTCTTATATTATATAATAGTGCAATAACGTATAATGTTTATCAACATTACGGCCAGAGAGAAATGATTGTGTGACTCGTCGGAGGTTATGGCTATAATGGAACATTCCATTATTGTCTGTACGGACAACTCATTGTTCGAACGGATCGCGCTGCTTAAAGGGGGAGGGGGGGGGGGGGTAAGGTGCAAAACCTAATTCTGACCATTGGTATGTCTCATTATGTTATGACATGAAACAAACACCCTTGCAAAAATTCTTTACCCATTTTACATGGGAGAAAAAAAAACGTGAATGGTCGATAATTTTCGACCGGGCCTAACAAAAATCTCTCTTATAGAGAATAACATGTAACGCTTTTTTGAGCTAGGAACGTAGAAGAACTAAGATAGGTAGAGAAAAAGTGTTCCCACAAAATATCTGCGCTCGAATGTCATCTTTCGTTTAATATGTGTAACATAGCTACTTATTCCCGCCATATGATTTCAATTGATTAACTCGCATGGCGTGTGGCTTCATTGTTGCAGATTTGATTTTACCAATGTCCCAGCAATAACGATGAGCTATCAACGTATTTCTACTATGGCAGTTTGATGGCAGGTGTCTGAAGGGAGGAAGAAGATATAGGTTCATTTACAATGGTTGTCAGAAACTTGAATGACAGACGTTTGTACAATACTAAACAAAATAAAATCATATTCGGCGAATATTGACGTTCTCACACAGCTCATTTTTTCAAAATATTTTTTTGTAAATATTTGGCATAGCTATTTATCTTCAGAGGGCGTTTTATGTCATGACATAATGAGACGGTCCAATTGTAAAAATTAAGATTTGCACTCTAACCCCCCCCCCCCTCCCCCCCTCCTTAAAGAGTAGTTGATAAAGTTCGAGGAACCAGATGGGCAGTTGGCTCGTTGGATTGAAACACTGTCATATCATCGAGCTGGAAAAAATCAGTCATACAGATGCGCATGCGCTGTCCGGGCGACCATGTTGTCAGGATGATTTACGTACGCACCTTATTTGTGACCGAGAGAAACAACTTACATGTTATGTAACAACAAAGTCTTCGATTTACCACAGAAATGAGAAAAAAATCGTCAAGTTCAATTAGCTGATGTCGGCATGAAATCTTCTGATATAGTGGTCAGAAATTGGCTCGGTACGGACTGAAAAGGAAATTGTGTCTCCACCTAACCAAGCAATTGCGAGTTTTTGGGCTCATTGAGACTCTTCAAAATTGAGGGGTTCTATATCGACGTTGAGAGAGTACAAACGAGCGACAAGGAGTGCTTCAATTAATCCTACTGGAGACAAGGATACTAATAGTACTACAAGAATTACACAACAATGTCACCGTTGGTCATTACGTACTAAAAAAAAACCTAGCCAAAGTTCGTAATAGGTGTTATTGGGTGAAATGCTGATAGGATGTTCAAAACTGGTTAAAGCAATTATGTGACACATCTTATTAAAAATCTCCCGAAATGAAGACGAGAGGACTGATAAAGACGGGTCACTGTTTGAGCGTATTGTTCTCGACGTTCTATAGAACCCCTTCCTAAATCAAGTCAAGGAAATCGTTACCTCCTTATGGTCATGGATCATTTCACCAAATGCCCAGAAGAGTATCCTATCGACCATCAAGAGACACAACGGTAGCTTATGTTCTCGATAATAATCTGATCGTATCGAATCAACTGTTAATTGCCTGAATATATATCAAAACATCACATAAATACATTCAAGTCTTTTGAACGTTTTGTCTTCAACTTACAACGTATCGTTTTGTGTCTCGGATATAATGAATTGAAGAATAATGTAACTGAGTGAGTTTAACGTATTATATATGTATCTTGAGCCACCCTCGGTAGCTCAGTCAGCTAAGACACCACTTCAGAAACTAAAGTCAACGTTGTGCTCTAGTTCAAGTCCCGCATAAGGCATGGGTTTTTGTAAACGTCCTTTCACTTATCATCACATCATAGTTTCATAATTGCCTGCACAATCGTACCACCGTATAACCTAGCTGTTGGTGGGGTCGTTAAGCAAACAACAATCATCATCAGATATCTTGAAATGTAATAATGACGAGATGAAATGGCCAGCAAAAAGAACTGAGAAGGAACAGAAGATGAATCCTCCCTCTCCATTGAACAATGCTTGTAGTATGACAAACAGTCGTAACACCACGGACACATAATAATTACTGTAGTGTGTCGAGTGGGTAAAAAAGACGTGTGGTGTCTACAGGGTTTAGAAGGGGGTGTGTACGAGGTGGAAGGGGGTAAAACGTCCTTACTCCTTATAGTTTACTGTTTTGCTATGTGTTAGGGACGCGGGCTGAGCTAAATGATGCAGGCATGCATATATAGACCTAGTGACATGCAACACTTGAGCGTACGAAAATGTCGTCCAACTTCTGCATTGCAGTGGTTTTCTTGTGAGCAAACTTTCTTAGACGTGAAGAGAGAGAGAGGTGGGAAGGGTGAGAGGGGGGAGAGAGAGGAAGAGAGAGAGAGAGAGAGAGAGAGAGAGAGAGAGAGAGAGAGAGAAAGAGAGTTTGTGAGACAAACCGTCTCTCCAAAACTAACACACACTCTTGCTTTACTTCGCTCTTTCTTCTCTCATTTTATTCATAATCACCATATCTTCCCTTTCCCTCCTCACTACTCCTTCCGTGACTCATTTCTCTCTTTCTTTTTTATCTTGATTTCGAGTCTGCCACATATCAACCACGTTTTGTGCTCATTTTGTCATTAGTTCACCACTTCCTTCCGGTTTTGTTTGTCTTTGATACATTATCCCATACGTATTGCACAGATTTTGTTTTTCAAACCATATTCACCATCACTGAATGGTCCAAGTACGCTTAAGAGCCCGCATCTTAGCTGATCATGTTTCTCTTCGAAATGCTCTACTCGAGTGCGTTGTGCGTTTAAAATTTTGATTGTGGGTTGAAAAGTGAAAAAAGGATAATATTGAAAGAGTTCCAGTAACCACCGCTAGATGGGGGAGTTTTTCATTTCATGATTTTGACAAAATCCAGTTACATTACACATTTTGGCCAAGGAAATTGGGAAAACTGTAGAATTACAGGCAAATCAGAATTTGAAATATTGATAAGCAAAGTTGAACTTGAGGATGTGCGTTTGTAATTCATTTCTACTATTATTCGGTAACCGGGAATTAAGCGATGAAAACCATCAAATTAGGCACATTTTGATTCAATTATTGCTCCATAGTGAAATTATTCTTCAATTTTTGACTAGGCATATTTAATTGTGAGGATATCACTTATTTATTGCATTTTACCGCGAGTTCGTAGTGTTTGTAGTTCTTGAGATATATGTGGCGAAAGTGCACCCTGTAAATCTGTCTAAGATGCGGGCTCTTAAGAGCACATAAATTGGTAGATCAAGCCACGTTAAAATGCATCATGAAGACATTTTACTGATACAATACTCACTAAAACTGGTAAACAACGTGTACACGCAGTCACATGGTGTGTGTGAAAAAATCAGAGATGGAATGTGCGTAGATTTAAATTGAATTTCAATTTAGGAAAAGTTCATTTTATGCAACCGTAAACGAACCTAGCTAACATTCAAGTTACTAGCAAGTAAGTGTATTGCCTGAAACTGGTATGGGTTACTGGTTTATAGACAAATAAGCAAATAGTACAGAGAAATTATAAAGATTACCCTTTCACTCTCATCCAGGTAGTAAAGGCCTCTATACCAGAAATGGGTTTAATCAGATCAGCGTATAGCGAAGACTAATCCTTTCTCAATTTAAAATGAAAATAATTTGAATTCATTGTATGATCTATTTTCTTTCCGCTTTTTTCACATTTAATTTAATTTTATGAATAAATCGCATGTACTGCAAGCAAACAATTGTGACGTTTTTGAAAAATAATTACTATGACATTTTAAAAGTTCAATATAATATTTTGAATAGCCAAATTGATAACTCTGAATAAGGAAGACTTCAAAATTTAAATCAGTTTTGTTTATAATACTACAGAATAAATGGGGCAATCCACTTTATTGTGACAAACTCATTGCAGAAACATTCACGCACGGATTGAAGTCTGACTATATGATGACAGAAAATGATCAAGTCGTTATTTAGTTTTTGAAACATTATTCTCAGTATGCTCATTATGAAAACAGGTCAAAGAGTATCCAAATGTTTTCGATTAGGCTAGTAGCAGTACGTACTTTTGTAGAATTGCCATTTTAACCAGTGATATTTAGTCATGGGCATAAGTATAGGTATTCTCTGCACTTGTAAGCTTGCCATTAAACAATGGATTTAAGCGTACTGTATCGCAAACGGCACTTGTGAAGTCATACAATAGAAAACAGTATTAATTTCATAGACTTACACACTTGCACAAATCGAAAGGAGCTCAACTAATCGGATGAGACGTCCAGAGTAATAACTCTGTACAGATCACGTTTTTCATTGCTTTATTACCAACCCATATCTGGTACTGACAAACGGCTCAACCATTTCATATAACACTTTCACGATATTTGTGTGCTATACATAGATGTTTTTTTTTTTAATACGGTAACATCGAAACTTCATCCAAAATCATTGTTCCCCAATTAAGGCTAAGGATGAAAGATGGGATCGTTTGGACGGATGCATAGATGTAGTACTTGTATGAAAAAAACCCTGTTGAAACTGGTGAAAGTAACGTATTTTAAGAACATTTTACAATATATTTTTTTATTCATTTGCTCTTTCTGACAATAGATCCACTACATGGATATGAGTCACGTCAAAGTTTTGTTGTTTTAGTTGAAGTAAATCAAGTGACTAGGCAAACTGGTATTGTGGAGTGTATTATCACCGGTGGTGAGGATACTCATGACAAAGATCTTAGTTAAGATTCAAACATAGGACAGGTCCAAGCTACAAGATACCAGAAATTGAAAAGACGTCAATCAAGAAGACCAAATACCGAAACTAAGCCAGACCTAACCAATCATAATTACAAATGATCTAATTAGATTTACCGATAGATAGTATTGATAACAATTATTAACGCCATGGTCGCATGCCGAATCTCTTCATAAAACAATACTCGATATACTTTAGAGAAACTTCATAAGTCGTTGTGTTGAAGATATTTCACAAACCCATTACTTGAATTCCTTAATTGGATTGTGTGAAATACACGATCATTTTATACGTATGCATATAACTATTATATACGGAATATAATATAACGATATTCTTACCGGAAGTGCTTGAACCGTCATAATTGAAAATAATTTCCATAATGCTTTGTATAGTTCTTATAGTGTGACTGGAACTATAGTAAGACTTTAAGAGTATAGAGTTTATTCATAAAATAATACAGTCATACCAAAGCCGGAAGTAGGTATAAATTATTAATTCACTACTGAAAATATGAAAAGTCCCAAACTCTGAAAATCGTGTGTCAATTAGGCTGTCCACCTGAAGGGTTAATGTCTTCAGCAGAGAATATGACGCTGTCCTATTTTTCTAAGATCGACGTCTGAAATCAACCTGAAACTATTACTCTGTAGGCCTACAATGACAGATGGCAATGAGCCAAGTTTTCTTGCGTATTATTTCATGTCAATTATTAAAGAATTCTAGCTGCGCACAATGAGCCACAGAGACATTGAGTTTTGTTGAACGAAAGTAATTTTTTTTAAAAATAGCATGCTTTTACTTATTGTTTCTGTAAGTTTTTGTTTTCAGAACTTTACTTTCATCCCAGAAATTCAGGTGCATGTTTGTATACATAACTTTGGAATTATTGGATCTAATTATCGATATCGGTAACTCTTGATTTCTGCTAACGATCTATTAATTGGCAATCGCCGACATATCACGTCATTCGCTTGTAACATCGGTATTTGTTGTCTCAAGATTAATTTTCTATTCCCATATCATTTCTGACCTCAAACTCCTTGCTATTTAAGGTTAACAAGATAGATTTCCAACAAATTTCAATTCTATGTATGATTTCTACTACATCATTAACCTAAGAATTCTTTGTTCTTTTGTTTGTTATTGTCATGTGTTCTAATTCATACCCTTGAAAGTTGGTAAGTTAAGGATGATGAATTGAATTCATTGGTGACTTAATATTATATTTTAAGATGAAACTGAAGAAGCAGAAGGTAATTGTTTCAAACTATATATTTCGCGAAAAGTTGAGAAGAAACATTTAGAAGTCAGGACTTGGAGGAAACTATGATAGATACACATCCCTGCTTTTTCTCTTGCAAGTACCATACTTTTCCAGGAGCTAGTCGCGTCAAACTTTCCTTGAAATGTTCAATTTCAATTGAAGCAAAAAAAAAGCCCGGATAGGATTTGTCAAAATTAAGAGTGAATGGGAATCAGTTTACAGCGAAATATCAGTTTAATGGTGTTATAACTTTTGAATGATAAGAGATACAAAATTCTAATGAAGAGAAACACATATATTTCAAATACTGTCAAGACGGTATGAGTAAAGATTATTGAGACCTATATCGCCTAATTGTCAAGCATATATAACTAGAAGATGTATTTTTTTATCTGCATAGCTTGACAATTATATGATGTGAGTTGAATAGTTATAAGTTGAACTTTCTTGAAGATTAGAAGTATCTGTGCCCGCTATTAGAATTCCGATATCTCGAACCTTTCAAAAGTTAGCACCAAATGACAAATACTTGGCTAATTCGACCCTCACGCAATCTAGACGAAGCGAAGAGTAACAAGTGTTGTGCGTTTCTTTATCTACACAATGATCGAAATCTTGAATTCAGTGAAATGAGTGGAGTGAATTTTCATGAAATCAAATAATTTACTATCTACGCATATTCACACAGATTGAGTATTTGAATATCTTACTGACCGTTTTCTTCGCCTAAACACAAAACAATTCTCAAACTTATCGCTATGAAAGAAGGCAGTTAAAATATCGCTGTTTCAGAGAAACATATTGGTTTTCATGTGTGCACGCACGAATTGTGCGCGTAATCTGTTTGTGTACAATTAATTGTCCATAGTAAACAATTTCCCGTAATATTCACTTGTGTATTATGCAGAACGTGTTCAGATATTAGGTGGAAAAAACTATTTCAAGCCACTCATAGGCCGTGTTCTATAGTTTCTAATAAATGCAGAATTGAAATTCATATTTAAATTGAATTTCTAAAATAATTACCTTTTAATAAAACCTGTAAATGAAAGACGTTTAGATATAGGCCTATATTATGCAGAATGCATTTAGAATGCATTTAATTTGTAGCAATGTGAGATTCCCATTGACATGCAGATAATTTAAACGAATTAGAATGCTCCGTATTTTTGTGGCGTATTTAGTTAGTCAGGTACTTGACATTTAATTAATTCACTTGTATGTTGACATCTTCAGTCTTAATTCTATGAGCATGCAAATACAAACTTGTTATTTCACAGCGCAGCCAGTAAATCAAGAAAGTAAGGAAACGTAGACGAAGTTCATCAGTCGTCAACCTCGCCTTAGAACAGATCTTGCCGTACGAGCTTTATACCAAAACTTCGCAGATAAAACTTATTCCTCACGTATTCTCGCTCTCATTCCCGCAATGGTAGGAACTAATTTTATAACACAACTTTTTTGACCCTCTTACAAATATAGTTCGCCAGTTTATAACGTCGTTCCGGTAATCCAATATGTAAATGTTGGATCGTGAGAACTATTTTGGATAACATATCCGAACAAGTTTAAGAATGATTTAACAAATTTCAAAGCTGGTAGAGATAGAATCATGGAATATATTATAGTAAAATGGAAAACATTTTAAATTAAAACATAAGTTATAGTTTTACTTAATGAACATGAATTAAAAGTTTACGTTTGCTTCATATTAGCTCCGTTTCACTGCACAGTGAAGACATGAACTAACTCATACAATGGAAATAAGCTGATCAAATTAAACAAAATATGTAGGATAATACCGAAAAATGAACTGATGAGTTTTATATTAAATCGATTTACGATGAGCTGAAATATATATTCCTATTTCATTACACGCTCTCGTCAATGTGCTTCATTGTATTGTTATTATATTTTATTATCATAAATGTATATTTCTTTATTTTATTATATTTAAGTGAATTGATATTATATATCTCCACAGATAAACCCCATGAGGGTTTCGTGGAATCTTACAAGAGTACCTTTTATTGTTAAAACGCTTTTATTTGAATCAATGAAGAAAAAAAATTATTATTATTATAAAAAAAATATATATATTATTATTATGACATACACAAGAGTAATGGATTATGAATTATCAGAAAATGTTGAGTGGAATTCTCAGGTCCGTGAACATGTCCCCCCCCCACTCGATTACGAATTATAAAACTTGATCTAGATTCAGTGCTTAGTTAGTGTTATCTTTTTGCCAAGTTTTAGAATTAGTGCCCTGATAGTTCCCAAAATGATGGCGTTTGTCAGTGGAGGAAGGTCAAGTTTACACTCTTCAGGATTTTACCTTCTTTCAACTTTTAACTTTTTAAACTTTGCCTGGATTTCGTTTCACAGAATATTAAAATTAGTGCTATCGTTTCACAAAGTATTAGAATTAGTGCTATCGTTTCACAAAGTATCAGAATTAGTGCTATCGTTTCAAAAAGTATCGAAATTAGTGCTATCGTTTCACAAAGTATCAAAATTAGTGCTATCGTTTCAAAAAGTATCAGAATTAGTGCTATCGTTTCGCAAAGTATTAGAATTAGTGCTGTCGTTTCACCAAGAAGTAGAATTAGTGCTATCATTTCACAAAGTATTAGAATTAGTGCTATCGTTTCACAAAGTATCAGAATTGGTGCTATCGTTTCAAGAAGTATCAGAATTAGTGCTATCGTTTCAAAAAGTATTAAAATTAGTGCTATCGTTTCGCAAAGTATTAGAATTAGTGCTATCGTTTCAAAAAGTATCAGAATTAGTGCTATCGTTTCGCAAAGTATTATGATTAGTGCTATCGTTTCGCAAAGTATTAGAATTAGTGCTATCGTTTCGCAAAGTATTAGAATTAGTGCTATCGTTTCTCAAAGTATTAGAATTAGTGCTATCGTTTCGCAAAGTATTAGAATTAGTGCTATCGTTTCGCAAAGTATTAGAATTAGTGCTATCGTTTTGCAAAGTATTAGAATTAGTGCTATCGTTTCGCAAAGTATTAGAATTAGTGCTATCGTTTCGCAAAGTATTAGAATTAGTGCTATCGTTTCAAAAAGTATTAGAATTAGTGCTATCGTTTCGCAAAGTATTAGAATTAGTACTCTGTGAGTTATAATAGCGTTTTGAAGTTGACTCCCCCCCTCCCCCCCTCCCAACTAATAAACGCTATGATCTCGAGAACTATCAGAGTACTGATTGTAAAACTTGTCAAAACATGGCACTAATTGAATACTAAATCTTGACCAAATTTCATAATCAGTGCTCGAGTGAGAGGGAGGGAGGGGGGGGGAGGAGGAGACAGGTTCACGCACGTGTAGTTATCATTTATTGCCAAAAATATGGTTCGGTGGTTATCAATAGGGCGCCCACTGAAACCAAATTGTTGCACAGATTGAAAAATATCGTCCTGGTACCAACTAGTTATAACAACAAACTCCAAAAACAACTACCATCCAAAATCGCTCGTCTGATTAATATTAACACATTTATAGAAGCAATAGTGGAACGATAGTTCTCAAGTATTCTGTAAACTATGTCTAGTGAATAATTCAACAGAGCTTGTATCTCAACGTTGTGCATATACATGAATGTGTATTAACAGTATATTTGAGTCCACATACGCACATTCATAGAAGTTGTTAGGTTCATTCAACGATTCTCTTGACTGCATGATTTGTAGCCGAAATCCGTCTCATGGTAAAACGTGAGAGTTCCTGGTTCCAATTCGGGTGGACCCACGAAATTAAACATCCATCGGATAGCAGTGTTAGAATTTGAAACAATTCATGTAAAAGTGTGTATAGTTGGAACCATTTTCGAAATGTTAGCAGCACAAATGAAGTATGGGGGACAAAGCCAAACTGGAAAGGAATCCAATAATGAATATAGCAGTAAAATGTGCCACAAAATGTTTTTAATCGACAATCAAAATCGATTTGACCATTTTAATTGCTCCCTTTTGTTTCGAATTTATCTGTGAGTCGTGTGCGTTGTGTGCAGAATAACATTCTCTATTACTCGAAATTACCCAACTACTCTCATCTCGTCTATCTCCCTCTCATGCCGCCCCACTACTACCCACAGTCTCTCTCTCTCAATCTCTCACTCGAAATCGAATTCAGCGAAACGTTAGACACTGTAAAACTTCCTCGTTTGGATGGCAAGTCTCGCGAATATCTTAGATTTCGGATTTAGTAATGAATCTTTAGTCAGCAAAAGGCTACAAAGTTTCCAAAACCAAGCTTCCTCAGAAGAAAAGCAGTAACTTAAGTAATTGGTGATTCTATTCATATATGTATATATATATATATATATATATATATATATATATATATATATATATATATATATATATATATATATATATATATATATATATTTATAAATATATATATATATATATATATATATATATATATATATATATATATATATATATATATATATATATATATATATATATATATATATGTGTATATACATAAACATACATAACCACATTTGGAAACGAATATAATGGGTGAAATAGGAATGTAAGGTCTCATAGGTTGCAATTAATCGGTTTTCAGAGACTTGAAATACAGCCGAAATGTTCATTCACATTTTCGAAACATTAAAAAAATCAATTGCTATAACAGTCCAAAGATAAGAAAATAATCCATTCCATGTTCACTATTTTTTACAGTGTATTTGTAAATAAGTGCCGTATTCTTCTTAAAATGATCTCTCACTGAAGTCGGACTTGTAATTCCAGTTACAGTTTGTGGGATATGACATGTCACACTCCAGATGCAAATATTGTGTGTGTTAATAATAGATAAAGCATTATTTGTACGTGTATTGATCGATCAGATATGCAAGCCACGACGTGTATTGTATTCGCAGTCACTTTTTCTCACGGGCAGCCTTGTATTGACATCTGTATGATGTCTACTGTCAAGATGCATTGAGGGTTGCGTTTGTTTGCGGCCTGGAGATGGTGCCGCCAATCATCTTGAAAACACGTACTACACCGTGAGGAATTTTCTGTGTAATATGGATCGCTGCTCTATCTGGTGGTGTTTTTTAGAAACGGCTGATAGGCTGGCAAACTTGATGCCAGCGAGCCGGCCTTGAACATATCGTTAGTTCCTTCTATCACCACTTATCTACGCACGGTCAATAGTACTTTAAATGTGGCCCGTGAATCGGAACATATTTTTTACATGGGAGGGATGGGAAGTGAAGACACCACCTCCAACGGGGAAACGCAACCCTCAATGCATCTTGTCTACTGTCTACTTGGTTATTGACGGTCTTGAGATTTTCTATTACGATAGAAAGTTTGATACAGAATCATTGTCGAATGGAAAGATGTACATCATCGGAATTCGTTCTATGATTCGCCAATCACTATCACAATTCGGTTAGTGATTCAAGGTGGTGATTGGCAAGGCAAACATCGGCAAATATAACGAGGTCAACTGGTTTGACCAGGTAGCAAAGAGACTTTTACTTATGCTTCAAGCAGTACCTCACGAGGTAACCATTTTGTCTCTGGCTCTTGGACTATAAAGACAGATTATCTTCAGCTTAGGGTTCAACTTTTTCACATACAACAATACACATAGACCTTATGAAATGAGTGGTACTTTACTCGACATATTCAGATTTCCATTAGCTTTGTTTAATGTTCTGAACCAAGCTTTGTCTTCTAGGCGTATTCGATGTAAATGCTGGGGGCTTTAGTCGATCAGCCATTAGGTCAAAGGTCAGGGGATGAGGAACCGCAGACAGGAGTGCATCAAAGGCGTGAATACTAAATCAATGGAATTACTGTTTTTCTAGCGTTATAATCGTTCTCCATTTAAGCTCATGTATTCAAATCCATAATCCTTCAATACATTTAGCAAATTACATATTATTATTATTCATGAGACAGGTCAAAGGGAAATTATTCGTATTATAGTATCAAATCGAGTGTGAATATTAAACGAGTAAAATAAATTACGAACATTTCTTGGCCAATGCGATTTTGGATCATAGTTTAATGAAATGACCGTGTGCAGCAATTGGTATAGTTTGACCACTAACGGAATAAAGGGATGATATAAGATAAATTAAAAGAATTCGCAATTGTATAGACTTTAGTATGGAAAGCCATTGAAAGCACACTGCTCGGTACAGTCGAATAAAGTTTGCATGTGTTTTCAATAATGCAACATGAATATTTATATATTCATTATAACAAACGATTTGGTATTTTATTTTTTTAATTAAAAACTATTAATTGGTTATTCTTGTAACTACCTGACCCAAAAGAACGTAGTGACATACATGCAACCTGAATACATCAAGAAGGCCAATAACCGGTGGGGTTTAAAATGCAATTATGCTCAACTTTTATGCGGGTCACTGGCTATCATCTATAAAGCTTGACTTATTGAAAATTATTGGGTCAGAATAAAGCTCAAAGGAATGATAATATTGTAACTTATTGAAATATTAACATTAATTCTATATTGTTGTGAATGTCTTCTGTATATATGTTGTTTCAATGTTCTGAATTTATCAAGCGGCAAACATTAAATTCGAAATTATATGCTTAGAGCTTTTGTATTATCTTCATGGCTGTCAGGATTACCTTTGTACATATTAATTCTCAAGAATTAAATTAGAAAACCTGTAGTTAATTGAATGCTCGAAGACTTCCAGATTGCCAACTGCTATTTGCTTCTGCATTCTATTTCACTTGACAAATTCATCCCTTAGGATGCACTATGCAGCACTGTGTAATTCTCATTAATAGCCTACAATAACAAACTAAGATGTGAAGAATTCATAATGACACTGAGAGAGATAGGTGAAATAAATAATTTGGTGGACTAGTTACTTTTTCTTTGATTCGTGTAATACAGAATTCAGGTAAGAATTGTGAAAGAAGTTGGACGAGCTAATGTTAATAATAATAATAGTGATTATAATAATAATAATAATAATAATGTCTTTACTGTCCAGTTGGATCATATACATGATATGGGTTCATCAATATAGTATTGGTTATGAATTTTAAATACAGTAGATAATAAGTACATGGAACTACATTTTTTCACATTTCATCATCGTGTAATCATTCACTGATTCATGAACTCATCTATACTATAAAAACATTCCTGCATAAGTAAATCTTTAATGCTTTTCTTAAACTTAATTCCTGTCAGCGTCCTAAAAAACATAGATAGCTTGTTATAGAATGTTGAACCGGCATACAAGGGACAGTTCTTGTACTTTTCTGATTTGTGTTTACTTGTTCGAATGTCATTGTTCCCCCTGGTATTATAGTCATGCGTAAAATTATTTGCTTTTGTGAGATTAATTGTTTTCTATCACATAAAGAATCGTGTTCTGGGAAATATCTAGTTTTATTTTCATACGATGCTCTCATCTTATTTTTATCTGAAGTTCTGGACCGGGATAGTCTTGAAAACTTTACAAAACTTAAGACAAATATATATGAACAGTTTGAACAAACATTTTGATCATTTTCTTGCTGGGTTGATATTTACTTCAAACATCCAAAATTAGTGTTTCTATGGCAATCCTTCACAGCGATTATTCTCCAAAACTAAACTGTCCGAGTAATTTTCCATATAGATTGGATAAAGCATTCTACTGTGAGCTGTTTGCATCACATCAATGTTGATAAATAATATTCATCATGAATACAGGGTAAAGTTTATTCAACTGCCACATATTCTTATAGGGGTCAATATCAAAAAACAATACACGTACAGAAAGTCAATTCCATGAATTTAGAAATTTCAGTATCAAGTAAATGAGTTACACATGCAGAAGTCTTTGAAAAATATTATGTAGGTAGCATCATACACGAATTTTTAACGAGTCAATTTAATTATTTCAATAATAGAAAGTTCGCATGTAAACTTATTGTGCTACGCAAATTGAGCAAACCACGCCTAAATAAGGATCTCAATTCAAATGGATCCATTCAATGGTGGTTCATGTGAGCAAGCTCCAGCAGATTGTAGCTCGTACTGGAATTGTAGCATAATGACCATCTCTCGTAGATCAGCCTTATTCAGAGCTTATATGAGAGAGATGTATTTTACTACGGTACAAACTGTTCATTTTTCTCAGAATGAAAACATCAACTTTAAATGAGTTATTTTTCTTAGGGTATTTATGAGCATTACACATAGTAGGGCCTACATCGAGTATATTTCAGTTCGTCTATCGTCCATCAATATGAAAATTGCTTCGTCCTCATTATCATCATAGAAGTGTTGACAGATGTAGTCAGCACTGGTAAGTCAGCTTAACTCGCAATTGCTACATGTGACCAGGGTTGAGAAATATTGCCCAGCCAAAAAAAAAAAAACCGGCGGGGGTATATATATATATATATATATATATATATATATATATATATATATATATATATATATATATATATATATATATATACATATATATATATATATACATATATATATATATATATATATATATATATATATATATATGTATATATATATATATATATATATATATATATATATATATATATATATATATATATATATGTATATATATATATATATATATATATATATATATATATATATATATATATAAACATATATATATATATATATATATATATATAATATATATATATATATATATATATATATATATATATATATATATATATATATATATATATATATATATATATATATATATATATATATATATATATATGAGGGTTGATCGTTCCATGATGAAATGTTAATCCATGAAAACACCCAAAAGATGTCTTTAATAACACATACACACACACACACATATATATATATATATATATATATATATATATATATATATATATATATATATATATATATATATATATATATATATATATATATATATATATATATATATATATAGGTCTACCCATATATTTATATATTATGTATGCGTGTGTGTGTGTGTGTGTGTGTGTGTGTGTGTGTGTATAGGCGCGCATAATGTGTACCAGCATAGACGAAAGATATACCGATACCAAGGGAACTCTTATGGCTAAACAAGAATGAATTCATGTGCACACCTCCATTCATCTCGCTTACGTCTGCGAATAGGATGCTCGCCACAGAAGCAACGGCCCTGATGACTGCTCGGTTGCAGCACAATCCAGCAAGCCTGTAACGCTCTCTAGCGAACTGCACTGGTACTTCAGATGATAAAGTGAGGGGGTTGAAAGAGAGTGGTGATAAAGTAGTGGGGGTAAAAGTGGGGATCAGTTTTATTTCAATAATACGTGACGCGTCTTGGTAGAATATCTTTCTTCTGTGGTATTAGGATTAATGATATCAGTATTAATTTACTCATGAATGTATTCCAATCGGAAATTTTGGGATGAATACAAATGATGTTTTGGAGCCACAAAAGATTTTTTAGACCTGTCAGCAATGATGGTGCTCCATGAAACCGGTATGATTATCTTCTTTCAAAAATTTTTTATTTTAAATTTATCAATTTATATTGGGTTCGACGACGTACTCCACGACCATGACCACGATCTATTGGCGTCGGTGAATGAAACATGAGATGGTGGGATGGTGAGATGAAAGAGGTTTTCATTAGATGTTTTTTGATAGTGTGGAGGAGCCGGTCGTGGCATGTTGTTAAGGAATCATCCCAGTATTGACCTGAACGGCAGAGGGAAATCTGGTCAAACCCTGGTCTCCTGAATGACGGTTCAGTATATCAACCACTCGGCCACACGTCTCAGATAAGAAATATTTTGATGCGATTGATTTCATTCTGGATGTTTGTTTTCTTGCACACTCATCCCTCAACACGATGTGAGACATATTTATTGTTTTCTTACATCTGTGATTGTGTTGGGAAATCATCAGTTTGGCCGGCAAATTGTCCAGGAGTGACAAAACACTCGGCTCGACAGATTCTTGCTCGGGTCCGATCGTATTTCACTGTCCTTTTTTCCTACCTACACTTGTATCAATTCGTCTTGTCACCTAGATAGGCCTACCATTAATTATTTCGCTTTTTCCATAGTCCATTGGATTAATTCTCTGTGCTGACTTTTCTACACTTCATAAATATAATATGTACGCATTTCGTGTTGTGTATATACGTATATAAATAGTAGCAGACAGAAATATTTTTTATGGCTCAATATCTTCTCTGGCTTATTTCTATTTTTTTTTTTTTTTCAGCATGTAACGCTATTTCCAATTGCACGGCGATATTTGTGATAACAAGATCTCATGTTTTAATGAAATAGTAAATCAAACTGTTTAAGAGGCGGATGAAAAGGGTTTACGGGTTGGTTTGAGGGTGGTGGTGGGGGGGGGGTATACGGATAAAAGTGTCGTTAACAGCGGCGCCATAGTTTGCTATAGGTCTTTCGCAAAAGCCTTCAATAATTTTTGGTGGAAAAGCCGCTGAATTGCCACAAAATGTCGGACAGTCTTGAAAATTTTTTTCTTCCTCTCTCCTCTCTCCTCTCTCCTCTCTCTCTACCTCCTCAGGTCGTATAGCACGCAACCGAGTCAGCAGTTTGCGATTCGATGAACTTAGAATTCATTTCCATGCGAAAACATGAGCCACCACTTTATGTGTCTTCCTACGGAAGCGCATCATCCGTTTGACTGTCCAATTATTGATGGCGCATTCAAAAGACATTTCATTTATCTTCATTACGATTTTTATAGACTAGCGGTAGATGAAATATGTGACATACAAATACCATGATACTGATCTAATTTGTTGGAAGTAATCATTACACTTCTTTAGTTTCATACACTATTTTTCCCTCAGGAGAAGGATCATGATCAATAATCAGCATATTGAAATGTAAAGTGAAATAGCAGAATAATTGAAACATGTGATACTATGTCTTGTGTTGAAAGATAAAATACAACATTGTAAGGAAAAGGAAAATGATAACGATGCTCAGAGACAACGTTTTTGACCTGTCCTCATCCGAATTACAACAGTATGTTGAGTAAATAATAGTAGTAGTGGTATATAGTGAAACGCTGACTCAATAATGCTGATTAATTTCGATTCACGACACTATACAAACATACGAGTTATTTGAGGATCAAAATAAAGTAAAATTGAATGATGGCTCAATCTCAAAAAAAGTCGGAGCTCATTTTCTCTCTCACTATCGAGGTATAACACAGATAGATCTCCATCCAATAAAATATTTAATTTTTTCATTCAATTATTTAGGTAATTGTGTGCAATTGTCTCGCTGCACGCTGATCTCCCATCCTGCCCGTAAGCACAACAGTTCAATCGTTTTTTCGATGTTGAAAAATTCAGCGTTATACAAACGGGTAGGGAAATAAATGCCATCAAATATCACGTCACTAAGAAGTATCTAGAAGCTTCCCCCATTTTTCAACAACAAAGCGGCAAAAAGCCATGAATCTGAGTTTTACCTCTCCACCCCACCCCCCTCTTCTTTTTCCCCGCGCCTCAGAACCGACCCCATCCTCATCCTTCATTGTGAGCTAGCCGGAGGGGCCCGCTGATGTGCTCTGCTATAAAACTAATGTGACCTGTCATTCGCATTGTCTTCCTTTCCAGCTTCTCATATCGTCCAACAGCTCCCAGCCAATGCCAGAGAGACGATACCAATGGAATGCTTCTTCAAGTCTTCAAGTGAATAGTCTAATTCACTTTTTCACTCGAAACATAATTTGATGATAAAGATGTGGGATGCTTGAATTAAAAACCTGTTAATTATTGCACAAATTAGTCACAATAAATAAAGACCACATAAATTATGACTGATTATTATTGATGAGATTATTGATTATTGTTTGATATCATTTGATCGAAATCCCATTTGATCGAAATCCCATATGAACGAAAAAAGTGTCGGTCATTTGGTTTTTCGGTCATATGGGATTTCGATCATTTGATAATTCGGTTAAATAAACTTTCAATCTTTTGCTTTTTCGATCAAATGGGATTTCAAGCATTTGATCCGCCGAGGAAACGAAGATGCGGTCATCTGCTTTTTTTCGATCAAATGGGATTTCGAGCATTTGATTTTTCGGTGATTTGATGTGCTGCCGATGAGAGTAACAATTGATATAAATGAATAAGACCTAGATAGGTCGAACATATAGGCTCCTCTTGTAAGTAATGACAAACAAGACACACAACGATGTCCTCTGATTTATATCCCACCAGTCAAATCATTATTATAATTTACTTGTATTCAATTAGTAATACAAACTGAGTATTCGAAGCTCCCTTGATAATGCCGTTTGTTAGTGTTCCTGAAATACTGCATTGTAATTTGTCGTGAACGAGGTTGGGTACGGCACCTCCACCAATAAATATCCCATACTATATATAACAACATAAAACCAGTTCAAATGAATCATGTGAACTGTGATATTTCAAATGCAGGAAAACAAACCCTGTTTTATCTTGAGCAGCTTCTTAGTTACCGGTATCATAAAAAAATCCCAATATTTTTCCACGTTGTTGGATAAGCAAATTTTCAGCTCCCTAAAATGGTATTTTAGGCTGACAAGATTCGGACATGTCGTAGGTAGACCTATATATGGTGAATCTTGTTTTTACATTCATATTGGGTTTAACGACGCACTCTACAGATGACTACGATCTATTAGCGTCAGTGAGTGATATATGAGATGGTGGGATGATGAGATGAAAGGTATAAGGTGTTTAAAAAAAAAAATCAATTACAAACGATTGCAATCGGAGATTTTGTGGTCTATGAATGAGACAAAAGGATACCGGATTATTAATTTCATTTGTTTGGATTACAAATATAAACGAATATTGGATGGAATTTAATCATAAGCTATTCGATTCCAGGATGGAATGTTATGTGTATATATCAACTTAGCTGATCATGTAGGAAACGCCACAATGAGAATAAAATAGCATATCATTACAAAGAGTCCCACTACTCCACAATTCTTAGCTGTATCCGTGTATATCCTCTCAAAGTTGATGAAGAAAGTCGATTTTATTCAATTTCGTGTCGAAAAGCAAACAACCGATCTCGAGCAGTATTTCACAAGCGCCTATACGGCCCACGGCATGTATAATATGCCTTATGTTATCACTAATTACGTTGCAGCAATCGTTTAGAGGCCCGTTTTTGGAGCGTCGATATAATCGCATTGTAAAGCGTGAGAGTAATCTAGTTCGCTACGTCAAGCAGTTTATACTCCGATGCGCGGCGTCGCGGCGTCGAGGCGTCGACGTCCTGGCAGATTCAACAATGTTTATTGAAAACAAACACTATACGGCAGACTCGCTGAAAAATACAAGAAACTTTGTTTGGGAGCAGCCACAAAATGTTTTCTTTACGTGGATTTAAATAATTTACTAGACAAGTAAGGAAAGAATCATGTAAAACAGTGAAAAGTCTATTAGTGTGCGACCCGTGGAGAGAGAAAGAGAACGAGGAGGAGGAGAAAGAGAAAGAGAGAGAAGGAAAGAGAGAAGGAGAGAGGAAAGAGAGAGAGAGAGAGAAAGGAGGAAGAGAGAGAGAGAAAGGGAGAAGAGAGAGAGAAAGAGAGAGAAGAGAGAGAGAAATGGAGAAAAGGATGGAGAGAAGAAGAGAGAGAGAAGAGAGGTAGAGAGAAAGGAGGAAGAGAGAGAGAGAAAGGGAGAAAAGAGAGAGAGAGAGAGAGAGAGAGCACGGTAGAGCCGCGTCATATTTATGGTTTGTTGGGGCACAGCATTTTAATCGAAGCTTTAGAAATAATTATTCGTGAGCGGAACGAGGATATTAGATTTTGTCAAGAAATGAAATTCGTTGAGAGATGATCTGAAATCTAAGCTGGCTTAAAGTAATGCACTCATCATTCAAACAGAGAACATATAAGAGGTCCAGACAAAAATCTCATCCAGAGGTTGAACAGATTTCACAGACGATTTGATTTTATTTCAAATGGTACACATTTGCCATTTTCAGTCTCTTCTGTTCTAACAGTGTTCCTTGATACGCTGTTCGGAGGACAAAGTCAAGAATTCCAGGAGGCGTTTATTGCTGGTACCTACTTTTGTTTGCCTTGTTTGATGTTGAAGTTTCGTTTATTTTGGCTCCCCACATTTCATACAGAAGAAATGTATGTTTTTTATGGCAATACTACAATTCAATTATCTTAATTGCTTTGATTGTTTAAAAAATCAGACAAGAAACATATTTGTGGCGACATTGTTCCGTAGAGTGGCTGTAGACTCACAGTTGGTTCTTACAGTGGTATTTATATTATAAAGTCTAATACCGAGATGGTTTGCACATTAGAGGCCAGGAAAACATTCTACCTCTATGACAATGCAAGCCCTAATAACATTAGCTCCTAATCTTTATTATTATTATCGTACTTCGGTCTCACTCACCTACGAATTGAAAGTGATTGTAGCCAAACATTATGCAATACATACATCTTCAAGGTTGAAATCATTCATAAATATAAAAACATATCCATTATCGATTCACATGTGAATTCCCTTTTTATTACAAAATTTAAAATGTCAATGTTTATGATGGTTTTCTGACGCAGGTTCTGAAAATCAACACAATCGTCGTTATATTTCCACTTCTATAGCAGTAAGCTTTTGAAATCACATTTTTTACGATGTATGCCTATGTAACAATACGCTGAAACGATGAATAAATTGTAAGGAGTTATACAAAGAGTCTGCAAAAAATGTACACTTTTCGAAGTATAGAACAAAACAACATTTACTTGAACGAACACAAATTTGTTTTCAATTTTTTAATGTTTCAAGTGTTTAAGATCATTAACAATGACGACTATTAAAAGGGAAGATCTTCTCTAGTCTATATTATACCACATACAAGCCTATACTAACTTGATGGTCATATTGAATGTAAAGTGAAATGATGTATTTAAATGATAATTTCATCAGAAATCTCTAGTTGAATAATTGCTTTTATCCAGTCAATATTTCTACTTGTCTCCATCAATGGTGATAGGAAGGCCTGTATTCAAGTGGCTTCAGGGAACACGGGTCTCAATTGCCGTTGGTTAATTTCTAATGGAGTCCTGGGAAGAATTGATATGAGTAATTGATACATCATAAATACTTTTTAATGTACATTTTGTTTCATTCATACTAGAGTTTTCAATATTTCTATTTTCGAAAATTGAAAGACGACTTGAAGCGTCATGATGGTATTAGGTCATAATTGGTTTAATTGGCCTACTAAGAAAAAATGAGAAGATTCTAAAATTAGATGAATAGAATTGATTTTTGAAATGAATTCCAATGATAAATCAGAAACGAGGCGAATTGATCAGTTGCTAACGCACTGTGTCGTCATGCCGGAGACCGGGGTTCGTGCCCTGCCATGGTCGACCATCTTGTGACTTGACGTAGGAGGTTACTACATCAAATCATTGTATGTCTAGACTGAGGTATTTGATGGTTTCCTTCAGTCTTCAATTTGATCACTGAGATGGGGTTTTTATGAAAGAACACGGCCGCTTCCTTCCCACTGAACAAAAAATCAAACGAGAAAACCTGTATTATCATTATTTCACGATATTTTTTTGCACTTATTATTATTATTATGATTAACATTGGTTGAATTTTTTTTAACATCAGTTTTTGAAACAGATTTTCTTCAGACTACATATTTCTTTTTAATCCATGTGATTCTCATGTAAAAAATGTAGTAGACCCGCAGAAAAGTGAACTTTTTGTGAATTTGCGGGTCTACAAAATGGTACCTATATCCATTGGTAAAAATATGAATAAAAATACTTCAATTTTTAAAATTAAATTGCATCTAGAACCTGATTTAATCGATGTATTCATTCTTTGTCTGGTGTAAATAACAAATGTGCGTAACAAAATATTGATTGCATTCATTTCTGACACACAATGAACATATTGAGGAAATATACGTTATGAATACAGACAGCAGATAATTTTACCAGTTGCGGCCTTTTCAGAACGCTTGAATTATAAACCTTATTAGCTTATAATGCCCTCCCAAATGATGTAGTGATTTAATTCAGAAAATCATATTAATAATTCGTAGCTCCTGTACATCTGATTCGCAACCAACCCGAGTTTATAGAACAATATTCAGTCCCGGTAATCCAAACTAAAAACCTCCCTTTTCTACACAGCGCGTATAAATAATAATACAGCGTATACGATAAGTTCAACTTGGGTGAAATCAATTGCCAGTGGTCTATATAGATGGTCTGATGATAAATGCATTTAATACCATCATGTTAGTTCTAGAAAGCCTGCTGTTCGCCATCGGACTCCTACTTATCACGTGTGTAGGCGTCGCGACGCCCCGACCGGGAGATTTAGAATCACTAACCCCTTGGGTCCCTCCACAGCTGTAACAACACCATGAGGCGGGCAACGCGAAGGCGACGCCGAGAGAGAGAAGCGCAAACAAATCCACTCAAAAGCGCAAATATTAAGTGCAAAAAGAAACACCAGATTGATAAGAGCACACGAAATAAATGAAATAATGATAACGGACAGTTGGATAGATGTATAAATAACGGAGGCATGGAAAAGCGAGGAAAACATAATATAAGTTGACGTTGGAAGAAAGTATTACTGCGATATTAAAACGGGAAGAAAGATTGAGATATCGCGACGACGGAAGAAATGAAAATATAAAATTCGAAGGTGGAAGAATGTCTTCTTTTTCAAGTAACCCTATTCACAGTCGAGTTTCAAAATTCTCTCATTTTTTATACATTGATTAACAACAAATAAAGTATCACAGTTATTCATGATTTATTATTCACTGGAATAATCTGGTTAGTGGGCAACACATTGATTACAAAGTGTAATAAGATTTCGGCTTTCGTTTTGTGACCTCAGCAATATGTATAGTCTCCATCCACGTACATTCTTCAGAGATCAAATCACCATGCAGTTTAATTTTGTTTTATCCGTTTTCTGCGATAAGGAAATTACGGTACTAAAGTCTCGATTGTTTTACAAACTACTAAATTTTTCCAGTTCATTTCGCTGTCCACTACCTATTTTTTCCCTCACATTCTTCTTGCCTCTCTTTCTCACATATTCTCAAACTCTTTCTTATACATGACTGAGAAGCCATCCTCTCAATTCACAAATCGTTTACGGGTTCATGTCATTGAAATGTTCCAGTCCTAACGCTAGCTTTCATTTATCCGTTTCTTCATCGTCTTCTTCTTACTCTCCATATCATCCCCAACACCATGGCAGCTTACTGCTACACCGTGGCCGATATCTTACCCCGACGTACCGTGCGATATATTTCCTTCCATTAACCATCAAGAACACTTTCACAGAACTATGATATACATATTTTTATCGCTCGGTAGCGACCTATAGTTCACTCGTTCACCGAATCGAAAGTTAATTTTTTACTGAATTTTCAAAGGTTGTTTATATATTTTTATGTTCAACCATGTCCTGTACATCAAATTGATTTTGAAGACAATAAATACTTACTTACTCACAAATAATTCGAGACAATGTGTATGAGATAATATGGCATTTGTCACAAATAACATTTATTAAAAAATGGTCTGAAGCTATGAAAATCCAAGTGCCATCTATGATAACGGCTTTCTTTCAATGTGCTTCGAACTGATTTTCCCAAACATTGTAATTTTCTCACGGGTTTTGTAGTTGGATGGCAGAAAAAAATAAAGTAAGGTTTTTCTTGGTCGACATGAAAAACTGTATACGTCAATTGTTTGGGCAATATCAGTGAAATAATCACAAAAATGTTCACCAATGAATATCAAACAGGACGTTAAAATCATCTGAATTTACGTTGCTATTTGTAAATCTACCATTTATTGGCGAGTATATATGCTGGATTACATATTGAGAAATGGATGCAGAGAATTTACGCGGGCGCCATGTGTTCTTTTTTGCAACGGTGAGATAGTGAATCTTTCCACGTAATTCAAATCAGATGTAATATTCGAGCTAGAGGGGTAAACTAACAATTATTTATGAACAACGAACGATTCCATACATTTAGAGAATAATAACAGTCCAATTTAATGGATTAAAGGATTTGCATAGATTTTAAAATGATGTTCATTTTTATGTTCAGGAAAGTCTATTTCTATAATCGTGGTTTGAACACATTAGTTACAAATAAATGCAAAGGGTTGAAAATTGTCAAGATTATGAATATAGGGTGAAGTGGGGGTCTGCAATTTGAGGTTGTATGTGTAAAATGTACCTAGGGATATTTTTTTTGTAACTTATTAGTTTTCCACTCCTTTTTTCATTGTTATCAATTTTTTACATAAATAATGAATACACTGAACAGTTAATAAAAATCCACAAAGTCCCCGCAAGGAAGACTTCACTGTGGGAGAAAAAAAAATTATAGAAAGTATAGAATATCATTGAATATTCAGTAGTGAAGTATGTACTATTTCAATAGTTTACATACACATTCAGAACAACCATACTTTGGCTATCTCAACAAAACTAATGGAATTATTTAAACTATATGCTTTTGCCCACAGCAAGTACAATTGCCAGAGTGCACCCAAAACTACCTAATTATTTTGAATAATCAGCATGTCTGCAGTGGTCTATAAATTGTTGCAAGAATATTTTGAAAATCATTTTTTGAATATTGCAATTTATTATGGCTGTCTCACTCACGTTTTGTGAACATCAGCACTCATTTAGGCCTAATGCCGAAATGAGAATACTCATTATTAAACATGTGCATTCGTTTGCGCTGTTGTTGTTTCCTTTGTACGCATGTTTTGCAAGCAGAGACTTTGTCCATACTACTCAACGATTTATTTTTCGAGTGTAGCAATTGACGAGAGTGCATAGTGTCATACTTCCCTCTTCAAGATCATATGTGATTGACTCTACGACGTGGAAATGTTAGGGCAAACTTGATTCAGCTGCTAAAACATGTGCGACAAAAAAAAAAAAAAATCACGGAATAAAGGCCAATTTGTTATCTCTTATCTGATATCGAAAATCGGTAGGCATATTCTGAGTAAAGCCATGATGGATTTTTTTCCAAAATGTACTTCTTTATATGCAATTATTGTTGAAGCAATAATAAACAAACGTGATGATGTGTCTTTTACCAGTCTTCCTATTACACTCGATAACCATATGTAACATTCGAAACTTTGTTAACTAAACTAGTGAGATAATTACAAAATCTGATTCTCGATAATTATTCTGTATTTTGTTTCTGAATTTGCTACATGTATTCGTATTTGAGAAGTGTGACAAATAAGGTGATCACTGATCACGATAACTGTACAGAAAAGCGGCGGCCGGAATTGAATCAAGCAAGTGGGGTTAAATAAGTTAGACGCCCAACACCCGCTCACTGTGCCTGGGCTACCAGATATGGTCATAGTTTTGAATACGGTATATTTTTTCTCTGTTATATAGAATCCACAGTAAATCATGAGTGCTTTAGAACAAAACAGGGACATCGTTGGGATTTTCGTATTAAGGCGCGCACAAGGTATTATACAACGATTGCAGAAAACACGAATGAGTGGGTTAGGGGTACATCAGCCCCGCAGGGATTTAATTGACAAAATATGATGTTTCAAGCGCTTCCTACGTATTTTAGAAAATGTCTTCTTTCATTTTCAGGATATGCTACAGCTTTGCCTATTCTTGATCTATTTCAAACCGGGAATTTTTCTCAAATCATGGTATTTCAAGTCTATTTTTGACAATGTTGTATTTCGTTTTTATTGTACGCTGAAGCTTTCCCAGTCTGTACTTGCTCCAAATAAAATAAGTTCCGCGGGAAATTTCTCTGAAAATAATTGTTGTTTAACGTATTTTTGATAATGTAGTTATTTAATCTTGTGTACGCTGACGCTTTGTCTACACTTCATATCTACTGCCGCAGTTTTTTTCTTCTGAATTGATGTATTTAAAGTGTTTTTCAAAGTTATTTTGAAAATGTTATTTTGTGTTGGTGAAATATGCTGAACCTTACCTTCTGAAAACAGAAGGAGGGGCAGTAAAGTTCTCCGAGAGAAAACTATTTCAATAATTCTCTCAGCACATTTTCAAAAATGTATTATTTTATATGGGGTATGCAGAAGCACTGCCCACTTTTTTACTACTTCAAAATTCGAAAGAAGATGTAATAAACAATTTTCATTTCTCATCTAACCTTTACAGATGACCATGTGCTTATCTACTCATAAAAAATCATTTCTAATCAATTCTGAATCGATTCTTAATTTCTGATAATTGTTTCCACTATAGAAACTAGTTTATCCGCAATTTTTTTCACTTGTTTTCTTCTTCGTACCAACAACGTCCGCAGTACATGAAAACTCAGACATCCACCCCAACAAGATGAGAACGTTTTATGGTTTCGTTCGTAATTTCAATTATGAGTGGATGAAATAAATAAATCCATAACACTGCATGTACTTTTTGAAGACTACCCCAATATTACCGATCAATACATTTGCACATTCGTTTTTAGCTTAAATATAATTGTAGACATAATGCATATAGGCCTATTTCTAATCAATTCTAAATTAATTCTTCATTTCTAACAATTCTTTTCATCATAGAAACTAGTTTATCCGCAATTAAAAAAAAAAAAAAATTAACCTAATATTAGAATTAATTAAAACTAGAATTATTTCAAAACTGTACTTATCTTAAAAATTGAAATTGATTGAAAAATCAGAATTTTTGATAGTCCTGATTAAAATTAATTTCAAAATGAAATGTACTTACAGATTGAACTTCAAAATTGAACAAACATTAGTTATTGAAAGCTGATATCATCTGAAAATTGGAGGTCAAAATTAATAGAACCTATTCGCATTTATTAAAATTATTTTCAATATTATTTTCAATATTATTATCTTTTTTTTTCATTCATTTGAATAGTTTTGTACAATATTAAATAGTATTTTACGCTGAAAAAATAACCACAAAGCCTGAAACAGGCTTGTCTGTGGGTGTACACAAATTACAAAGTATATGCACAGTAGCCTACATGTGAGACATACAAATTATATGAAGTAAAATATATAATTTGTATGTCTCACTTATTGTTAATTGTATCATTATTGGTAATTATCAATGAATTTACTCTATATCATATAATGCTATAAGCCACATTTATAAGTTAGTAAGTTGATAATTGTAAACTGCTAACCATTCCGATTTCCTCAGAAGAGGGTTAAAGGAATTATTGAATAAATAAATAAATATATTGTTGGTAAATCGTCTATTATGATCCATTTTAAAACTAATAAAATAATGTCTCGTCAGGTAGGCCTACCTTGTCAGGTACCTCGTCAGGTCACCCACCGTTTTCGCGCGCGGCGCGGGGCCATGGACTCGAATTAGTATTTCCGAGCCGCCACTGAACGGAACATGAATTTATACAAACGTAGGAACAATTCAACTCCTATGAAGTTAGTATAATTGCGAAATCAAGAAATAATTCGTTCTTGTGCAAGACATCTATGCGGAAGAGACTATTCCAACTATATTTGAAGCTGGGTTAGATAGTTGAACGGAATAACTATAACAACTACAGCAATTACTCCTACAATCATATACAAATTCTCATGCCCATTATTATTCTTGAACTATAATCTATCAAACAATATAAAACAGTATGTCTCAATTTTATTCTCATCCTGAAATGTCTTACTTTTTCAGCAAAATTCGTGAGCAAAAGCCTGATATTTATTGTAACGTCCAAGTAAGTTTCCTTAGTGAATTAACATTTAATACAGACCACATTATTGTAACCCATAATAAATCCATATCAATTCTAATTGTTTCATAACTGATGTCCGTTGTACAAAGACAGCTATGTCCGGCAGAGGCGATAATTGTTATGGAACGTTTGTCAATAAATCGGCATTGCATTCGAGTGCCACCGACTACTGAGCAGTGAGCACTAACGCACGAGTTAATGGGATATTTATCACAGAGCTTGACTGCTATAGTTGATTAATAGCGAGTTTAAGGCGTGTTTTGTCAGTAAACATTGACAAATATTACTCAAGGGAGGTCCGTCATCCATGCACCCACGGTGATATTTCAAACCGATAGGAAATCTCAAGATGTATTTGAAAGTGGACCATAATCTCGCTTATAGTTTGAATAGAGCTATATTTTCAGTTCTCTTGAATAGATATAGAGATATGGTGATGCCATGTGAATATCCAAAAATATCCAATATGTATTCAATATTTTGATTATTCAGTTATAAAAAATAAACTGGATAAAGTGATCAACTTGTGCATTACAAGCAGATAGGATGAATGTGAATTACATTGACTCGAAATTGATTTATGATAGTTACGGTTAGAGAACATAGAAACCGAACAGTACAAAAAGTTACCTATTTCAGAGAGTTAAGAATTCCCCAGAGATAAAAGGTAATTATTACAACTTTAATGTGTAACAAAGGGTTGTGGGGGCGAGGGATAAAATGGCCGTGTTATTGTTGACCGATCATAAATGTTGTTTCGAACAGAAACACAGAAAAGTGGTGTATATAGGTATAGGTATGGAGGGTAAATACTTTATTATTGATTCGGTTTATTATTCATAATGTGAAACCGCTGTAGGTTCTACAACCCCCCGAGAGGCATTATTTCCCACTTACAATATGGTATACAACATAAATACACTAACATTATTCTCGTTTTTCTGTTTGTTTTCATAGCTACTTTTTCTACTACGAGACCGAGTAGAAAACGTAACGTTACAATCACCATTTCTATACATGACAATCAAATTTGAAAACATTTAACTCTCGATTTGACAGAATTATAATGATAACGTCAACGCTGAAATATGGCTTGAGGTGAAACATAATAATTGTGGCCTATCCTATAGATCCTGAATATCGAGAATAAATCACTTGATCGGAACTGTAATCTCTTTTCGATTGTTTCAAACGACCATGCACTGTACATGTTTGGGCTGGAACAGCTAGGTATAAACAACAAAATATGCGGATCAAAGGTCGACATAAATTGATAGTGTTATGTTAAGATTACGATGATGAAAGGTGTAACAGAGCCAACCATATCTTCATTTATATTGAGTTCAAAGACGCTCTGTACTGATGACCACGATCTATTGACGTCGGTGAATGATATATAAGATGATGGGATGATGAGATGAGAGGTTTTTTCATAACATGTTTTTGGATAGTGGGAAGGAGTCTGTCGTGGCCTGTTGTTAAGAGTCCACGGGAGTTGATTTAGCAAAATATCAGCTTCTTGATGATAACTTTTGAACGGTATGAGATATCAAAATTCTAATACCGGAGAAACACAGATAATTTTAATAGCTTCAAGATAATATAAGTTATAATTATTTTAGTCGAGGCATATAACTGTCAAGCGTCGACAGCTAAAAAATGTGTTTTTTCAGCTGTCGACGCTTGACAGTTATACAACGTGACTTAAATAGTCATAACTTATATCGTCTTGAAGCTACTATAATTATCTGTGTTTATCGCGTATTAGAATTTTGATATCTCATACCGTTCAAAAGTTATCACTAAGAAACTGATATTTCGCTAAATCGACTCCCGTGGACTCTTAAGGAACCATCACAGTATATTGACCTGAACGACAGAGGGAAATCTCGAAATATCCTTGTCAGGATGGTCGACCATGGCAGGAATCGAACCCTGGTCTTCTGAATAACGGTTCAGTGTATCAACCACTTGACCACGCGTCTCAGTGAACTTATTTCTGTGACTGTAAAGAAGGGTAAAAAAGCGTATCTGGTGGAACAGTGCGCCTAAAGTATCTGCACACCAAGTGAAAGATCAAGTCTTTTGGTAGTTTTTAGAGCAATTAAAGAAATGACAAGTGATAATTCTAGTCGGACAGAAGTGTATGATGCCGAGGACGGTACGAAGTGACCCGTGAAATGCAAGCCATAGTGTACACGTAGCAATATGACTGGCTTGGTGATACTGGGGATCAACGCGAGCTTTCAGCTCGGTCGAGGTCTGTCGACAGTCGACCAGAATGTTCATATCTCGACTATCTTTATATAAGCCAGCTTAGTAACGAAAATTGATATTTCTCCATCATAACTGGAATAATAATCTCACTTCAGAAGAAGCTCAAAACGTCTTTCTTTGCATAAGAATTGTTTATAAATGACTAAATATTCCAAATAACCGCTACAAAAAGAACACGATACATTCGATCAGATCATTCCGACTTATTCTCTATTCCCAGTCATTGAGAGAAATATTTCCTTCATGTTCATGTGTTCATTCATAATGTTCATCCGTGCATGATTCTGAACCACGTGATCTTGTTACAACGTTACGCTGTGTGCCAAATATATGCTTTTCTTGTTGACGCAATTAAATCTGGAAATAATTCAAGAGGCGTTCCTCGAAAAGCTACCCAACACCAACTTTCGTACTTGTGAAGAAAGAAAGAATCGAGTTGGTTTTCAGATGGGACTACAACGCATTATAAAGTACGGCTATAAAATTGAGTACCTATGTGACGTCACGCACAACGCAGTAGACTTGTGGGAAGCAGACTCGACAAAAAATACAAGCTGTCAATATATACATTTAGTAAACAAATTGACATTGTTTATCCCACTAGGACATTCCAACCCTAAAACCAGATTCTAATGAATAATGATTCATTTTCCTAATTTTAAAGAAAACTACAAATCATCATCTCCATTTCAGAAATTATAATGCATTCTTTTTTGTTCTCCAGAGACCATGAGTCATGACGTAGACATAATGGATTCTGTATAGAAACATAAAGGGAATCGAGTAATATCTACGTCACGACTCGGAAAAAGGCCGGGTCCTGGAGGACAAATAAATAAATCATAATCTTTGGAATTGATATGATGATTTGTATATATTCTCTCAAATTGAGAGAATATATACTGTCATTATTCTGTTGAAAGCTAGTTTGAGGGTAGTGATACCACTGGTTTGATTGCAGACTACTGAGCCGGTGGTAGACCTTCAAGGAAGGAAGCGCAAGTCACTGCCTATGCATAAGCCATGAAAACGTCTATACAAATCTTATTCAAACAAGTTGTAGCTGTCTTGGTATGCATGCAGTATGCGAATCATGAGACACATACACAATTCTGTTTGCTATGCGTAAAATTTGACCGGTTGGTAGGAGGGTAGTATCTTGGTATGTAAGCATGCGACTCTTACAAGCAGCCAATAGAAAAGGGGACGAAAGTCAGGACATTTCTGCTACCGGTAAATATATACACGAATGTACATGTTTTAGATTTCGAACATAATCTAATCTCCTCCAACCTTGATCAGAATTCCAAACAGAATGAACTGTTCTCTATTTGCAGAAGAAATTTATTCATTTTTTTTTCTTGTTGCAAGTGAATAGTTTTTAGCAGTGTTTTGAATTTTAATGTGATGAACGATTCATTGGAAGATGTAAATAATTTATTCGGTGCATACAATATATACCTGTTTTTAATCCTGTTATTTTCCTGATTCTTCTCAAACCTTCAAATCGATAATATTACCTTGCTGAAAATGATTTTAATCACCACATTATACGTTTGCAGTGCGACCTTCACTATATAGCTGGAAGCGATATGATTGATTAAACTGTGGGAACCGAAAATAATTCAGTGAGTATATTGCTGAACCAGAGTTAATGCTAAATTGTTAATTATTGAATATTGATGAAACTATATATACACACAAGCAAATACACACACACAGAACACACACACACACAGAACACGCACACACACACTACATATATATATATATATATATATATATATATATATATATATATATATATATATATATATATATATATATATATATATATATGGGCCTATATATATATATATATATATATATATATATATATATATATATATATATATATAGGCCTATATATATATATATATATATATATATATATATATATATATATATATATATATATATATATATATATATATATATATATATATATATATATATATATATCTATAGGCCTATATACATATAAGTTATCTGTGGTTTCACGTAGCTATATTGGAATTGCACAGCTGTGGACTAGTTAATAGCTCGACTGATTGATGTGTGGTTCTCACGGTACAACGACTGATAGCATCATAGCTATTCACGAGGTTGTGACGATTTCAGACGATCCATTCGAGTCATAAGTTCATTCAATACGATCAATTACTTACAATGGAAACATATCTGTAGATAAAATTCCATTTCACTTAGATTTGGTGAAATGTTCAATGCCTTCTGGTCCCTGATTGCAGCTGGACGTATGAGATGAAGCATATGATTGTAAGAACAAATCTTTCATTAGTGTTGATGTGTATTGAACGAATGGAATCGAAAAAAAAAATTCTCAATAATCACGTACAGTACCTAAAATACAGAATTTCGGAATTTTGATAATGTACATGATTCAAATGTGATTTTGATATGGTATTGGATTATTTCAAACCATCAGCAACTACAACTACAAAATCCATTTTACTGGAATAATTTTCATTTTTTTTCAGATTGGTAATGTGAAACTCGTATTTATATGATGATATTTGTATCTCTATAGAAGATGGTTTTTTAATAATGAAAAAACAGCTTGATCGGATTCAATATTTACTAGAATAATCTGGTTAGTGGGCAACAAACACATTGATTACAATGTGTAATAAGATTTCGGCTTTCGTTCTGTGACCTCAGCAATATGTTCAGTCTCCATCCACGTTCATTCATTATAGAGATCAAATGATCATCCAATTAAATTTTGTTTTATCCTTTTTCTGCGATAAGGAAATGACGGTACCAAAGTCTTGACTGCTCACAAACTATTACATTTTTTCAATTCATTCCCTGTCCTCTAATAACCACTACCTATTTTGCCCTCTCATTCTTCCTGCCTCTCTTCCTCATATATTCTCCATCACTTTCTTATACATGTCTCAGAAGCTATCATATCAATCACAACACAAGAACATATAATAACAACAATTCAGAATCTATTTCAAAGTGAAAGATATCAACATTCGTGTTTTGTTTACTCTTAATACCAATGCTGGTAATGTCCGGATATAGATCACAGAAAAGGTTTTCACTTATAATGTGTTCCGGACTTTCAAAAACTGAAAGACTGTTATCTGCGGCAGAAATTTATGGTCACCAACAGCACAGTCCTGGTGTTGAAGTTCATTGGTTATGAATAATTAAAAATGGTGGTAAGATCACCCTTGTGGTGCCCCGTCCAAACGATCCTACCTTCCATCCTTAGCCTTAATAGGGGAACAATGATTTTGTATCAAGTTTCGATGTAATTGAAAAAAAAAACATATAGTGAGAACAATTCATAATGTAAGATCTAAGAACAAGTGTACTCACCAACGACGACCATGTCGCCTTGCTCTGTGACCGTTAGGAAAGATGGCGCCTCTGCAGAGACTTCACACCGGTATCTTCCAGTACTCGCCAAGCTCACCGGCTTCAGGATGACCTGGGTCACCGTCGAGTTGGTCAGCTGTGAAATAAACGCACAATCAATTAATCAATCAATCAATCAATCGGGTAGCAGCAAATCTATCATCAATATAGACTACAAGAATCAAGATGATCGGTTGAGATTGAAAACTGTTTTGCATCAACATAACAAAAGATGGAAAAGTATATGTTGGATATTTTATTTTAAGCTACTATTGAATGTAAGATCTCGTGAGAGGCAATTTATTTCGTGAACAAATATGAAAATTTTCATTCAAAATTGCTTGAAATAAAGGTAAGGTGTGTACATTTATTTCAATTTCCAAAGAAAGTCATTACAAATTTACAATAAGATGTACTGATGTAAATTGGAGTAGTATATTATAGTGTTTCCAATAAAATCTGTCTCCTTACGTTTTCTACTCGTTACTGCCCAACATATTTCCATAATTATTCAATTTATTCGTGGCAAATTTTTTCTTACAAAACGTCAATTCCTAATGTTAAAAATCCAATCTTTGGTTTGACAGACATAACTATAAAGAAACAGTCGCCTTTTTTCCTCACCCAACAGTGGTACAAAACAAGAGTAAATTGATTTTGTTAATGTGATGTAAGAAAAGGCTGCAGTGGGGTATGGATGGAAGGCACAGCGTGGTGACGTAGTTGAGGCTAAAGAAATACGTGATCAAAGGGCGGGAAGGGTCGCTACTAAGCGGGACAACGGAAATTGGAAATTGACGGTGCTTTACGGGGGACTATGGAAGTGGGATATGGTAAGAGAACGACCTCATTCTGTCCTGAAGATCTGGTAATAAGAGTTAGGAGGAGATTGCAGAGCACGTTTTGTGGTTTTCCACCATCTACAGTAATGCTTTAAAAGGCATAAAATCTCAACTTGTTATCTAGTAACGAATTCACTTAGATACTGAAGCGGTGTCATTGGATTGTGGTGAAGATTAAAGTGAAGAAGTGTTTTTAATAAGTTGAATCAAAGAATATTCAATTGAATTTTGTTGATAATCAAGATATTGAATTGAAGATATACCAGTGCTATTATTTCACAGGCTCCAATGGTCATTTTATGAAAGAATCAATTATTATTTTTCAAGTAATACATCCCATGTTATATAAGAATCACCATAAACGGTATTTTCACTCAAATACGAAAACGATTGAGATGGTGGAAAAGTTCTGTTTACATACCAAGAAATTTAGGTTCTCATAAATGAAAAAGTCAAGTAAACACCGGTAAAGTAGTTTTATAACCCAGAAAGAAAATGAACTCCCTATTGGTAAATGAATGTGGAATGAAGTACACATTGCCAAATAGAAAAGACGAATATGTTTCCAACAACAAAAATTACATTATTGGGCTATGAGAGACTCTTCGTCACCCTTCAAATTTATATTGCTTGAGTGTGAAATGTAAAATTGGACGACTTTTCACTATACTCTCTCTTTCTCTCTGATAAAAAGCTCTACAATAATAATTATCAGAAGAAAATGAGGCTAGTTTACGGAAAATATAGAGACATATTCAATTTCTCATTCATGCTATACATTTCAATTCATCATCAAATTGTAAATGATAAGGCTAGTAATATAAAATGTTCGGATTGCGGTTGTGGAGGCCTATAGAATGTAATGAAGCAATTGCACGCAGTGCTCAATTCTAGTCATAACACGAAGTGTATTCATTCTACATACTAGTTTGAAAAATAAAATTCTTGACTCGTATTTTTAATGAGGAATGTGAATGATTAATTAGAGAGAAGTGGAGTTATCAGTCCATCCAAAACTGAAAATATTATCACTGATATGTCGGTATATTTTTGAGCTGTATGTCCAAATGTCAGAAAAACGACGTGGTTTTATTTATTTCCCAGTTCCCACTACTCAGATGTGTATTTCTGTCTTACATGCAAGTAGAAAACTTGTTCAATATGGTTCACGTACGGGTCGGTGTACATCGTGGGGTATAATTTTATGATGTTTCGTATACTAACTTATTTGATTGAAGATAGTCGAGCAATACAATCAGTGATGATTATTGTTTGCTTACCGACCCCACCAACAGCTAGGTTATACGGGGGTACGAATGAGCTGATGATTATGAATGTATGAAGTGATGATAAGTGAGAGGACATATACAAAAACCCATGCCTTATGCGGGATTCGAACCCACGCCCAACGGTGACTTCAGTTTCTGAAGCGGTGCCTCAGCTGACCGAGCTACCGAGGGTGGCAATACAATCAGTTTTGTGAACAATTGATTAGGATGGATTGAGGAAAATTCAACAAGTTAAACATTCCCCAAAAGAAAGGAACATTCTGTGAATCATTTTCATTCATTTTTCACCATTTGGTGCGGGAATTGGAATGCGTGCATTTTTTTCTGACCAATTTAGTAGGAGACCTACACTCATCATACTTCAAATAATTTTCAAATGACACAATCCAAATGATTCAAAAGAATGACAACAAATGAAGTATTTTAAATATTAGTTTGTGATTATAGTGTATAATTATTGCGGAAGTGCATTCAAGGTATATTTTTGTTGAAATCCCACTGCATGTCTATAAATGAATACATCTGAATAGAGGAACGCTTCGATATCATGCATTGCAAAATGAGTATATAGAATAAAAGAAATTACATTTTCATTGAGGGATTCGGGTTGAATATTTGAATAGATTTCGAAAAGCTTCAATTTATGCACCATAACGGTGTCATCTTGAAAAATGTGTGTCTTTTTTTAAATGCACGTAGCTTTTGTACCATAAATGTTGATGCAGCTCCGCATGTACACTTGGAAATACATTAACAGACGAAAGTCTGTTACAGATGAATGGAGGTTTTTGCTTCGTTCAATTAATTAATTTGTTTCTGTTGGTTTAGTAGTAGGGTCTACATCTGTTCCGTTCAACCGTATATAAGTACTGACAAGAAAAGGCTAACAAATCGTTTTGTGACTTGTTTTGTGAATGTGAAATGATCCGAATGTTTAAATAAAATGGCAGCTTGTTTTGTTCACCATGCCTTGATAATTGAACGCATCATTTCGATAAATAGAAGCCTGTAAATGTCACATACAATATCGACACATCAGTTCTCGTGCTTCTCTATTATCTAGCAGACAAATCAGACATTTCAAAATGGTAAAAACGGAATAAAAATGTTTCCAGACTTGAATGGTTCACTCATTGCACGATATAATAGAAGAGTACATCTCCGTTTTTTTTTTTTTTTTTTTTTTTTATTGGGTTTTAACGACGCACTGTAATGATACATCTCCGTTGTATTGTGATCTCGGAGCATTATGTTTCTACAGGCTTACACTTTTAACTCAATAGATTTCCCTCACAAGTTGAAATGAATAAGACAGCTGAGAACAACGACCCTCAGTTGGCTGTATTCACCAATCACAAGATGTGATTGTCCACCAGATTCTCATATTGGCATGCGAATCGTGCACAAAACAACGTCTTATGTGAGAGAATCAAGCCTATTCGAAATGAGGAATTAGAATAACTAGGCCTATATACCGATGCCTATATCTCAATACCAATGCTGGTAATTTCCGGATATATATCACAGAAACGGTTTATACTTATAATGTGTTCCGGACTTTCGGAAACTGAAGGACTTTTTTCTACGGCGGAAGAATATGGTCACAAACTGCGCAGTCCATGGTGCTAAAGTTCATTGGTTTTAAATGATTCAAATGGGGTGGTAAGATCGCCCTTGTGGTGCCCCGTCCAAACGATCCTACCTTTCATCCATAGCCTTACTTGGGAAACAATGATTTTGTATCAAGTTTCGATGTTATTAGAAAAAAAAGAAAGAATAACTTGATTTGTTTGTCACTTACCTCAACAGCCACGCCGGGCAAATCGAATGCTTGGGCAGGGGGCTTATTGCCGGGCAGGTAACGAAAGAATTCGTCGCCGTCTTTATACCATTTGACCGAATAAAGTGTCATGCCTTCCAGATCGAAGTGGCACTCCAGTCTCGGACTCTGTTCTCTCACCGTATGCCGAGGAATACGGACTTCCGTCAGTTGTAAACATGTACCACCTAGAAGAAGAACGAGAAAAAAACATATTGTTAAAGTTGACTAAACATGAGAATCAGTTTGTTGATTTCTGATGAATGGACTGAGACGAGTGGCCGAGTGGTAACACACTGAACCGTCATTCGGGAGACCGGGATTCGATTCCCGCCATGGTCGACCATCCTGACAGGGGTTTTCCGTGGTTTCCCTCTGTCGTTCAGGTCAATACTGGGATAGTTCCTTAACAACAGGCCACGACCGACTCCTTCCCACCATCCAAAACATCTAATAAAATAACTGTTCATCTCATCATCCCATCATCTCATTCATCATCCACCGACGCCAATAGATCGTAGCCATCAGTATAGTGCGTCGTTAAAACCCAATATATATATAACAAAAAAAATCTGATGAATGGTAAATCAGGGATTGATGATTTCACTAAAATATATGCACTGTACCTATCGAAAAACGATTTTTTTAAAACTTCCAGATTATTCGTATTTAAATAGGTTTATGACGAGATACATCAGCAACACAAATGTAATTCCAATGTGTGTGAAACAGACGTTTGGACACGTTTGACAGGTGAGATGCGCACACTTGTGTAGAATGTGTCGTCGCTACGCACTCGTCAGATGAAATTAGTTCAATTTGAATGTCTGCGTGCAGAAACGGAGCACATTCTGGTTGAACTGAGCTAACCTCATCATCCTGTCAGGCCGTTATGAATAGTAACACATCTAATATCTTGTTTCGTGGGACTGAGTTTGATAAATGAGAAAGATATTATTTTCCCAAAGATCACGTAAGAAATTATAAATTACATAGCCTACATTTTGATATCATTTTTCATACATTTTCCAGCAACATTTTCAAATGTCACTACGGGTTATTTGTGTAGGTAATTAATTACGTGGTTCCAACGGTTTGCTTCAGGACTTTATAGCCTATATGTAAGTGTTCCTAAATTAACCATCCATATTATTGTTTTTTGATATCGCATGTTATTGCCATTGCCATTTGACTTTCTACCTCTTCTATAAGCTTTGCAGTCTACTTATCTCCGATACTTGAACCCTTTAGTTCTCGATAATTAGCCGCCTTTTGCAGCCGTTTTCGAACAATCTTTCTCGAACTATCTCTTTTCTTCTCTCACGCGAGCTTTCACTGATAAATACACATCTAATAATAACCTTTTGGATCAATATTGGGTTTAGTGTTTTGTGTATAAGGCAAGAAGCAAGAGCAGACGAAAGATATTGATTTCAACATGTTGATGGTGAGAGGAAACCATACCATGACAGGCGGGTATGGCGTACAGGAGCCATTTCATAACAAACCTTTCATCAACAGTTGAACTTGTTTTCAACTGTTGGTGGTGGTCAGTATAGAGATGACAGTTATTAGTTACATAACACTATGCCTAATAAATCACGATATATGTGAAAAAATGAAGAGTTTTACCACCCACTCCACAGGTTATAAATTCAATTGTATAAGGTATATGTATTTATACACTTACACTGCTCAACAGTCTTATATCGCCCAAGGCTAGTATATGTGCGAATTTAGATTTTCCTGATTTTGGAGAAACAGTTTTTATTGGCGAGTTTTGCATAATCTATTACTATTTCAACAATAACTGATTTATAACGAGCATAATGCAATAGAAATTAAATAGATTCAATAACTACATGCAATATCATATTGAAACAGTTGAAGTTATTATTAGGTGTTTTATTCCTGGATTACAATCAACAATTGTGATATTAACGTTCGATGGATTTCTCCACACGAAACATGAAGCTGAATATTGCGAGGATTTCCCCACTCTCCGTTCGATGGATTTCTCTACACGAAACCTGAAACTGAATATTGCGAGGATTTCCCCACTTTCCATTCGATGGATTTCTCTACACGAAACCTGAAACTGAATATTGCGAGGATTTCCCTACTTTCCGTTCGATGGATTTCTCTACACGAAACATGAAGCTGAATATTGCGAGGATTTCCCCACTTTCCGTTCGATGGATTTCTCTACACGAAACCTGAAACTGAATATTGCGAGGATTTCCCCACTTTCCGTTCGATGGATTTCTCTACACGAAACCTGAAACTGAATATTGCGAGGATTTCCCCACTTTCCGTTCGATGGATTTCTCTACACGAAACCTGAAGCTGAATATTGCGAGGATTTCCCCACTTTCCGTTCGATGGATTTCTCTACACGAAACCTGAAACTGAATATTGCGAGGATTTCCCCACTTTCCGTTCGATGGATTTCTCTACACGAAACATGAAGCTGAATATTGCGAGGATTTCCCCACTTTCCGTTCGATGGATTTCTCTACACGAAACCTGAAACTGAATATTGCGAGGATTTCCCCACTTTCCGTTCGATGGATTTCTCTACACGAAACATGAAGCTGAATATTGCGAGGATTTCCCCACTTTCCGTTCGATGGATTTCTCTACACGAAACCTGAAACTGAATATTGCGAGGATTTCCCCACTTTCCGTTCGATGGATTTCTCTACACGAAACATGAAGCTGAATATTGCGAGGATTTCCCCACTTTCCGTTCGATGGATTTCTCTACACGAAACCTGAAACTGAATATTGCGAGAATTTCCCCACTTCCCGTTCGATGGATTTCTCTACACGAAACATGAAGCTGAATATTGCGAGAATTTACCCACTTTCTATTGTCATGTTATTTGTGTCACACATCATATTTATCACAGTTGTTTTGAAACTTAATACAAGAATACACAAAAAAGCTGAAAAATATATATTTTTTAATAAATGTATATCATCACCGTATCTATTGTTAGAAGTAATGAAATATCATCCTAATCAATCACCTTTTCCTATTAGATTTTTCTCCCAAACATTTTTGTATGAAGAAAATAAGAAATATACATTGTTGATAAAATGCCATCCATGGTTCTAATCGAGTTCAACGACTCAGTATGTATAAAGATGACTAAGATTCATTGGCGTAGATGAATGATGTATGAAGGGTGGGAAGATGAGATGAAATGCCATTTTATTAGGTGTTTTGGATGGGGGGACCGAGACGCCTGTAGCCTATTGTTAAGGAGCAATTATCAGTTTTCATCTAAATGACAGTGAAAACCCACAGAAAAACTCCTACAGTATAGTTGACTCTGGCGGAAATCGAACCCCGGTCTCCTGGATAAGCGTGTTAGCCACTGTTCCATTCGTCTCAGTGCTTTCGTTAACAATTTAAATTGTGCAAATAAATCAAAAGTACAATAGAATCAATGAAATCAAAATCAACAATGAATATGAGAGCAAGTGATAGAATCTTTGTACTTGGATCTAGATACTCAGATAAGCACCATTGCCATTCTATGTCGATATACTTGAAATAAGTAAACTAAACAGAATATGAAAATATGACAAAAATTTAGTCACACATCGATTATGTAATTTTAATTGATCAGTAGTCTATTTTTGTCACATGTTACTTATAAGAACGGTACCTTAGCCAACATAACTAGCGCAAAATGAGCTCACTGTCGACGTCTCTTGAACTCTCACCCACCCAAGTCCTAACTATACGCCTATACATGGCGAAACATGTGTCAAACAAATAGAATTCCTCAGCAGTTTTGTGTGTTTTCTATAAAATGAAATGGATTCGTACAAAAACTCAGTAACGGCTAAATGTTGATTATGATTGACTATTATGATTATGATTGAACCAAACCAAATATTTTTAAACCTAACCTCAAAGAATTTTCACTGACGAATTGTTTTTATTCTGTGGAAGAGTTTCATGATTATAACTGCTAATTATATACTTGTAACCTCGTCTACTAGGAATGTAACCTATTCTACCAAATATCTAACAGTCCACTATATCTCTGTATGACCTGTCAAATATCATGTCTATGATCAATCTAATGATCGATTATTATTATTGTCCACTGAACGAAGTCACCATCAGCTCGGCTATACGATATACGAAGGAGCTGGAACGAATGATGGAATAAATTATGTTTACAGAAACCCGTGACTGAAACGGGAGTCGAACCCACACCCTACTTGACTTCAGTGTCGAACGGTAATGACTAAACAAGATGCATATTATATCTCAAGTATGAGATGGACGTCTCATAAAATCAGCCCCAGTTTTCAACAAGTGGCGAAGTTGGCAAGAGAGTTCATGACTAGAGAGGTGGGTGAGGGGTGGGTTGGGGGGGGGGGGGGGCGGCCGAGTTAAGCACGCAAGAGACCGACTCACTTACTGTCATGATAACTCGACCTTCGATTGTACAATTGCTCCCCCTTTAAACCCACACCTTCAATTCCCTTTCTGCTTGCCAACGCTTTTACGTCAATCCGAGTGATGGGATTCCAAGGAATGGAATGATGACTTTCACCACGGTGGGAATTGTTACGTCTACTTGTGTACGTATGGTTCCATTGGAGCCAAGTCAAGCAGCTACATGTTATTGCTGTTTCGTGTCGATTTTAATATCATTGTCCAATTAAGAAATTTACAATACATATTTTTATGCTGTTTCAATTTTTCATTTATATCCAATTTTGCGTTATTGGAAATCTAATAATGCATAAGTTCACTTGTATTTCATTAGTCTTCAATGGTGAATGGTTTCACTCAATGATGATTGACAGAATCAATTTATTCATACTTAAATAAATACTTTAGTGGTTAATATAATAATCCGTTGAAAAAAGTAAATAATTGTATTGGTGGTAAAATCTTCTAATCACAACAGACAGCTTCATTATTTATGCACATTTAATTTCAATTTTTAAATACATCTCCTGATTCGTTATAGCGAGGATTTATGTCAAGTATACCATCCACAACTTTTATCGAAGTCAAAAGAGGAAACTTACCAATCAAGTTTTGACTGCATAATATGGGTTTGGAGTTTAAACAAAGCTAACACAAAGTAAAAGCATATTAGTGTATACAAAAAGAATTAATATAATGGTACACACAATGTTGAAATTGTATAATTAGAAACTTTTTATTACACTATATCTTGATTACTCCATTCCTTGCTCCTGTGTTTAAAGATGAAAGAAAACTGTGCCATGCAGCTTGTGTGATTTTTCATTCGATTACTTTATAATATAACCACATTCAAATGAATTGGAGGTAATAGCACACTATAAATGATGGAACATATCAAACATTGTATGCTAATCTATGGGAGACACTTGCATAACAATAAAATATGAATAGAATTTGGTCTTGATGTGAGATTTATGGTTCAAGTATAATGGCTAATGCATCCAAGTACGCCCATATATTATTCACAATGTAATCTAGGTAAGAGGTACAGCAGCTTTCCCTTCCAAGTAAAATGCTCATTAAAAAAAAAGTGAATTCTAATTTAATTAAACTGATATTTTCATTGAGATATAGTTGAGTGTTTTCATGGTGGGAATATATTTGATCCGAGACAAGTATGAAATATCGTCTTCCCATGTGTTAACGCTACGCAATATAGACTGTGGGTCTCTATGAAACCGTTGACTACCCAATGGTTGAAGTTGATACATATTTGATACAGGTATTGAAATTAAACATAACATGATTGTTCAAATCTAAATATATGACATTTGAACAAAAGAGCTTGAACTAGAATGAAGAAACAAAGCAATTGGATACAAAAGGAAATGCTAACAGCAACCGATAGCATTAAGTAATTAATAGCAAAATATGAAAAAATACAATTCAAATATTTATATATATATATATATATATATATATATATATATATATATTATATATGTATATATATATATATATATATATATATATATATATATATATATATATATATATATATATATATATATATATATATATATTCAGTAGACGGCGAACAAAGAACTGAAAAGAATGAAAATTACAAGTAAGATCAAGAAATGGAAATAAAGCTATTCAATTATCGAAATCAACACAAGAAAGGAAGACGCGTTGAACCGAAAAACAAGACGCCAAATCGTATAATAGTCAATTTGGCCAACAACAATTTCACTGAACTCTAGTGCAGTTGCAGTTGTACGCTTGCAATGGCAATCAAAGTGCGACGAACACAAAGCCTTCCATTCAACTCTGGGCAGGTGAAGATGATCGTGTTAATCTCGTTTGGTCGGGCCAGTACCTCCATTGTTATCACAGCAGCTGCAGATGGCAGCAATCACATACCAGCGTCGCGACGCCCCATAGTAGTCGGCGAGAGAGAGAGAGAGAGAGAGAGTGCGATCTCTTATTTATGTAGACAAAATATTGAATAGAGGGGACAAAAGGCAAAGATAAAGACAGAGAGATATGAGAGATGAGGAGATGGAAGGAAATAAAAACGAGGAATTTATATATATATTGGAGTATTTGTGGGCGATGTTAGGGCAGTGAGTATATGCCCTATTCGATTTGATATTGGGGTCAAGACGTGTATTAATCCCGAGAATGTTATAGGCTTATATTTCAACGGTTTGAATATAGTCTACCGGATCCTCAGATATTGTGAAATATGGAAACTTGTGAAATCTGTAAACTTATCTCAAACAGAAAGGAGATGATATCTTGTTGATAAACCATAACCAAATAATATGGAAACAAACTTGGTTTATTACTTCATTTCCCCATTCACTAACAAGTTACAAATATTCCATATTCATTGAGAATATAGTCTGGATGTCACACAACCACCAAACCAAGTCACCAACCTACCAACAAGATGTTCTAATTAAGATTGCGGTACGGAACTGTGAATACGGATCAAGATATTGTCGTGGGTGATGAACAAATTGTCTGTAGTTCTGTTTCGTCCTCATGACAATATCAACATAGACGTACGTGGCCAAACGAGAAACAAGTAACTGTTAGAGGGTTGAACATAAAAACGTGATATTTTTGCACGGTTGTTTCCCGCTTGTCATTCATCTTACGTGAATTCCATGCACTCTGTGTTGGAAACTCGCTAACGGCAGGTAAATTATATAGTGCTAAATAATAATAGAAATCCACTCACAAAAAGTGGCACATTACGGAAATGACTATTATACCTCTTTCCGAGTTTGCAGAAAGAAATTGATAAGTATATGGTATATACGGCGAAAATAGGTGATACAATGAGAAAAAGAAAATTGTTGAAGAAAATCAATACAGCTGAACAGTATAATTTCTTGTTTTTACACAAAGAAAGGTTAAATGAAATCATGAACAACACTGTATACAGGAAACTTGGGCTAATTTGGTGGAGCCGTTAGCACGCCACTGGAATCAGACGGATCGAAAAGACGACGTAGACAAAGAACAACCATGACTTTATTTATAGGATTATGGAAATAAGGATATCCAGTGTTTTGTGAAAGATTTCGATAATTATATGGTTCACATCTTAGATTAAAACTATCGTACCGATGGGCAGCGTTCTAAAGCTGTGCATCCAGTCACTTACCACAAACTAACAGTATGCTGTCACCGCGGTGAAAACCACACTACTTTCTCATATATTTTCTTACGCATTCAACGTTGGAAATATGAAAAATGATTCCTTCGATGATATTTGCACCTATCACCTATATAGACAGAAATGATTAGTCTATAATTAAACAGTCAAGACTAAAACTTGAGGTGTGAGGTATCGATTCGAATGGATGCTGTCAACTATAGTCGGATGCTTCGATAATTATTTGTAGGCCTATATACAGAGTGGATATGTGAGGTTTGAAGCATAAGTAAAAGTATGTTTCTGTCGTGTGATACCTGTTGAATACAATATAAGATGATCAACTGCATGGTCTGACCAGGTAGCAAAGACACTTTTCCTTCTGCTTCAAGCTATAGTAGACTCCTATCTATAACTGCTATATGGTAACCTTTAACTATTAGCTTTCGGTTAGGTTTATTAGGTTAGGTTGATCAGGTCAGTTTGGTCAGGTTAGATTGGTTAGGTTAGGTTTGTAAATTGGTCGGATCAGGTATATTTAGGTTAGGTTAGGTTGCGCGTAACAAGAACAACAACGCCCACGTGTTAAAAGTACCCAAGGCTTAAATGGTGTCTCGAGTATTTTGGGTTATAGAAAATATTATAAACTTCATATTAGACCACAGAAACGAAACTGTCTGTATTATTTGAAATTAGCCAGTCAATATTTTGATATTCGCTCCCCGCCGTCTTGACACCGCCTCACCCCTCTGGCCCTCTACCGTGTCTTATACATGCCGGTAGTCAAGGTTGGAGCCAAGATGCATTGAGTGTTGCGTTGGTTTGCCCGTTGGAGATGATGTCCTCACTTCCTATCCCTCCCATGTTAAAAATATGTTCCGATTCACGGTCCACGTTTGAAGTACTATGGACCGTGCGTAGATAAGTGGTGATAGAAGGTACTAACGATATGTTCAAGGCCGGCTCGCTGTCATCAATTGTGCCAGCCTATCAGCCGTTTCTACAAAAACACACCAGACAGAGCAGCGATCCATATTACACAGAAAAGTCCTCACGGTATGGTACGTGTTTTCAAGATGAGTGACGGCACCATCTCCCGGCCGCAAACAAACGCAACCCTCAATGCATCTTGGTTTGTGCACATATGAGGGAATTCTTCTATCTAACGTTAAAAAACAGGTTATTCATCTCATTTTGACATCACGCGAGTTAGCAACATCACACTGTCAGAGTCCTCTGTATGCGATCAAATGAACTACGTGCATTCGGTAAATGTGATTTTGTGAGCCCGTTCGTGGGAATAGTAGTGGCCACGCGGGTCGACTATTGCAACGACCCGAACGATCGTGGGAATAGAGATTAGGCGTTTTGTCGGAACGGTTCGTGGAAATAGTATATGCTAGTCTCACCGGCACGAACAGTTCGTTGGAATAGTATTTGTTAGTCTTGCTGGCACGAACGATTCACGCGAATAGTTTTTTTGGCCTTGCCCGCACGAACGGTTCGTGGGAATAGTAGTTTTAGTTGCTGTAGGCACAACCCGCATGAACGATCATGAGAATAGAGATTACGCGTTTTGTCGGAACGGTTCGTAGAAATGGTATATACTAGTCTCACCGGTACGAACAGTTCGTTGGAATAGTATTTGTTAGTCTTGCCGGCACGAACGATTCGCGGGAATAGTTTTTTAGGCGGCCGACCCTACTCCTACGAACATTCGTGCGGGTTGTGCCTCCAAGCAACCTAATTACTATTCCCAAGAACCGTTCGTGTCGGCAAGACGCACATACACTATTCTCACGAACCAGTCGTGCCGGTAAGACGCACATAGACTATTCTCACAAACCGGTCGTGACGGCAAGACACTTATACACTATTCCCGCGAACCGGTCGTGCCAGCAAGACGTGGAATCACTATTCGCAAGAACGATTGTGTGGGTTTTGTGAATAGCCGACCAACACGGCCATGACTATTCGCAAGAACGGCACACGAAGAATTCTCAAGTAGTTCGTTTGATTCCACACAGAGGGGCCTAGCAGCGGTAGAAGGCAGTCGAGGAGTTTAATTGAATCACCATATTTTTCTTATTGAAGTGACGCTTCTGGTGTGTTGATAAACCTAATAGGCCATTTTTGGTGTAATCCGCATTTTGAGGGTTATGTTTTCAAGGGACTCTAATATTGAGTTTTGACTAGGCCTAGGCCCAGGGTTAGGCGGAGAAGGACTGTGTTGAATGGATTTAAGATTCTAATTAGGCCTATACGGCTTGTATATTTCATTCATAACCATAATTTAGGTAGCCATCGTGGCAACATACTGAACCGTCATTCGGGAGACCGGGATTCGATTCCCGCCATGGTCGACCATACTGACAGGGTTTTTTCGAGGTTTCCCTCTGACGTTCAGGTTGATACTGGGATGGTTCCTCAACAACGGTCATGACCGACTCCTTAACGCCATCCAAAACAACTAATACAATAACTTTTCACCTCATCATCCCATCATCATATTCATCATCCATCAACGCCAATAGATCGTAGCCATCAGTATAGTGCGTCGGTAAAACCCAATATAAATCAAATAAAACAATTTGGGTGGCCTTAATCTGACCATCCTTCATTACTACCCAACATAACCCTGATAACGCAGGGTTATAAAATAAGGCTGCTTTCAAGATATTTTACACATTTATTCGCATCAATGTTTGCCGAAGCGAACGTCCACGAGACACCTGTCCAGTCCCGTCCTCCCGTTTTTCGCCCGAATCCGCACTCGGTTTAGTGAAATGCAAACCCATCGGACTCCTCCTGAGTTCAGAACCCTCCCACGACGATCAAATGAACTACGTGCAACCGCGGAGTGTGTTTCGTGAGTTCGTTCTTGCCAATAGCCAACAGCAGCTGGTTTGCTATTCCCAAGAACCGCTTGGTGTGCCGTTCTTGCGAATAGTCAGCCTAGCGGGGTCGGCTATTGGCAAGAACCGAACGATGGGTCGTGTGAATAGAAGTGCCCGCGCTGGTCGGCTATTCCCACAACCTTGGTCGTGGGTCGTGTCGTGGGAGTAGAAACTTCGTTTTTTAGCCTTGCCGGCACGAACGGTTCGTGGGAATAGTAGTTTTTGTTGCTGAAGGCACAACCAGCATGAACGCTCGTGGGAATAGGGTCGGTCAATAGTTTTTACTCTACTGGAGAAAAAATATCTATATTTCTCTCACTGTGTAAACACCGCAGTTCGTGTAAGGATGTAACCACAATTATTGTTCCTTGTTTCCCTACGAGAGTGTGATCCTGGGGGAATTAACGGGAAGTCTCGTACCATGGCGCGCGCATTACTTGGACAATCATCATATGTGACGGCGACCTTTACGGTCACAATGTCTCGTAACTTATAAGAGCCAAGCCTTATAAAGCCCAAGACATTGCTCGACTTCATATACTTTACACATAAGATTGATAGTAGTGTGAAAAAAGACGCGTGACGGCTAAGACATATAGAAGACAAATAACCAACTAGACAAATATTCCCAATAGACACATTGATCAATGAGATTTTGGGGGGTTAACGTATCTTTCCTAGACATGATAAAAAAGATTGACCGAAAAATCATATCTTTGAAAGCTATCGCTATACATTACATGTAATATTATACAGATTGTCTTGGTGAATCTTGAAAAAAAAATCGTGTTCGAAAAAATACGAAATTGCGTCTCGAAAGATTTTTGACAGCATTTCGGTGATTGATTATTAATCTTGGAAAACCACATTGTTGAAACATGGCTAAATGAACAGTTAATCTGATGGTATTAATCACAAATTATCTTATATGATAATGCCTTGGGTGTTATAAGGCCTCGTTACATTCGAGACAAAAACTACGTCGTTTAATTTACAAATAATCAATTTTCAAATGTTTTTTGTGCGCGTTGAATCCAACAATGTAATTCTGTTTGATTTTTGTTTTGTCTTCATCGTCCAATAATGGATTCGTATTTTTCTGTGTCGCTTTCACGAGTTCTTTCAAGATTGAGAGTTATCAATTTCAAATATTTGCTTGTGAAGTTATAACAACATGACAGATATAACAATTTTGTGCAATTTCATTTGATTATATATTTAGAACGTTTCGGATCGGAACATATACTTCAATTGGTTCATTTTTATTGAAGCTTTCACGTTTGCTAATTAAATGTTCATATTTTCATGTAGAACAATCGATTGAGGAAGTTTCTCAAGCGTAATATGGTTGGCAGAATTTGGTTTACTACTTAATCCAACAGTAATCTGTAATACTTTTGTAATTTTCGGCGCAATTCGGCTCCCCTGCTTTTGAGGAATTATATTATCCAACGAAGTTACGAAATCGATGCTATTTTAATCCCCCCCCCCCCCCGTACTGCAACTACAGGCTTCGACACGAAAATGTATATAATTTTCCTAGATTTAGTGAAACAAAAGTTGAAAAAAAAGTTGATATATAAAAGTATTTCAGTTAATTTGATTCTGTCAACAGTTATAACCATGGGCATGTTCGCCGATTTTGTCTAGTACAGGTTGAACCAAAGGAAAATGTCTTTTTCTATCTGGCTAAACCGGTCATCCTTGTAATATTGCATAGGACGAACAAAAAACGGACTCTCAGTTTTGGTTCAAGCTCCTCTTTTCAAAAGTTGAACAGTGGAATGACCAGGTGAAGTTTTGTATCCAACTTCAGTTGACGCCTGAATGTCGCTGGCTATACGGAAATAATTGCGAGTTTTTTTTTTTTTTTTTAATAACATCGAAACTTGATACAAAATCATTGTTCCCCAATTAAGGCTGTGGATGAAAGATAGGATCGTTTGGACGGGACACCACAAGGGCGATCTTACCACCCAATTTTAAATACTCATAACCAATGAACTTCAACACCAGGACTGTGCTGTTCGTGGCGATAAATTTCCACCGTAGATAAAAGTCTGTCAGTTTCCGAAAGTCCGGAACACATTTCAAGTAAAAACCGTTTCTGTGATATATATCCGGACATTACCAGCATTGGTATTGAGAGTAAACAAAACACACGAATGTTGATATCTTCCACTTTGGAATAAGTCTCTCGGGCAATGATCACTTCTTTCCATCAATAGACAGCAGATGTAAAGTTAGTCAAAATGAAAAAATGAAACAAAATGAGTAATAGGCCTAAACTGTTTTAATTATGCATATCACTTCACTAATTAAAGGTCATGACCAATGAGTACTTCATCCAAGCATTTGCTTCGAGGACTGTGGGAAACCACGAAAAACCAAGTCAGGATGGATAAAAAAGGTGTTTGTTGGTCTTCTTCTTCTTTCAACTTTTTCTCTTCTCTTCTTCTTTTCTTGTGATATTTGTTTTTTAACGATAGGCCTATATATATATATATATATATATATATATATATATATATATATATATATATATATATATATATATATATATATATATATATATATATATATATATATATATATATATATATATATATATATATATATACAATAGAGAAATGCAACTCCACAATTTTTTTCATATTCACGAACCAGTGTAATTAAATAAAGAAGTATACCAACTCTAAGATAATTTTGAGTTCTTTAATTAATATGATATTCTAGTTTTGTGAATTCAAAGATTAGACGTGAATGAATACAAAGAATGTGATGAAATTAATTCACGTATCATCTTGAAACTGATTGAATTCACAAAAATATAATGTCATATTAATTAGAGAGCATGCAATTATCTTGAAGTTGGTATACTTTTTTATTCAATCACAATGGTTAGTGAACATGTAAAAAAATAGTGAAGACGAATTTCTTCATTGTATAAGCACTGTGAATACTTCCCCTTAAATTTATATTAGTATCGTAAAAATAAAAAATATCGTTCAAGATTATTTCTGACTAGCATTTGTACACCTCATATTTCTCTACACTGAGCATTATTTTCAGAAATGCAATACTAACATAATCGGTAAGTGGATTGCTATCTTGTTATCTATTTGCGACGCTCTAACATGTTGGAGGCGATCCGTTATACTTGCATATATAAAATAAAGGAAAACAACTAACGGAAAATGCTTCAAGGAATAACAATATGCACTGATATACTGGTGATACAGATACCATCGCTTTTCCAAACGTTTTCATGCATAAGAGATATATTTATAGAAGGTATTGACATTTCTTTTATGTATACTCAGTGCCAAGAAAAATGAATTACATCTTTCTCAACTCTAACTAAGTTGAATGACATATTTTGATCAATTCTTCTTCCAATTTATTTGTGGTACAGCTTGAAGCAGAAGTCTCTTTGCTACCTGATCAAATCAGTGGACCATTCTATATTGCATAGGATTCAACAGGTATCAAACAACAGAAACAGACTTTTACTTATGCTTCAAGCCGTAAATTATTTAATTCAATTTGAATGTATGTGCTATGCGTAAGTTTTTTTTTCAAGATTTGATATAAATCTGATGTATTTTAAACGAAGAGTTCGTAAGATTGATATCACCATGCAGTCCACTTCTGTATCGGTTCAGTGTTGTAACACGTCAAGGAAACGTTCTTTTTGGTATATAGTATAAGTAGCCCGCAGCACGGAATGCTCCATCGAACACCATGGTTTACGAAGTCGAAGGATACGTGAAAAATGGATCTTGTTCGTCGATTATTGAAATTCAAGGAACGCGTTTAGAGAAAATTGACCACTAATCGAATCAAAATATGTGATGATTAGGTAGTGGATGATTATGATGGGAAATATTTGTTTTGAATTTTGATATACAAGTCGGTACTGAAGCTTCTTTAGCAACTCGTACTTGAGTTGACGCGAAGAGATTGCTCTTCACAAGACAACTTTTCAAGTTACCAGGTCATGAAAACGAAGATGGTGATGACGTGAATTATAATATAAATATCAAATCTATGAAAACTATCTCAACGACTTCCTTACTTCAAAATCACATTCGACTGTCATTGAACCATTACATATATATATTATCATTCTGTCATTTTTAATCATATCCTTCCAGCTACTCATTTTTATATTTAGTTGACTAGTTGTAAGTTTTTATATTTCCTATATTTGTACAATGTGTAAATCTTTGGATTGTGAACATAAATAAATAAATAAATAAAAATACAACATGCAGTGATAGATCTTATCTATATATCTGCATCAACTTGACATCAATCAATTGAGAAAGGACTGATACGTGTGACTTGGGTGGTTTATACACTGAACCGTCGTTCAGGAGACCGAGGTACGATTCTCGCCATGGCAGACCATCCTGACAGGATTTTTCGTGGTTTCCCACTGTCATTCAAATCAATACTGGGATGGTTCCTTTACAACAGGCCACGACCGACTCCTTCCCACCATCCAAAACACCTGATAAAATAACCTTTCATCCCATCATCCCATCATCTCATTCATCATCCACCGACGCCAATAGATCGTAGTCATCAGTACAGTGCGTCGTTAAACCCTATACAAATAAATAAGTACATTCAAAAAGTACCATCATACAGAATACTATACTATTCATAATGAATGCACAGCCATTTTCATTCGAATCAAGGTGGTCTTAAGAATTATTAGATTGACCCATGAAATAAACAGATGAATACAAATCAACAACTCCCTTCAAATAAACTCAATATTCAACAAATATTAATTTAGATTAATTGAAACTTACTGAACTATATTTGGTCAGACTTCAGTTCACACTATAACTTATGTGAATCTGATCACATAGAGATAATTCTCTTGTATTATATAGTCAGCGAATTGATTCATTCATACGTGAGTCAGTTCCTGAATTACCGACGCGGGAGTAGCTTTAACTGTCAGTTGAAGTTGTTTCCACCATGATTACCTGCGGTATTTGTTTCCACCAACTTCCTAATAAAGGTAACTGGACTTTGTAATACCACGCGATAATACAATATACAAAATCAAGTCACTCTCCTCTGCACGCGCCCTCACGATATACCCATCACATTTCATATGGAAATTGTATCATATCCCCCATTGATACTTGATTCTGAGTGTACATACCCCATTCTTTTTCGGTTGACATTTTAGGGGTTGATATTTTTACGCTCCTTATTTGGTTATTTGGAGGTTTCAGTCGGCTTAATTTGCATAATCTTATTCGACGATGGTAATTCCTTCCTCAACCTCCCCAGCATCGCATCCCTAGCGCGTGTATCGTGCCGCTCTCTGTCTGCCAAGTTTGTCGCATGTTCGAGGCCTTTGAATAAATAGACTCGCTCTCCGTATATAGAGCTCCGAGTTACACTGAGACATTTCCCACCCAAACCCTAGAATAGACAAAGATGCCACAAACTCCGAAAAATTACCATTAAAATGTTTGAAAGCTTATTCTAATGGTTTTACATTTGCAATGTAATATACTGGAATGATTTATGTCACCCTTCCAATGATAAGGGACTGGCAATCATTGCTAAACTCCTTTAAAACATGTTGAATAAGGCAATGAGAAAAAAAACTCACAATTGATATTCGAATAAGAGGTTGAATGATTGAATAGATATGGAAGTGAAATTATTCAAATCTTGCCTATCAGTAAGAAGTTGCAATCTCAATAGATTCAACAGATCTTTCCAGAATGGTTTTTGATGGAGTATGGGCAAATGTTGAAGAGTTTTAAAATATTCATGCGTTAATGGCATCAATATTGAATTATAACCAAAATGACTGAACTCAATGTTATTTGTAGGCCTATATCTATATTTATATGTATATATTCATATATATATTTATATATATATATATATATATATATATATATATATATATATATATATATATATATATATATATATATATATATATATATATATATGATGTCTGAAGTTTTGAGGGCCGATGGTTGATGGTAATGCTGGCTTTGCGGAGATTTGCCCTTCTGGGATGAGTGTGGGTGGTTCTGAAAAGAACCCTGTAACTCGACGTTTCGGCGAATAGTTTTTCGCCGAAACGTCGAGTTACAGGGTTCTTTTCAGAATCACCCACACTCATCCCAGAAGGGCAAATCTCCGCAAAGACAGCATTACCATATATATATATATATATATATATATATATATATATATATATATATATTTATATATATATATATATATATATATATATATATATATATATATATATATATATTTTTATATATATATATATATATATATATATATATATATATATATATATTTATATATATATATATATATATATATATATATATAATAATAATAATAATAATAATAATAATTTATTTTCCACAGTATACATTGGTAATGTTATGTTTCGTCATAATACATGGGTTCAAGTTGTTTTACAGTGAAAATTGTCTATATTATAAAATTCTTTATTTATGAGAAAACATTTTACTTCTGAACGGAAACGTCTTTTATCATTTATACATTTCAAATGGTCAGGAAGCTTGTTAAAAAATTTCACACCATTGTGGATTAATCCGGTCTCATAGAGGGCGGTGCGATGTTTTTCAATCTTAGGCACAGTTTTAAATCTGGTGTCATGTACATGGTATTCTTTCCTCTCAAATATATAAAAATTATTCTTTACAAAGCTCACAACCTCCAGAATATACAGTGATGTGACTGTCAAGATGTTAAAACTTCTGAATAAGCCTCTGCAACTTTCACTTCTCCGCATGCCGAAGATAACTCTCAAAGCGTATTTCTGCAGTTTAAATAATTTGTTTATTAACGTTTGAGAAGCACCGCCCCAGAAAACAATACCGTATCGCAAGACTGGGTCCAATGTTGCTAGATAAAACACTCGTAGATCACTAGTTGAGAGAACACTTCTTAAGGATCTTAGCTTGAATATTATTTGGCGGAGTTTTATGCTCGTGTTTTCGATATGTTCAGACCATTTCAAATCACGGTCGATGACGAAGCCGAGGAATTTTGTGCAGCTATGCACAGTGAGATTGTCGCCCTCACTTAGTACACTTGGTGACCAGTTCTTCACATTGGAGAAATCGACGACAATGGTTTTACCGTTGTTTACTGTCAGTTTATTAACAGTAAACCAGGAGTTCAAGGATGTTACTGCAGCATTGGCCCGGCGCTCGATGTCACATGGATCCTTACTGGTCAACAGCATACTGGTATCGTCCGCGTATTGAGTGATGTTCACATGGATGTCAGGGATAGTTAGGTCGTTTGCATATATCAAAAATAGTAGAGGACCCAATATTGAACCTTGAGGAACGCCAACTTTAAGGCGCCTTATTGACGAAGTCGCTGATGATTCACCAGAAGACGCTACTACACATTGCAGCCTGTTACAGAGATACGACTCTACCCAACGTAGAGGAAGACCTCTGACGCCATAGTGGTTCAGCTTTTCTAATAGTATGCTGTGTATTACAGTGTCGAACGCTTTGGCGAGATCGAAGTATACTCCTACTGTGTAAAGTTTACTATCCTTTGCAGATAGTATGTCTTGTATCGTGTCGTACGCCGCGGAGATAGTGTTTCTTCCTTTCCGAAAGCCGTGTTGCGTATTGGAAAATATGTTGCATTTTTCAAAGAAATCCATTAATCTATTGAACATCAATTTCTCGAGGATCTTCGAAAATGATGTTAATAGAGCGATGGGTCTGTAATTTGAGACCGTATCTCTCTTTCCCTTCTTATATATAGGAATTATTTTGGCTGACTTCATTTCAATCGGAACCACACCTGAGCTAATCGAGCAATTAAAAATGTCAACCAAGACGTGTACAATGCTGTGCGAGATGTCCTTGATCACTTTAAACGGTATACCGTCATTTCCTGTCGATAACTTACTCTTGAACCTTGATATCAGTAACAACACTTCACTCACATTGGTTGGCGACACAAATAGAGACTTATTATTTCTGTCCATATTCGTCTTGACGAGAGAAATAGCCTCCTCGTCTGTATGCGGGTTGGACTGCACCAGTTCTTCAGCCACACTTGTGAAGTAGGCGTTGAAAGCTTCTGATATTTCCATTGCATTCGTCAATGTAGTGCCCTCGAGAACGATGCAGTCAATATGAGTATCGTGCACGTTTCTATTGCTGGTGGATTTCGTGGCTATGTTCCACATGGTTTTTGCTTTGTTTTCCGATCTGTGAATTCGCTCAGCAAAGAACCGATGCTTAGCAATCTGCAGTTTGTTTGCAAATATCGTTTTCGAGATCTTGAGTTCCGACTTGTAGAAATCACTTCCAGTCTTCTTAAACCATCTGTAGTTGTGCTTAATCCTCTCTCTGAGGTTCAAAAGAGTTTCGTCCAACCAAATGCGATGCGACTCATTGTTTCTTTTTTCAGTTTTCAAAAGTGGGTAGGCTTTATCAAACAAGAGGCTGAAAATCTTCATGAAACAAGTGTATTTCTTATTGACCTCTGTGCACTCGAACACAGGTTTCCAATCTGCCTTGGACAGAAGGTTTGCAAAAGCAAAGGCATTTTTTTCATTATAGCGTCGGTATTTGTACCCTGTTACCGGTTCAGCATTAGGGTTCGTTGTGCAGATTAACTGTCCATAATGGTCCGATATATTTGTTTCAATTATTTCTACCGATTTTACATCCTTAAAGTTCACGAAGACGTTATCAATGCATGATTCGGTATTTGTCGTTACACGAGTTGCAGTTGTAATCATCGGTCGTAGGTCAAACAACTCTGTGAGGGTCATGAACTCGTCTTGCATGTTTCCGGTTTTCATAATATTGATGTTGAAGTCCCCACAAAATATTATGTTTTTATTTTCCCGAGTTAAACGGTCCAGCAAATGTTCGATGATATCGAAAAAGAGTGTCACATCACCACCAGGTCTGTAAACTGTTATTATAACCAGGTTCGAGCATTTGATTTCGATAGCTGCCAATTCACACGTCATTTCCTCAGACATATCATTTATGTCCTGTCGTACACAGCAGTGCACACTCTTTCTCACGAAGATACAAGTCCCTCCGTGAATATGTTGTTTTCTACAGAAGTGACTTATATTCAAGTAGTTTGTGAGGACTACACTATCAATTTCATTTGAATGAAGCCAGTGTTCTGTAACACATAGGATATCAATATCATGTATGTTAAGTACTACCTCAATCATATTTACCTTGTTACGTAGGCACTGCATGTTTTGGTGTAGAATTTTTAGACCATTGTTCATCTGATAGGCGTCTCTTGAATTCTTTCTTTGAAAAGCATTCGCGGGGCATTGCCTGTTTTGTTCCTCATTGTCTAGTCCAAGTTCCTTGGTTTCCTTGGTAGCAGAAAAAACCGCTTGACAGCGATTCCAAGTGGCCAAAACTCTGGTAAAATCATTTGGTCAAATAATTGTTTTGATACTCCGACTTTGAAGGAGGAGTATTCTCCCCTAGCTTGCAATTGTTCACACTGAAAACTTTCTCCTGGTAGTTTGTCTTCAAGATAGCTTGTGAGGCCTTCCTTAGTGACTTCTTTACCCAGCCTCCAGACGTGAACCCACTCCGTCCGTTCTGCCACTGATATAGAGTTGTTGGCAATAATCGAGGTTCCCAGTATTGGCTTACGAGCTGTACTGTATTTCCTTTGAACAACCTTACTAAAAGAATCTTCTTCTTCTTTGTCATCTTCTTTGTCCACATTTCTGTCATTCAATTTTAGTTTTTCCACTACGCCTACAACAACGCCATCTTCATTCTGGTTTACGCTGTTAAGAACTGTCGTCATCACCTCTGCAGGTCTAGTCGTCGGTTGAGTCGGTAAATGATGTCGTGCAGCATTCATGCGGACACTACTCGAACTATTTGCATTACCGCCAATTTTGTTGATAGGCGCTTCTTTGACTACGCCCCTATTTTGATCATGAGAGCCTATTTTTTCTTTAAGCAAGATGTTTAATTCATCAAGATTACCTAATCTCTTGTCCTTTTCTTGTATTAGATCATCTTTCACTTTGATTATAGACTTGAGAAAATCTAATTCAATATTACTTGCACTGATTGCAGCACACTTACAAACATCAAGGTCATAGCTGTCACAATCTAGGCCGTCTCCAGTAGCCTTACCTAAGGACGATAAACTGATAATTGCACTTATAGCAGTTCGAAGTCTTTCAATATGATCTTCTTTCTTCCCTCCAACGTTCAGGCCTATCTTCTCCAGTTCTTTCTTCACGTCCTTAGCACTCATGTCTTCCACTTTTATATATATATATATATATATATATATATATATATATATATATATATATATATATATATATATATATATATATATATATTTATTCATATTTATAAAGATGAGCGAGATATTTGTATGAAGTATACTCGAAAACACTTCACACATTGACTCATAAAAGAATACTCGAGAACTCATACACACCTTGGTGAAAACTGGCAAGTGTACAAAGGTCGTTAATCACCGTGCGCACTATACTTACAACTCTCGTTCATTTGAACTGTAACTCAGTGTACAACCCGCCTCGTGGTGAAACTTCAAACAACATTCAACAGAAGCAAGATGTCGGCTCACAACACGATATAAGAATCATTTTTAATAAAGCCAATTATTACTTATAATCATTTTCATTATATTTATCTCATAGGCTTTTCTGTCAGTACAGCGTACATTGTTAAAATACCAACATTTCGATTTTTTTTAATAATGTTCCTATTTTTGTATAAGTAGGTCTACTAATTGACCACGACCATCAATTAATAGAGTGATAGGCCTAATTATAACATTATAGGTCTATCACTAATTTATTTTTTCCATTTTGTATAATGATCAACTTTACATCTGCTGTTAATGGAAAGAAGTGATCGATCATTGCCCAAGAGACTTGGTTCAAAGTGGAAGATATCAACATTCGTGTGTTTATACTGAAATACTTTTATCTACGGCGAAAAATTATGATCACAGACAGCGCAGTCCTGGTGTTGAACTTCATTAGTTTCAAATAATCAAAATGGGGTGGTAAGATTGCCCTTGTGGTGCCCTGTGCAAACGATCCTATCTTCCATCCATAGCCTTAATTGGGGAACAATGATTTCGTATCAAGTTCCGATGTTATTAAAAAAGTAAAAGAATAAAAAAATAATGTTCACAATAAATAAATACATATTTTTGAAATAAAATCACAAAATATTGATTCACATGAATATTATTGGATTATTATATGCAATAATGATCCGTGTTCGATATGCAGGGAACGAATCTAGTAGGCCTATTTCATTGAAGATGTGACTGTGATTTTGGTTTACAATCACTTGTAACGAAACGAAGCTTGGAATGAACCAGCTTAGTCTAACCTATACGACTGCCTAATGGTACAAGTTGTTGAAACGTAAACGTTCAAATACAAAGAAAATGATTGATATATTTTTTTACCCGGAATAAAAGAACATTTCACAGATATATAACTTGTATCCTATCCAAGTTATTTTCAAAACCCTGGTACATTAGGTGTCATGAATTGGGTGGTTCAAGGAAGTAAAGCTGACTCTTGCATGACATTTAGCTGCAAAGACATTGAAGGTTCAAGACCTTAGCGTAACAATCCGAGTACAAGTAAGATATGATCTGGTTCTCGCAAAATAAATTATCATTTTACCACGTCAGCGTATGTTCCATAAACTTCATGCAACTTTGAAATTGATCCACTTTCTTGTAACTTTATTCACTCTCCGAGTTGAAGAATAGAATAAAATTAAAATTAAAATTACTCTGCCAACTTGACGGCAAAAATGCATCTAATAACAGTGAAAGACAAAACGTGCATTTCTAAGATCATGTGTGTGACATTTAAACAGACGTATCTGCGACTGTAATAAAAATAACATACGCTGTATTTTCTACTGAATGGACATTTATTGTTTTAATAGTTGAACAGTTTCTATTAGAAGCTTGTTAAAATGTCAAGTCGTGTTCCAGGAACAGAGTTAGTTGTCTTAACTTTCAGATGAATGTATAAGATGATTCCAATTATTGTTAGAGTAAGTGCTTCAACCCCCGACAAACCCCGTTCCTACCAGTCCATAACACACATCTTTACCCGTCACATCAGTATATAATATAATATTATAAGATGACTGCCGCGTTACACTTATGAGCGCAAGAAAAGCCCCCTAGACTTTTAGAATAATTAACAACATTAATGTAGAAGCATTGCATGTTTAATTAATAGATTTCCCTTCGGAATTGATGGCAAAGCAAGTAGAAAAGTGTGTGGCAGTCTAGCAAGAGTTAGTCAAGTCGAGCGACTCGAGTCGCCCAATGTCAAATAGAAATCATGCAACGGGAAGATTACCTAAGCAGTAAGAAGCAATCTGTGAATTGTGAATTATAAATTTCTGCCGTAGATTTAGAGAACTAATTCTTAACGCAAGAAAGTAATCATATTTGATCAGAGTTATTCGGATTCAATAATCAAAAAATGGATACCTAAATTATTGTGAGAGGTTTTCATTTCGTTCGGATTGATGCAGTGACTGAATGCTGTCGATTCCTTCTGCGATTCCTTCGCCAAATATGTGGAAAGCGTATTGGTTATTCTTTCTCGAAAGAAAATAAGATGGCCTGGCCTGATTTCTATTTATAAAGTTGTGTTGTGAGCCTTGGGGCTAGGAGAACTTATCAACCGATGTATTTTTGAAACCAATCTTGATCTATAGTCGAGCGATACGTCGGCTGTAGCAAAGTCCTACGTTCGGGACCTTTCTATATTCACAAGTTTCAGCATAATTTATCTCCAAACCTAAAATACTTGGGATAGTATAGATTATGTTTTCAAATCCCATCATCAGATTAAATAGTGAATATATTCACCAGAAGCGATTGAATGATTGAACCGAGTCAAGTATGATTTAATCCATGGAGTATAATTTAGGATATTCACAATAATTGAGCTGCGTGTTATATGAGATTCTTGCGATGTGAAGTATTCTCCAATAGATACAGAGGCCACTCAACTTGACAAACCTAAGATTTGGCATGATAATTGATTTACAATCACTCTGATTTTAGTTCCTTATTTCCACAAGTTTTGACTCGTTGAGGGGGGGGGGGGGGGAGGGGGGGGGATATATTCTACTAGACAGTGGTATGATCTGCTAGTTGCACGCGATTGTTATTAAGAAAATATGGATTCAAGAAAATACGATTTTAGCGTTGTCTTATTTTGTTCATATGTTATTGAACCATTCCATGTGAAACGAAAAATAAGGATTTTATAGCAGACGGGCTGATTTCATTTTGAAAGTTCTGCCCAAAAGAGCTGGTTATAGGCCTAATACTATGTCGAGTGATTGAACTGAACTTTGACCTTATTATGAATGTATGAGCGAAATCTTGAATGAGTAAGAAGGAATATGGACAGTTCTTTTCACCAGACTTTTATACTATAATTATAATCATTACGATGCAATGGCTGGCTTTTCCTATAGAAAAAACCGGAAACTACATTTATTTGAAAATCACATGTATAAAATTGAAATGTAATTTTTCACAAGTACCGAGATGATTAAAAAGCATTGCTCACATTAAAACATATTCAAAAGCTACTTGACGTGATGTTCTAACTCTTCCTCCATCCAGCTTAGAACAAAATACCACACTTTTGTGCAAGTTTTGTTCAACTCCCACAAACACCGAGGAGCTAGCTGTAGGCCTACATGGATACGTTTCGGTTTGCGGTAATTGACGTTCTAATTAATGATGTGGATAAGACTAGGCTCAAGCTCTGTTTAGAATTCGAGCACTATCCCCTCGTATTTTCAGAGTGCTATTCTTTATATTACTAGAGCTCCTATACTGAACTCAACTTCGTATGAAATAATAATTTTAATTGTGTCATAAAAACAACGTATAGCCTACAAATAAAATAGAAGCACTAAAAAGAGATACGATCTAATTAAAGCTGATATGAGTACCGATAGTCAGATTCACAAAGCGAAATTGCAATTAAGTTAATGATTAGCTTTTATGCAACCCCGTTACTATATTTAGGGGATGGCGAACGAACTTAACTTATTAATAAAAAGTGTTCCTCATTTGTAAAGTTTCCTTCAGTTTTCCCCAAGAAAATGACAGTTTATTGTCTCATTAGCTTCCACATTCCCACTCTCAGCTTCTTCGAGTGACGTCACATTTTTCAGCACCTCGTAAAAACCGCTCATTAGGAGGGTTATTACACACTATGACGTAACTTCCTTATTGCAGCTTCCGTTTTGCCGCTCTCTCGTCTTGTCTTTTCTTATATGAATTTGCATGGGGAGGTATTTTTCTTCAGACTTGATCCTCGGCCAACCCAAAATAAAGCTCTTCCTAAAAACTATGCTTGCATATTCATTACGGAAATCCATAGATGTTGAGGATTCTTCATTTTTCTCTCTATATATGTATATATATATATATATATATATATATATATATATATATATATATTGAAATGATCACCTATAAGTCATGAGTGTTAACAACATCAAGATCAGTTCAACGTTGATTCACCGTTGTTGCCATTCAGAATTGAAAATTGTAAGGTGAATATCAAAATGAATCTAATAATCATATGGCAAAACCATGATTATTATTTTATTCACAGTGATAATGGTAACTGAATGAACATTATTGTACGAATTAGGTTGTCAGTGAAATGTCATTGTTTCAAGAAGTCGACCATACCACAGCACTGATTCTAACGACCACTATAGGCTAGTGTGTGTTTTCAACACCACAATATAACGTGTCTAACTGAGTTCGTAAAGCATTGTTGAGATCAAATCTCAGAGATTTTTCTTTCACTTATTCTTTCTTCGGAAAATAGCTGACATAGTTATTTTTTCTTCCAAGACCGGACTTATTTCTGGCAAGTACTGCGACACCGCAATCGTAATACAAACGGAAGTTGGCAGAGAGTGTTCTGGCTCCAGTAATTGAAAAAGGTGTACATGATAGAGATCTCAATTGTACCATGTATAAAAAGCAGTTCCAAGTTGATTATTTTATCAATTGTTTAGTATTCTTCTTATTTTCTCCATGAGCAATACTGAGAATGTCTGGTGCTCGTGAAAACTACATCATTCCCATAATATAATGAACTTTATTTATTTATATTGGGTTTTTAACGAAGCACTGTAATGAGGAACACGGTCGATTGGTGAGGGTGAATGATGTATGAGATGATGGGATGGTGAGATTAAAGGTTATTTCATTAGGTGTTTTTGGATAGTGAAAGGAACCATTCCAGTATTGACCTGAACGACATAGAAAAACTGAGAAAAACCAATGTTAGGATAGTCGATCATGGCGGGAATCGAACCAAGATCTCATAAATGACGGTTCAATGTATTAACCACTCGGCCACTCTCCTCTGTAATGAACTTCAGTGAGTTCACGCGTTAATAAATATGGATTGTAATTAAAATTGAAATTATGTTTTGAATTAGAGCTGTATACCTTCGTAGATATGAAAAAAAATCCCATTTGACACAACATAACTTAGTTAACAATGAATTGTAGACTGTATACTGAAACATATGCCGTATCGTATTTCAAGCAGACACGCACTGGAATATAAGGTCTATGGAAATGAAAGATAAGCCACGGAAATGTACGCCTTCATTTATAACATTTGCTCAAACTTGGAAAACTGTATTCAGCAATCGATTGAGAAAGGTTCACGTCGACTCTATGAAGACCAAACCATAGCAGGAAGATATAGGCCTATTACAAAGACAATTCACTCTCATGGCTGGACAAGTATAAATTACCATGCACACACCTCCATAATTTCCCTCGCCCAAGTGTGTGATTAGTACCAATGCTCGCCACTGCATGAAAGGCCCTGGTGACTGCATGCGTGTAGCGCTTTCTAGCGGTCTGCATAGGTACTACAGGTGTTGGAATCTAAAGGGTGAGGTAATGAAGTAGTGGTAAAAAAGTAGGGGTTATTTTGTTTCAATGCGTGTGACATGACTTGGTAGTATTTCTTCCGAGTATATTTTCCGTTTATGGACCAAACGAGTCGATAAACTGAGAAATGAGAAAGGCAATGGCGGTTTCCCACCAGGCAAGCTGTTTTCTTTTAATACCATAATAATAGACCGTTCATCTTCCACTCTCCATAAATATCAGTAAAAATGCCATTAACCCTTCTCTTTTCCCCGTCGCGATCTCCTAATCTATTTCATCAGCATCAGACGCTAATGGAGATCACCATTTCAATCGAACATTGTTTATGGGAAACTCACCCACAGCGTGATATTTTAGATGTCAACATAACGTATAAACGATCGCAGTGACTTTCTGGGTGCATATATTGTAGTGAAACTGCTGCACACCATGCGGGGAGTATCTTCTTAATTAATGTCGATCCATAATAAACATTCAGAATGAGTTACGTGTTATTTCTATATAACGATACGCGGTGAGGTAACAATAGATGACAAAATATCGAGTGTTACTGTTACATACACGTGATATTTCCACCTGTGTTACCATAAAATTTGACTCATTAGCATTTTCGACACATATTGTCTGCATCAGGTGATGTTATTTGTTATTTTGTACCTTGCACGGTTCAAGTTTCATGATCATTTATGTCTGTGAAAACCCCCTGGCGGGAAGTTTCTGCCCTATGGAGACTGGGACGCCTTAAGACAGATTCACAATTGAAATATGGAATAGTGATTATGAAATAGCAATAGTGTTATAGTGTATAGTGACATAGGTGGGCCACAATAGCCTCTTATTCCACTGGTTCACCGCCAACCTAAATCATTATTTTGCCTTGAACGGTTCGAATTTTAGTGGCAGTGGCAACAACTAACGCCTTCCATATTATTCTATTATTCTTTTAAAATAATATATTAGGCCTTGCAGCAACTGTCAAAAGTCATTTTGATATTTATTTCTTGAGAATGTCTGATTTGAGTCTCAGAGAGGAACAAAATACTCGAAATATATAACGGTAAGTCACTTGACTACAGTAGTAACATCATCTGATTGGTCAGAATTTGGCTTGTCATAAAGGTTATAAGGAATGAGTCATAAGTTTTCATTTCTTAGGACTTATGACCTACTCACTATAACTAGTTTCTTATTGTGAACGGTTACATAGAAACGCCATCATCCACTTCACTTAAACACTATACCATATTTCATATTCCATAATCACTATTTCAATTGTGAACCAGGCTTTAGAACACAATAAAACAAATACAAATTGTTTGTCAACTCTGAAGTCAGTTACGTCTCAAATTGTGTTGTAGAGGAAGAAAATAGTTGTGGTATCAACGCTAATAACTTTTAGTATCGCCAATGAATGTTATTCAGAATGAAGATACTGTAAGTAATTAGACCGTTTCTAAATTACTATTGTGCTGTCCAATTGTGAGAACTCAAATTTAATTTATAGATTCTAATTTTAAATGTTTGTTCTAGTCATATCTGTGCTTTTGGAGGTATACGAAACTTAAGCAACAACCAATCGAGTTAACATGCTATGACCAAGAAGTGAGACAATTATTACATTACTGTTACATTAATAAGTGATATAACATTAGTCAATTTTTCAGCTTATGATTTATGAGGAACTGTAAGAATGTAGGAGAATGTTGATGAGCGAATAGATTAAATATTAATATACTCAAATTTCTATATGATATCATTACGTTGTATAGATTCAATTTTGTAAAAAATGACAACAATGATGTATCATTATAATCAAAACTCTGGAAGGATTATCGAAAATGCTGACAAAGATAATAACAGTTATAGAATCTGTAGAGCAAGAAACATCTTCCAATTTTCTGCATGCACGTCTGCGATGTATATAGACAGCTTGATATCTGTGGAATAGCCTAGAAAATAATCTGCAAGAAAATCGTTCCGGAATTGATGAGAAACATAAATTAATAATACAGCAATAATTGACAGGTTTCAGGTTGAACGTCATTTCTCATGGAGTTTCTCAAATCATAAGAATCTGATTTGAAATGGAATTTCAATTTTAAAATCAAACCAAGAATCTACTCGGTGAAATGTATTCATACATTCTCAACGTATACTTCTCGCTAATACTATCCAACTACCGTACCATATCCATCGTTCATCAAAAAAGTAAACGAATTATTATTGTTTGCACTCATGTTATTATACGCTACTTATTATTGAGAGCTTGGTTGCACGTATTTTGCAGTTGAGCTAGAAAATTCTATTTATGAAACCTATTTAGATTAATAATAAGATTACTCACTGTTCGTATAAACCATCTATGGGTATAAGGCCGGATGGGGGAATAATCATGAATATATAAAGTTCAACTGGAATCTTTTCATCTTGCAAGATTGATAGTAAATCACCAAGCTTGATAACCGCCATTGCATATTATCACAAGTGGTAAAAAAACGGTCACGTTCAATGAGAATTTCATTCATCTAAATTTCAATGAAAACTAGCTTGATTCATCATCAGCAACAATGCAATACAACACACGTATTACTGAGACGAGTGGTCGAGGGGCTAGAACACTGAACCATCATTCAAGAGACCGGGATTCGATTTTTGCCAAAGTCAACGATCCTGAGAGGGATTTCTCATAATTTCCCGCTGTCGTTCAGATCTATACAGGGATGGTTCCTTAACAACAGGACACGACTGGCTCCTTTCCACTATCCAATAACACATAGTAAAATGAACTTTCCTTGCATCAACCCACCAACTCATATATCATTCACCGATACCAATAGTTCGCAGTCATCAGTACATTACGTCGTTAAACCCAATATAAATCGATAACAAAACATGTAGGTATCATCAATTCGAACGGTTACACTAGAAGCATTTCGTATGATATGAATTGATTTGTATGAATTGATTTGTATGAATTGATTTGTATGATCTGATTTGTATGATCTGATTAGTATGTTTCACACGTATGAGTGTGTAATCATAGTCGATAGTTATGAATGGTCGATAGTTATGCATAGTCGATGGGTATAAGTGAGGTAAATGGCGCTAAAACCAGACCGGATTTTCTTTGGAGCGGTGTGTGACTATGCGATGTTGCCGGTGGATAATGGAGACAAAAAGGTCACCACGAAATGTCACGCATGTTTCCGTGACTAGAAACCAAGCCTGGATGTATATATATATATATATATATATATATATATATATATATATATATATATATATATATATATATATATATATATATATATATATATATATATATATTAAAATATATACATACATATATATGCATATATATATATATATATATATATATATATATATATATATATATATATATATATATATATATATATAAATTGTACACCGTGCAGCCATGCATCAGTTGCGAGTTACTGCGCCAAGGCGTGCCCCTACACGTAGATCATTGTTACTGGTCTTTAACCCCCCCCCCCGTCTCCCCCCTCTACACCCTCACATAGTCATGCTTGTATCCCGATCCATCTTCATCTCAGTCTGCTTGCAATGCATTTGCCAGTGACATCTTCTTTCCTTGTTGGTAATACGAGATGGCAGTGCGCACTAGTTGCTGGCATGGTTCGATGGAGAAAAGCATGGGTTTAAAACGCTTAACTTGTCTTGACGGTCGAAATGAAACCCTTTTATAATTCCGTATAGTGATACAGATTACCTACATGATAGAAACGTCTCGTCTGGTTGAGGGATGGGTTGGTGATGAGTAGACTGTGGTTCAGATTTCGGATACTATAATAGAGTATAGCTGATGGTGAAGAAAATCAAGGAATGTTTTTTTTTCAATAGCATCGAAACTTGATACAAAATCACTCTTTCCCAATTAAGGCTATGGATGAAAGGTAGAATCGTTTGGACGGGGCACCACAAGGGCAATCTTACCACCCCATTTCAATTATTTTATACTAATGAACTTCAAAACCAGGGCTGCGCGGTCGGTGACCATAATTTTCCGCCGCAGATAAAGTCTTTCAGTTTCTGAAAGTCCGGAACACATTATAAGTAAAAACCGTTTCTGTGATATGATTATGAAATGTTCTTGTGAAGCGAAAGTGTATTCCAAAGTTAATTTGTACATATCACACTGTTTTCAGTATATATTTTGATGTGAACTAGAAGATTTATCGCCTTATTTCAATAAGCAAATGTATTTGGAAATAACGGCACCTCCATCAAAAACATTGTCAAGGAAGCAAAGTTTCGACAATGTATGATGAATTTAAACTCGAATCGGACTCTATGTTTGTTATACATCACTCTGGTTGAGTGTGTGAGGGTGTGAGTGCGTTACACCAATAAAATTATATCAGAGTAATTAAAACATGGATTATTTGAAAATCTCGATTGACGATATTATAGCTTGATGATACTAAAACCGAACAGATTAGGCCTCAAGCTGAGACATTTAAATACTCACTCCAATATCAGTATTAATATCTTATTCAAGAAAGGTAGAAAATCATTAGGGAATAACTTGGAACAATAAAATTATAAAGATGATGTTATTCACCACAGAAAAAATGTGTATCATTATCTTCTAATTGAACTGTACGTTGATCATTGAGATATGCCCCGTTAGATTATTATACGCTTTTTCTGAAAATAAACATGATTATCAATTCATAAAAGAAGAAATCCATTCAATCTGTGCTTTTTCAATAATCAGGAAGTTGGTGAATGGCTTCGTACTTATAATTTTCTTACTTCAATTTGTGTTTCACACAACGGAATTTTGAAACAAGTACATTCATCTTGTCTTGTGTAGTGAAATGTTTTCTCAACAACAGTTATGTGTGAGCAAACAGCTAGAAGTATGGGCGGTAATGTTGAACCGCAGAAAGCCATACTCACCACTCTATAACTGCTTTCCGTTCACATTACACTGCTCAAGTTAGTTGCTCATAACTGCAGTTTGTACGCATATCGTGGATCCGAACGGTAATAGCTTTTGGACCACCGTGAAAACATGTTATGAGAACAACAATTATATTTTGACTTGAACCTCAACTCCAAGATACGTGAATGCGTATTCACAACTTTCACGCAATAATTACGGCACCTCCACCAGAAACTTGATTCGGCAGAGTTTACATAATCTCTAATTAATTTTATATAAAAAGTGACCGACTCGTGTTAGCCAAGCACACTGCTGGTATACGTTACCTTATTTCCTCAGTCTATTGATAATCATTGAACACGCTTCCATTATTTGAACACCATATCTCCTACCACTCACCCATCATACTAGTAGGCCTACATTTCACCATCTCCCTTTCTATTGAATTATTATTTACTGTAGTGAAGTCCGGGCATAACCAACCCCCTCGTTTAACTCTTACTTATAAAATATGAATGCCGGTGATGTGTTGATGTTAAAGGCCTATAGCTATACCCTCTGTTGCACCACCTTACCTTCCATCTTTCAAGTCCCCAAGGGGCCCCTATAAGCACTTTAGTCGCTGCCCCTTCCCCTTTCTCCACCAACCCTTTCCTACCAACTGCCTATGCGACTGTCGCAAATTTAACCCACGGTGCTGCTCGCATATATACAGGAATAAAAAAGATGTGCACTTTATGGGTGATACCCGTTAATTTTAATGCTTGGAAGCTAGCATATATCCCTATACCTAGCTTCTCATAATATTATCATGACTGCAGGCAAAATTTACGTATATAAGAAGAACGGTTCAAAGTGGTAGTACTGAAAATGGAGGCACTAAAGCTTATTGTAGATAAATACAGACAAATTACTGTGCAAAAATGTTCACGAGACGACAGTCTTTTTAGGAAGAGTCAACGTTAAATTCGTTGAGTGAAATATTTAAATAAAAGTCCAAGCGAATTGATAAGGATTGCGTACTTGTCGTTTTATAGTTTGTTTGCTTGGCGGTGTTTAACGGTGTAATGAAATGTTAGACTAGGGTAATTTGCTCGGTGTTTGCTGATGGAGCCATACTGAAATAATTTCGTGTTCGTTTCTAAAAGTTTTTACGCAACAGTCGTTGGAAGTATTGTTGTACTCGTAAGCATCATCTTGGTAGGCCTCTTTCACAGGCCGAGTGTTCAACATCAAAACGACTAGAAGCTACTTATTAGTTGTACTCCATTTTAATGCCTGAACAAATATCAGTGAGATGGAATGTAATTACTGTCCGAAATGGATGAAATTTGATTGGAAAATTCCAGTTCAAAAATATTCAGGAATACAAAAAATAATACATTTTGGATCAAATTCAATTCAAATTCACAACTTTATATGTTTTTTATTCACACATAACACATGAAAAACATGAAACAAAAATACAAAATAGGAAATAGTAATGAAGATCTATATGTGTGAAGTCCGCGTAATGATAATACCTTGTGTGCGGGCTGGCTAATAGACAAATAGACATATAATAGATTCAGCAGACAGACATACATACATATAAGAATAAGAATAACAATAATGGAAATATGAGTAAAGATCTTGAAGATTCAATATTCCAAAGTATAGGAAGAAAAACGAATGTTCATCGTGGCGTTCATACAACGAGCTTGGGCAGTGAAGATATGTGAACAACAATGGAAAAAACAACAAGAAATTCAATCGAACTGATTTCGTAATAACAAGGTATATTATTATCTTCTCCAGTTTAGGAACAATTGAATAGAAGATGAAATAATGGAATTTGAATATAATTGAATGTTGCAGATTATCTGCAACGTCAAGTAATTTACCATTTATTTTCTCCGTTAAGCCTTCGCAAGAGTTCATTCATGCTATTTTGCTCTATTATATCATTTGTTATAGCATAAAACAATAATTACATGATATACGCTACGTCACATGAGTACCATTATAAAATAAGGAAAAATGAAGTCGCTATTGGAGAATAATAACAATCAGAAGCAAACAACACACGAGAATATGAATATTGTGTGACATATACATGAATGCAATTATAATAGATAATAACATAATTGAAAATACATGTATACGATCTGATGTTAAAATTCCTCAATACTCATAAAAATAGTTTATACATTGTCTATACTCCATTATTTTCAAGGTGTGAAGTGAGTGGGAATCTCATCAACCATAGCTATTATCATTATATATATATAATATATATATATATATATATATATATATATATATATATATATATATATATATATATATATATATATATATATATATATATTGAGGATAGAACAGTCAAGTCATAAAAGTTTCGTCTCAACCCGGATCCGAGCTCGTGACTTTCCAATTTCCGGTTAACTGCTCTACCGCTGAACTATATTTCAATAGCCACGTCTAGATAGAGTCGTCTCGGTAGCTCAGCGGTAGAGTAGAGAACCGGAAATTGGAAGGTCACGGGATCAGATCCGTGTCGAAACTTTTATGACTCGACTATTATATTCTGAATATTTATATACATATAACATATATATATATATATATATATATATATATATATATATATATATATATATATATATATATATATAAATATATATATATGAATATATATATATATATATATATATATATATATATATATATATATATATATATATATATATATATATATATATATATGAATATATTAATATATGTAGACTCTATTCCGAAATTCAGAAACACATAACATATTCCGAGCAGTAAACAATTTTATACCGGGAAAAAAGTATCACCATATTATTCTTATTTTAGTTCCATCCTTTTTCGTGCCATAAGCTTCTTGTTCGCCGTGCAATTATCCCTAGCTTTAGGCACTTTAAGATGTAGCTGTACGTAGAGTGAGGGGGGAGTGGGAGGGGGAGGGGGGGAGTGGATGGGGCGGTAGGGGGAGTATGTAGATAGAGCTTTTATATGAGGGTCCACATCTGGCGAAGAATATACATTCTCATGCTATCCTCCATTATGCAGTGTGCAATATTGCTAGCCATAAGCCACGGCGCAAATTGCAACCTATATATATATATATATATATATATATATATATATATATATATATATATATATATATATATATATATATATATATATATATATATATATATATATATATATATATATATATATAAACACACACACACACACATATATATATCTCACCATACAACAACAACATCAACAACAAGTAGCAAGCAGCTCCAAGTCTGACCAGTACCGTACAAAATATTTTCCGTCTTATGTTTTATGCAGGCAACAAGCATTCTCCAATCATAATATATCATTCGTACGTACTCTTATACCATTCTGTATGGGGGTACGAAGAGATATTGTTTCCTAAATCCATCTGAATAATTAAACATTTTGAGAAACGATGGTCGTTTCGTTTTATCTGACTTCCATGTTGGGGTTTCGAACCAATAAACAAATCTATAATTGGGCCAACGAAATGGTCTTTGCGATCAAATATATTTCCAGGGAGCAATCAAAATGTTTCGCGGTAGGTATAGACGATACTTTACTATTGAACAAAGTAACGAATGTGGATATCGTAAATTGCACCGGATTTCACCAAACTGGGATACCGTGTAAAGTAAGCTTTACCCATCAAATATAACAACACACTCTAAAACCAACCATCATGAGATAATACATGCATTGATATCGTGTATTCAACAACGAACCTTTCATGCAATTTACATACTTATTACTTCAAACAAATGCGTTCATTAAACTTTTCATTTAATTTCTATTATAATCTCTAGACAGCTATTTGGATATACGAAGTGTTATGTTTATTATAGATCTGATAATTCAGAAATAGTTTCCTAGATATCAAGCGCTATACGTACTGGATTTTCAGCAATTGATGCGAGATATTCTGTACAAAAAGTTGGATAGAAGCATTCCATTGAAATAATAGCAATAATTTCCAGTTATTTGTAGCAAATTGAAACATTAAAAAAAAAACTACGATTCAGACGTAATGAAGATTATTATTACCATCTGACTTGAGGAAATTGACAAAACTGCCAGAAATAAGAGTAATCATATGTGTTGATTTTTTTAGTATGCCTAAATCGTGTGACACTTTGTATAGATACATAATTTGATAATTATCCCATAAAATTAGTGAATCAATTGTACGTACGCCCATTTCATTTAGCCCCAAGTTCATCCATCGGGAATGCGAGAATATAATAGCGTTTGCCACTATATATGAAGAAGCTATTGAATAGCATGCCATTTTAAACCTGTTTCTGGATTTTGAAAAATGGTTCATCATGTAGCCACGGTAGAGAGTGCTTAGTGGCCATGGAGGCTTCATGTATGCACAAGAAAAACGTCCATTTTGAACTTCTATTCATTACACCGCAGAAACAATTTTGAAAATTGATACACCAAATCAATATTTTTGATCAACAAGCAATCTATAACAGACATGCCGTACGCCATATCAGTAAGCGCACAGGTATCACTCCAGTGGAGTGCTACAATGAAACGTCTCATGAAGACCAGGTCTCGGAAGATATTGTGTTAGCTATTTCCTTGAATTAGTGCCACCTTTCTCTGTCCGTTCATCTAATAAAGCTCGACCCAAGGAGAAAATCGACGGGAATGGGTAGGCGAGACCGAAAGAGAAAGGGTTTCTTAGGTGGAGATAGATGTCATCCGAAGAATATAAAGAGATCTAAAAACGACGCCGTTGAAGTGGCTGGTGGGAATTGGTAGTTGGGAATGGGGGTCAAAGAGAAATGGGACGACGATGGGTGATGGAAAGGGGGGAGGGGCGGAGGGGGGGGGGTTAGAAGGGTTAGAAGCACGGTGCGTGAGATGGGCATAAGAGTAGGTCTTGGTCGGGCGGGACATTGCAGGTCAGGACAAGACTGAAGGCGGCAATAGAACTTCGTGATCAGAGGGTTCGATCATCAAATGTGATGCCGTCGTCGCTGTCTTATTCGACGCTTCATCGACGCCGTCAGCTGGGCGTCAACAGGAAGAACGAACATTTCATTTCACATGAGACGAGTCGTGTAAGACATCGTCAAACAATCACTTGGCATGGATGTACCAAGTCGACGGTGATTATGAATCATTACAGAATTAGGTAGTCGAGCTATAATGACATACCACATTAAATTGTTAATGAGCTAGCAGGCAGTGCCAATTTGAAACCTTCATATGACTTCGAGAAAGGTTGGTGGATGAGGGACTTTACACGGTGTCATGACATTTCTTTATTTTTAGATAATCGATGACGTACACTGAATAAGTGACCTAAATTAGAATGTTAGTAGATTCAGACTATTTATTCATATAGGCTATATTGGTTTTAACGACGAAATATACTGATGACTACGATCTATTGGCGTCGGTGAATGATATACGAGATGGTGGGATGGTGAGATGAAAGTTTATTTCATTCGTTTTTTTGTCTTTGGATAGTGGGAAGAAGTCGGTCGTGACCTGTTTTTAAGAAACAATCCCAGTAGTGACCTGAACGACAGAAGGAAACCACGAAAAAAAACTTTTAGGATGGTCAACCGGGGCGGGAATCGAACCCCGGTCTCCTGAATGACACTTCAGTGTGTGATAACCACTCATCTCATCTCAGTGTCAGTCGATGAAAATGAGTCTCAAACTGTATGAGAATTATTCTCATCTGTTAGCTTTCTTAAAACACAAACTGATATAAAGATTATCGTATAGTGTTTCCTCTCCGCCAAACTGAGAATTATGATACGCCAATTCCTAAACGACTGTTTTTTTTTTGTCAGCACTTTTATCAGTTTTTCTTCAATCTGTCTAATCACAACCGTCAGCTATCTTGATTACACGCCGGATATCTGCGAAGTGATTGGCTAGATGAAAAGAAAAAAGTAGCACGGTGTAGAAAAACCAGCTCTTGAGATTCGGGCTTCACAGATGGTGGTCATCAGGCCACAATACAACCATTTGTCAATCTCTCTCTACTCTGTCGAGATCTTTGGGGGCAATATGAACATCCATTGGGTCGTGATTCCCTCGGTAGTATTCGACCATCTCCGGGACCACTCGACTGACGTACGTATTATGTCAGGCAACCGAAAGCGATGAATATAAAGTTATAGAAATAAATGTAATAGCAATGAGATGGAGATAAGGAAGGATAACTGAGAGAAGGGGAAGACGCAAAACTTAATTATGCGGAAAAAGAACTAAAAAAAGGAAGAATGGATAAAGCAAGGCAAGGTTCACAAAATGGAGAAGCAAGAATTCATATATATATATATATATATATATATATATATATATATATATATATATATATATATATATATATATATATATATATATATATATATATATATATATATATATATATATACATGAGGAGTGTGGGTAGAGGGTGTTCTGTGCTTTGATGATGAAATAACTACCGGAAAACCAAACGAGACAGCTGAACGAAATCCAAGTGAAAAGAGAAAGAGAGAGAGAGAGAGAGGTGGGAGAGAGAGAGAGAGAGAGAGAGAGAGAGAGAGAGAGAGAGAGAGAGAGAGAGAGAGAGAGAGAGAGAGAGAGAGAGATAGAGTTCGATCAATCAAGATAAACAGTATAGACACTCAACATCCACGATACAGATATACTATAAAGAGTTATTCGCTTAAAATGTATTGCAATTTCAATATTTCTTATTGATGCTCACCAAAGATGAAAGATAAAATGAATAAAATGAGGACGAAACAAACACTTGGTATAAGCGATATGCAAACTTCATCCACATCATTTTGTATAGCCTCTCGAAGAGAATTCTCGCAGATAAGAATACATTCGGTGAGTTTCAACTTATTCTCTATTCATTCATTTATATTGAGTTCGACGACACACTTTACTGATGACTAAGATCTATTGACGACCATGAATGATGAATGAGATGACGGGATGATAAGATGAAAGATACCGGCACATTTAGCTGAGTGGTTAACGCACTTGCTTCATGTGACCCGGGAGGCAGTGGGCATATCGGACCTGGTTAGATCCCCGCTACCGTCCATTTTTACAGAGGTTTTTCGTGGTTTCCTTCTGTAGTTTAGGCTAATGTCGGGATGGTTCCCACAATATAGGCCACGACCGTGTCCTTCCCACTATCCTTCCCATTACCCTCAAAACCTCCATCCCATCATCTCATTAATCATTCATCCGACGCCAATAGATCCAAGTCATCATTACAGTGCGTCGTTGAAAACCCAATTTAAAAAAAAAAATACAGTGGAAGATCATCTCCCCAAATGACCTTGCTGTTGGTGGGGTTGTCGGGCAAACAATAATAATAATAATGGAAGGTTAATTCATCAGCTGTTTTTGACCAACGAGAACGATTCGGTCGTGATCTGTTGTTGAGGAACCATCTAATTATCGAGCTGAACTTAGATGGGAAACACGTAAAAACTGTTAGGATGGTCGACCACGGTGGGAATCGAACCCCGGTCTCCTGTATGACGATCCGTGTGCCAGCCACTCGACCACTCGTCTCAGTGATTTGAACTTATAGGGAATTTCGCCGCCGAAATGTGGTATCTTCAAACATTCTAAATATCATGGTATATAATGTCGTATTGAAATGATAAGGGGTCAGTTTTCAGTTCTGTTTGATTTTCTTTCCATTCAACAAATTCTACTTCATGGAACGATCAAGTTTTGATACACGCAAATTCCTTTTCCATAACCGTTCACGGCAGGAAAATTTCCCCTAAAATGTCGCTGTTTTGAATGTTCAGAATATCTGATTTGACCTGGGATGTGCACAGAAATAGTAACGTACTCAAGAAATGAAGGAACCGTACGTTATGTTCAACTACCACCGCGAAAGTGTAATATTTTCCTAATTAATAAATTATGTACTTTGAATATCGTGGTTTCATTCTCTCTCTACCTCTCTACCTCTCTACTCTCTCTCTCTCTCTCTCTCTCTCTCTCTCTCTCTCTCTCTCTCTCTCTCTCTCTCTCTCTCTCTCTCTCTCTCTCTCTCTCTCTCTCTCTCTCTCTCTCTCTCTCTCTCTCTCTCTCTCTCTCTCTCTCTCTCTCTCTCTCTCTCTCTCTCTCTCTCTCTCTCTCTCTCTCTCTCTCTCTCTCTCTCTCTCCCCCTCTCTAAGAACAATGCCAAGTTCTTCATTTATTTTCTCACAATTTTGTTTTGTGTGCAGCATTCACGGTACATTGAAATAATGACACATCATGGAAATCACAGCAAGTGTATAGGCTTACATATCAATCACCATGCAGTATGGATCCTAGTTGCCCTCGTTTGGTGTGATTCACACGTATTATTAGTTGAATGACGCAAGTGAAGACTCAACATATGTTGTATTCATTTTTCACACGATTCTCGATAAGTCGGTAATTAATTGGTAGGATAAAAAGATGAACATAAAGAAAAACAAAGAGAAACAATATCGCATAGTTTTGAGAATATTCGGATAGAACTATATTTATTCATCAAACATTCGTATTTGAAATAATATCATTGGAATTGCAAGGAGGAAAATACCAAATCTATATATTTATATATGAATAAACATATATACGAGTTAGCACAATGTTAAACTGTGCTTCAATTATTTTCCAAATTCAAATTATTTGTTTTTGAGAAATAAATACGAGATAAAAATGTAATCATGAAATTAAGAAATCTGTGTTCCATATATTTATAACTGCAATCATCCATCGATGTGAATACAGTATGATTATAGTTCTCGTAACTGACGCATCACCCTACTTGATCAGAGTCTGAATCAAAAGACTGGATCACATATTGGAATTATATCGGGTGTCGTTCGTGTTACATTTTCTTTTTTTTCAACTCTTATCACGAAAAAAAATACTATGAAATTGTCTGAACACCAGTCCCACTCTGCAGAGCAGATGTTCATAGTTGGTAAGCAAAATCGTTCAAACTATACGTTCGAGCTAAGAGAGGAGTTAAATAATAAAATAACTATTATACAAATGCAGCGGAGAATTCAATTGCAGGCGTGTTCGACTGGGTTCACAACTTTCAGGTTTTTTAAATATGATATTATTTCACAATTATATATTTATCTCTCATAATATCATTATTTGTATTGATTTAATTATAATAATCCCCACCTAATAGTTGCGGTAAGTTTTCCTCGATGAACAAAATTAACACTATATGCACACATTACTAAAAATTAATTTGGAGAGTTTTTCATGAGTTGCTGTGATAGGATTGATACGATAGCAAGTCACGTCTACAGTTCAACAAGTTACTTTCAGTGATGAAACAAACCAAGTGAAGCACGAGGAAATGGGAGATGTTACAAATTGATAAAAATGACCGAGAACGGAGGCAAAGGCTCAAGAAAATAGTTTGCGAATCACAGAAAAGTCTCAAGTTATCAAGAGGTATTTATGTTGGATTAGAAATTTCACTATAAGGCTCAGTGGACGGGTATTGTGTGAATCTGTGCAGTGGTAGTAGGTGATTTCTTCTTGAGACTTGCGCGCTGTAGAGCAAGTGCTGAGCGAAGATTCTTATCTCCGGATTGCCCTCGAGGGATCGAGGGAACTAAAGAAGAGATGGAAACAAAAGAAATGGAGCGTGGGAGAGAGGGAGGGAGAGAATAACAGAGACGCAAAGAAAGGATAATCGTACGCGAATTACTTGTTTGTTGAGTGATCAGATTATGTGTAATGTACTATTACAATATCGTATAACATGTGGAAGAGAATAGTTTTCAAAATGGGGAAAAGCTTCGTTCAGTCGCTTTGAAAGTTGAGTCACCTAATTAGAATCTGTTCATAGCGACGTTGTGAAAAAGTAAATACCTCATTTTAATCAACTCTAAGAATACGAGAGTAAACGTGTTGACAAATACAGCGTCTATTCAATCTTAGTGATTTCACTTGGGATGTGATGACAAATATGATTTCGTATGAAATGGACACGGCATCAGAGCACAACAGACATTCAGTTCGCTTCGCTTACTCCACTATGCTGGTCCTCAGGCAAGGATGCATTGCGCTGCCAGAGTCAGGATGGGCCACTCACAATGGGCCGTTTGTACACGTATTGTTGAAGTCTTACACCACAGTTTCCTCTTGACATAATATGCTGTGCGTAACTCGGCACAATGTTACGTATATTGTGTATGGATATAAAATAAGTAACGTGCCTACACAAACTGGGAGTGAGTGAAAAAAGAATTATGAAGAGTAAGCTAGGCGAATTTTTAACATCATTTTCTCTTCCGTTTTTGCTGGACAATTATAAATGATTAAATTGTTGTTCATTACTGAGGGTAATTTTGTAATGAGTTTCAGTAATAGTATTTTGTCGCTAATCATGTTATGATGGATCATAAACCTAGCGGCTAGCATGACCTATGACCCGTAATAGTCATAGCTCAACGCGTAATGTGGAGAATATAGGGCTTACCTCTCACGGACAGAGTAATTCCACAGTCATTAAACGTGGCTGGACAATGTCATGTTATCATATTTATACAAAATATTTTGTTGAATCTGTACGATTTATACAAACTAAAAACTTATCATGAAAGCTTGAAATGCGTACTGTTTGTTCGACAGCATTTTAAGAGTCGTATTGCTTGAAATGGTTTGAAGATATTAAATATTAATATTCGTGATTATCAGTAAAACTGTTTTACAGGCATTACGTTACGAGAAAATAAACGGATAATTGCTGCAATGGAGAAATTTATTCCTAGAATATAATCACTTCCATACCGCCAGGATATTTCTTCGACCTACATATACACACAATTTTCGTTTCTGTTATTGTTCATTTTGTTTTATGAAATCTGACATTTATTATCCGTTTTTCTTCTTTTTTTCAGGTTCACGAATCACTGGAGACTAACATACAGACGCCATAGTGATGCATCACTATATATACACATCTTCAGATGGAGAGTCAGATAATAAAAAAGTTACACCAAACGTATCATAAAAAAATGTAAATTAACTTCTGAGATCTCGAGAGCCAGGAGAGTGGGATGTACTCGTAAGAAAATGGAGGTAAGAATGTTCATGGTAATAAATGTGCGCATGCATTCTTTTATAGTAGAGATGGCTTGATTTCATTATTGTGAATAGTCATCTTGATTTGGAAGTAACACATTTAAAGGTCTTTTGTATTTCTTTTAAAGATCAAGCAATAAATAAAACTGTGAATATTCTGATCGGAAAGGTTGCGTATGTTTGTGTTTTAGTATGTGTTAAAGTTGTGTGTTGGATATACCATAGAGTAAGGGGTGGAGCGTATGAGAAAGAGAACAAGAGAGAGAGAGAAAGAGAGAGAGAGAGAGAATAGGGAGATAGAGAAAGAGAGGAGAGACTGGTGCGAGCAGGTTGAAACTTTGTCAGTATGCTTCATATACAATAGAAATACTTTTTTTCAACAATCGACTTCACACAATCGATTTATCATTCGCACAATCGATACATCACGAGAGAGTACAAGTTTAATGCATAATTTAGTCTGACAAGTTGAACACATTCTTCGTAGGGCACGTCTGGTTTCGGTCGATTGACAAATGAGCATCGAATTAATAAGGCACTTTAACTAGACGAAGTTGAACGAAAATGCGACACTGGGTTCACCCTTTTAGTCACTGTAGGCGTTTATGTTGTCAGAACAATATAACTGACTTTTACCAACTATCATTACAATAAGCATCCGCACAGAACTCCAAAGTCATCATATGAATGGAAATCACATAATACCGTTTTGAATATTGGTGTTATGATCTTAACAGGAGTGTTGTAACTTGTGAGTTATATTTCAGAATGATTTATGCCTACGACCAAAATTACAATTATTGGTTCACTGGTACAGGACTATCAAACATTTCACGGCATAGTTCCAATGTAACAATTACGCATATAATGTGGTATCGAGTACAAAACATCACGGGCGAATAATAAAACCATCCAGCCTATAATAAAAACATAATTGACATGACTAGAATTTCTAATCAGGCCGTAAAAATGGCTATTTTGTTTCATTATTTGTATGTGTTTAT
>OZ023327.1:22121323-22128823 GCA_964007535.1 Brachyptera risi
ACCCGGTTCGATCCCCGCCACCGTCCATATTTACAGGGGTTTTTCGTGGTTTGCCTCTGTAGTCTAGGCTAATGCCGGGATGGTTCCCACAATATAGGCCACGACCGCTTCCTTCCCACTACCCATAAAAAAACTTTCATCTCATCATCCCATCATCTCATTGATCATTCATCCGACGCCAATAGATCTTAGTAATCATTACAGTGCGTCGTTAAAACCCGATATAAAAAAAAGAAGGAGGAATTACTCCAACCGTCATCTCAAGAATCAGCTGAGTTGATAAAAAAGTAGTGTTTTTAGATCAATATGTAATTGTTCTAATTGACAACATATAATACAGTTAAACTTCGATGTAGATGAGAATTGACATTGTATTGTATTTACAGTTCATTTTCAGTTCACACTCGACTGTTGAGTCTATAAACACATATGAAATCACGTTTTATTCGTATTGGGTTTTAACGGCGCACTGTAATGATATAATCAAGGTCTACTGTCGGCTAATGATTGATTAATGAGATAATGATATGAAGAGGTAAATATTTCTCGTTTAAAGGGAATGGCAGTGGGAAGGAAGCGGTCGTGGCCTCTATCGTGGAAATCATTACGGCATTTGCTTGGGCCACAGCTAGGTAAACTATGGAAAACCTCTGTCAAGCTGGAGGGTGCCGGGAATCAATCCGATGCCCAATCTATCCTCATCTCCCGGACGTATATGGAGCAAGCGCGTCAGCACTGAACACTGCGCTACCTGTGCCGGTCATATGATTTATTAAAATCATATCAGGTTTAACGACGCACTATACTGATGACTGAGATCTATTGGCGTCGGTGACAGATGAATGAGATGATGGGATGATGAGATGAAATGTTATTCTATTGGGTGTTTTTGAATAGTGGGATGGAGTTGGTTGTGTACTGTTGTTAAGGTGCTATTCCATTCCAGTATGAACCTGAACGACAGAAGGAAACAACGAAAAACTTCCCTCAGGATGGTTGACCGTTACCATGGTAACTTCACCAAAATCCATGCCTTATGCGGGACTCGAACCCAGGCTCGACGTGTTTTCAGTCTCCAAAATAGTGCCTCAGTTGACTGAGCTACGGAGAGTGGCAAAGACAGTATCAACAGTGACTTGTGAAACGCAGAAGACAAAGAGAGAATCAACATTTTGACTTGTTACTACCACGGCGTATGTCTGCAATTCTCATTATGATCGAAAGGTTCCGTGTCTCGCGTTACAAATCGAGTATAAACTCGACGTTTTACCTCCGTACAGTCATCTGGACGACTAGCTCTAACCTACTGTGTCTTTCCTTAGTCTCACTTTTAACTCAATTTAAATCGTACGGTAGTTTGCTGTAGGATCGCCTAAAGGGTGTTTTCAAAGTTTCTCTCTTAGCTTCTTGTGCCCCAGTCTTGTGCTAAGCCAGGAAGTTGTCGGCGTGGACGCGATGGACAGGTTACGTCACCTAATAGTGGTGTGAGGGGGTGGGGGTTGGGGGGCGGAAGTGGACAAGGCATCGCTCTACACGGTCCCCGAGGAGTTGTCGGCCGGCCCCTCGAGGTCGAATCCGGACGAGAGAACACCGTGTCACCAATCAACAACAGTGCATCAAGGAACGTGCGTTATCTACCCCCTTTTCTATGTGAACATCTCAAACGAGTTCAATGAAAAACTTCCAACACAAATAATCAAAATAAAATACTTGGAACAAGAGAAGTCGAAATTGAAACACTTTAATTAGATACGATTTCCTAAGCTCGTGTGCTTCTAGCAGTGACACACTCTTCCGCGAAAAGCAGCGTGAAATAATGCGGTCTGCAACACTGCGCATGCGCTCAGTAAGCGTACTGAGAAGTTCTAGCTGCTTAATGTACTTACGATGTCAAATGATGACTGAAAACGACAGACTGGTATTAACCCGCTTGCTAGAACAATTGCATATTCTCTGCGAGTATATATTATCACGGGGAAACTTATAGTCAATCGAATTTAATTATGTTACATCATATAATCACAAAACAACGGATCAATCGGAGCGTTTATGAGGAAAAGAAAAACCTGAAAAATGAAAAATGGAGAAATTTCAAGACAATTTGAGTATTTACTTATTTTTACTTTAATAAATAAGGCGGGTCAAAGATTGCGTGACAATATTATTGGTGTATTCGTTATACTACGGATGAAATTGTTTAATTTTAATGTTCGAAATGAAATGTCAATCTTGCTTGCTCAGATTGGATCATGGCTGCGAGGTCGCAATATACAACTGGTTATAGCACGAACTCCGTAGGGAAGTTGAGCTTTACGAAGCCAGTACAAATGCAACGTAAAACCAAAAGAACAGTATAAAGACGTTGGTTTCTAATGCCAACGCGATGCTTACTCATTTGATAACAATTAATTGATCACATACGATGTAAGCATCCTCAATGTTTGAATCAAAATTCTCGGTTCTTTATAAAGTCTGCAAGTGTTCTGTATATGAATTTTCTCGAGTTAACTGCAATTTAGATATGGATCCATAAGCAACACCTTATCGCATAAATGGTTAATGGGTCAATACACATTTTTGTTCTATTATTATAACATATATCACACGGTGGTATTTCGTGCCGTAACGGTATTAGCGGTACGTATGCGTATATATAGTATAGGGCCGTCCAGAGGGAAACTAAGCGTGAAACCCCTTATTTATTAGGCCAATACCTCGCTGATTTACTCACAAGACTTGAAAAAAAAGTAAGCATCTTAACTCTTTTTCAAGCACAATTCATTTCGTTATTATTGCGAGACACACTAAAGGCCTACGGTTGATCAACAGAGATTTAATTCCCTTCACAGTCACTCACTATGGAGTATTTTTTATGTATATACATAATCCAAAATGAACAGCACCCAAATCGTAAATTTGTGATCAAAAGCCAAGTTATTCAAAAGGTAGTTCTGTGTTCGCTATGCTGCGGACGTGCTGTGATGTCATTACGCGTAATAAAAGTATAATGGCATTATTATCGTTGGTCAACTCTGTATGCCCTATAGTAGTAGACCCAATACCAGATCAATACTCGAGCTCATTGTCTTTATCGAAAACAGTGTTCTAGCTTGGTATTTCTCTACACGAAAAGAAGCAAAAGAAGAATAAGGAGACTGCGAGATAAATAAAATTGAAGTAGAGAAAAAAACGAAGTAGGGGAGGAAAAAAGAAATTAAAGTTTTTTAGTTGTCAGTGATTGGTCATTGACAGGACTTGTAACTCTAGGGTTTATTGCTTGCCAGTTAGTTACGGGTTTAGTTGGATTCGAGTCACTCTTCGCTATGTCTCACAATACTAGGAGCAATACCCTTGTGATTTCCAGTCAGACAACAATAGTAAATTGTTTGCAATGCTTCTTGTAAACCAATACGTTTTATCGTTTATCGTTTTTGTTTTCGATTTTAATTTTATTTAGAGTATTGGATAAGACATTCTTCTGATATTATTTGATACGATTATCCCGCTTGAAATTAAAGTTGATTCTGACTAGTTGTTTTTGAGTTTCCTGATGCAAACCTCAGAATGGAAAATCCATCACGGAAAAAACGTATGACGAGAGTGAGGTGGGAAAGAAGTTCACTAGATTGTTCAAGGTCCACATTTTATTCAATTAAAATACTGCTACTCCATCGTTGTACCATTATACGCGAATATGCATGGCAAAAGTATAATTTTATAGTACATTTTGAATTGAATATACCATTATATCAATATATTAATAAGTTCTTTCAATATAAGAATTGTTAGTATATAATCTCTCACATAATGCCTAATAAAAGATGCATGCATATAATAATTATGTGTAAAATCGCTATGGTACTAGAAGTTGTTCACATACAATTGAAATATGCCTCTTTAACATGCTATACAACCAAACTGGATACCACGCAACTAGTTGTGCAAAAGAAAAGGTTATCGATTCAGAATGCTAAGTTCATTGATGTTGTAAATATTTTTGCCACACTGAATCATGAACTGAATAAACTATACGTTCTGTATTTTTTTTACCGATTCAATTTACTTATATTGAAGTACACGAAGGGAGGAGATCGAGTTCATTTTCAAGCAGTTTCAATTGAGAATTAGTAAAGGTGCATTAGTTTAGAGGTAAAGCACTGAAGTGAAATCGAATCTTTCAACTTTGCTGCACGAATATCTGTCTATGTGGTGCGGTTCTCAACATATCTCACTGTTTATACGATTGAACCAATTTCTAGCAATAATAATTTCCAATGTCTCTACCCTGCCACTGAATTAATATTTCAAGGAACATACTCAAGCATTCTTTATTCACTTTAGCACCACTTATACATACACAATGAAATATGCAGGTAGACACAATCTGGTTAGCAATTTCTACAGAAAAAAAAACAGTACTAGATTTATATCCTTGTAGCTTGTTAGTAATACAATCCCAATGATTAAAAATAATAAATTTATATTTATATATCGTGAGCTGCATTATATATATGGATCGAGACGCGTGGCCGAGTGGTAACACACTGAACCGTCATTCAGGAGACCGGGGTTCGATTCCCGACATGGTCGACCATCCTGACAGGGGTGCATCGTGGTTTCCCTCTGTCGTTCAAATTGATACTGAAATGGTTCCTTGACAACAGGCCACGATCGACTCCTTCCCACCGTCCAAAAACACCTAATAAAATGATTTTTCATCCCATCATCTTATTCATCATCCACCGACGCCAATAGATCGTAGCCATCAGTATAGTGCGTAGTTTAAACTCAATATAAATATATATATATATATATATAAATATATATATATATATATATATATATATATATATATATATATTTATATATATTTATATATATATATATATATATATATATATATATATATATATATATATATATATATATATATATATATATTTACTAATGCATTTCTCAGTTCTGAATGTAATCTAGTTAACAAACACTATAATAGTGAATGGTGTTCACAGCACATACTACTCAAAATAACCATTACTGATTTATCAGAAGTATGAATATAGTTACCACGTGACTGTCAAGTTCCAAGGCAGCAGCACACCTGTCATACATCTCAGATGCATCTGACGTATGTGTCTGCGTCTGCCTGTGTTTGCACTCAATGCTCCACAGGGAGGAGAAATAAGTTTCAGGAGTCTCTGCTTCGATCCTAGACAGAGTCCCTCATCTTGTTACCAAGACGATATGTTTTCATAGAAATATTGACTTGCGAATGTCACTAGTTTCTAGTTTACATATAGTCTATGAGGTGTGAGAGAAATATATTTTATTCTCATTTTGAATGTGTAATATTGGTTATTGAAGGAACGAATGTACACGATCTCAATACTTTTTCCAAGTGTATAGTGATTAATTTCCTGATACAATATATAGCATATAATCCCACAGCACTGATATATCATTAATATTCATCAAATTAAGAAAATTGATGGCAATACCTCCAGGTTGTATACAAAGTTACCCAAGAAGTTCCAACCTACTTTGTGATATATTCTTGTAGCTACACAGATAATTATAATAATAAATGAAATTCATTCTCGAACAAAACTTATCAATTTACACACATACATGTACATTACATTAGGAGATGTAATATATGAGTATAAATAAAATTTGAAATAAAATTATACTGTTTGTATGAAAACGAAAGAGAAGTTCGCGTGAAAACGTGTTCTTGTGTGCGGACAAACATTTGTAAAAAAATATGGTGATGTTCCAAGGTGACAAAGAAAACTTGAATTGAAAAATTGATATTTTATGTATAACAGATATATATGATATTCAATATATATATTCAAGCATTCAACTTAGACGCTGATTGTACAAGTATTATTGACAAAAGCTTACACTTTGAAGTCAACGCAAAGTGAAAATAAAAGATAATAATGAAATATCAATCAAATACACATGTAAATTGCTTCTACAAGCAGTAATATACTTTCTAAGATGAACAAAATAAACGAATCACATTTTGTATATCATTTATATTGTTTTAGATAATTCTAGTATTACGATAACTGTATCTGAGATAGGTCAACTGCGGCGAATACCTCGTCAATCCGTACTTTCTCTGCACACTGTAGGCTACAGGCCTACGTGTTGATCATTGCTACCGGTATATGCAATTTCACAAAAGCATGCACTTTATTAATGACATTTTCCAACTTTTCAATGAAATACATATATTGCTTTAGTTCTGATGAAAGCATTGAATATAAAATTCGAAAAAACTAAAAAAAATATCTCTACAGATGTAATTTATTCTGTTCAATTCCTGTTACAATCATCATTTATGTATCATAATTCCTAATACTCCATTGAGGCTGTTGCGTTTTCTACATACAATCTACGCAATGGTAAAGGCAATTCTATCGTCCAATGTTATATTTTTGAAATCTAATTCTGTTCGAATCTATAATTTATCGACACATCGGTTGTAAATGCGATGGCTTTTTTTATACCTAAGATATTTTTAATTCCAGCAGTGCGTCCATGGCGTTGCGAACATGTTCCTAAAAAGGCAAACTGGATCGTGGTTGTGGGGGGGGGGGGGGATGGCTTGGAGGGAGTGGAGGGGGAGGGAATGTAAACGTTCACCCTTCAACCAATGAAGATTGATTGATGAAAGAATAATGAAGAAACTTTTACAGTATGGAAACTTTTCAATTCAACCAAAATCGTTTTCAATGTTTTAAGATTCTGCAACGGAACGGGGAGTAAACTCTTTTACCATGACTCAATTTTATGGGCGTGTTGTATCCTCTGTAGAAAGAGCAATATGAATTCAAATTATTGCGCTGAAAAGAAAGTTGAAACATTTCCTGGTTCAATTCAAGTGTTGGAACTTACCGTTCTGGTACACTAATTGACCAAGTCAGAGTTAATCTCACGATGTACAACGAAATACTGATGAAATCTTAGTCTTAAAATCGCTCAACTTAGTTGCCAGAATACAGGAACTGTGGCCTGATTGACGGTAGTCGTGATTCATTGGGTTCAACTCCGCACTGTAATGATGACTAAGATCTATTGGCGTCGGATGAGTGATTAATGAGATGATGGGATGATGAGATGAAGGTTTTCTCGGAACGGGAAGGATAGCGGGAAGAAAGCGGTTGTGGCCTATATTGTAGGAATTGTTCCCGGCATCAGGCAAGACTACTGAGGGAAACTACGAAAAGAAAAAACCCATGGCAAGATGGACGTGACCCCTCACCTTCCGGATCATATGGAGCGAGCGCGAGCGCGTTAGCAACTGAGCTGAATGTGCTGGCCAGCAAAGATGTAATAACGTTTCAAGTAGAGGTGCCGATAACACACTTGTGTTTTTCACCGTGTGCTAACATGATAGAGAACTTGCGAAACTTGTCAAGTCACATGTATACTATATGATAGAATATTTTATTACATTTAGAAAACTGGATATTTCACGGAAGACTG
>OZ023327.1:22133823-22136502 GCA_964007535.1 Brachyptera risi
CGACCACTTTCATACGATGTGTTTTCTCGCATTGTTATCATTGCTCACATAAATGATTCAAGGAGGATAAGGATAGCTTTCTATTCTGTCGTTGACTGTACATTTGACTATAAGGGGAACCTACCTACAGCGTAACATTCTCAATGCCAATATCAGGGGTTATATTCCTAATATGCGCAGTTCTAAACTTAAAAAATGCAGCTCTTAATTTCAATTTGCGCAGTTGTAAAATCAAGTCTCTGTATAATTATAATAATGCACTATAATTATACTAATAACACTAATGATGCATATTAGTAATAATGCATTATGAAGCAACAACCTGAGGCCTACATATTCCCAAATAGTAACAAGATACTTTAATAAACAAAGTTTTTCAAAAAATTCCCTGCGGGGCTGTGGATCCTCCCCCCCCCCCCTCCAGTATCCGCGCGGAACCTACCTCTTTATATAATTGATTTTTTCATATGCGCAATTCTAAATTTTCACTAATATAACCACTGACCAATATAACATATAGGCGATCGCAGTGACTTTTCTGATGAATATGATTGTATTGAAACTGGTTCACACAGTACAGAGAAGTAGTTCCTAGAATAATGTTGATGCAGAATACACATTCAGAATATGTTACGTGTCAGTTGTATGTAACGGTAGGCCTACGTTGTGATGTGAAAATCGATGAGATATCGCACAAGTGATCTTCCCAAACGTGTTATATAATGAGCGTAGCGAAGATTCCATTCAACATACCGAAAAAAATGGGCTTGGTTTTTATGTTGTTTTTTGTTTGTTTTTTGTTTGCTATTTTGTGCGCGGCATAAAGGTCAGGAAAAAATACCCATCAACTTGAAACTTTTTCTGCATATTTTTGTCATACCAGAATAGATTGAGATTGTTTTTCAGAAAAATCGGTCGGTAGGTTATTCCGGAAAAAAATCGGAAAGTTTGAGAAGTCCTCGTAAGAATAACACGGATGGAAAATACTTGAAATGTGGAAAATTTTCAAAAACTTCAAAATTCTCACCGAATATTTTGAAAAAAATAATTACGGATATTTTCAGTGACTTTCACAACATTCGAATGACAAATAACAAAGAGCACGCAATAAAAGTATACATTTGATTGCATATTGGGAGCAATTGGTTTTACAAAGTGTAAATGCGACAGGTTGCAGCACTATAAATATCAACAAGTGGCAGGTGAGGTTTTTGAACGTTTGAAGTAATCCAAGGTCCGTAGATGTGGATTGATCTGACGAAATATTTTTCATTCAAGATTTCCATACTTCTAAGCTCATCTCACAACACGCTTCCCGCGTTTTCCTAGTTGTAAAATTTGACTCATTAGCATCTTCGACAGATATTTTCTGTATCTTATGACGTATTTGTCAATTTAGTATATGCACTGTTGAAGTTTTATGATCATATATACGTGTGACATACCATTGGCGGTAACTTTTTGACCTGGGACGACCGGAGACGCCTCAACACAAAGGTCAACTGTTTTAAGGAGTAACGTCATTTTGCTAACCCTTGACCCACGCTGGATACGTTCATCGAGACACGCCTCTTTGCACCTACTCTCAACATGTTTTATACATCTCTCTGTTAACATGTTGGCCATTGGACTATTTCATTTGAAAATCTGCTAATATAGCTTTTCCAATGAAAACACTCGGAAGTAATTCTGCTGATTGGTCTTTCTAGAACTTCTGAGGTTTGAGATCTATATGAGATCTTGAATATATAATTATATATATATATATATATATATATATATATATATATATATATATATATATATATATATATATATATGATTTCAATAGCTTCCTGGTTGACCACCAGTAGGTTATTATAATTGATGATTTTTTAAAACTGTTTAAAAATTGCGACCTCCCCCGGGACTTGAACCCGGATCTCCAGATTGCCGGTCTGACGCGCTACCCATTACGCCAGAGAGGAAGATCTTCTTGAACAGTTTTATTTGTTGATATCTTTCGTACAGTCACACATTTCTAGACTTGTGGATCACACCCCAAATTGACAGGAAATGTACTGCCTGATCGACATCTCCCAGCTATCCCAGCTGTTGGGTCATGTGATTTCAATAGCTTCCTGGTTGACCACCAGTAGGTTATTATAATTGATGATTTTTTAAAACTGTTTAAAAATTGCGACCTCCCCCGGGACTTGAACCCGGATCTCCAGATTGCCGGTCTGACGCGCTACCCATTACGCCAGAGAGGAAGATCTTCTTGAACAGTTTTATTTGTTGATATCTTTCGTACAGTCACACATTTCTAGACTTGTGGATCACACCCCAAATTGACAGGAAATGTACTGCCTGATCGACATCTCCCAGCTATCCCAGCTGTTGGGTCATGTGATTTCAATAGCTTCCTGGTTGACCACCAGTAGGTTATTATAATTGATGATTTTTCAAAACTGTTTAAAAATTGCGACCTCCCCCGGGACTTGAACCCGGATCTCCAGATTGCCGGTCTGACGCGCTACCCATTACGCCAGAGAATATATATATAAAAATATATATATATATATAATAATATATATATAATAATATATATAATTTATATATATATATAAAAAAAAAAAAATCATCATATATATATATATATATATATATATATATATATATATATATATATATATATAT
>OZ023327.1:22136702-22161702 GCA_964007535.1 Brachyptera risi
ATATATATATATATATATATATATATATATATATATATATATATATATATATATATATATATATATATATATATATATATATATATATATATATATATATATATATATATATATATATATATATATATATATATATATATATATATATATATATATATATATATATATATATATATATATATATATATATATATATATATATATATATATATATATATATATATATATATATATATATATATATATATATATATATATATATATATATATATATATATATATATATATATATATGTATATGGACAATTCACTTTTCTGTATTGATCATTTGTATTTGCACCGGACCTGATTGAAAATGTTATCGTATATAAAGTAATTGAAAGTTTCGATTTTTGCTTATGGAATACACTTACTTTAATTAAAAGTTATAGAACGTTAGATACAGTCACAGTTGACTTGTAAAGATTTCAAGGTACCGCGTATAACACATTCAGAAGAGTATTCTTCTGTGGAATAATGGTGCTTGAAAACACCACGAAGAGCTCGCTATAGGAGTGTCTACAAATTTTCCATTACATAATTCCCTGACTTTTCCAGGTTTTCCAGACGGAAAATTATATTTTCTTGTCTTCAAATTTGGCTTTCCCGTCGATTATAATATAGGAAAAATTGTTCTCAAATTCAATTTCGGTTCTATAGTCGGTTTCAAAAAGTCAGGGGTATTTTAAAAATCACGCGAGGCAAATCAATTGAAGAATTATTTTCTAAAATTGTGAACTAGTATTTGCAGCAACTAAAAATGATATTTAATTGATAAAATTTCGATTTATTCACATTTTGAGTAAAATTCCAGAAAACAAAAATTCCCCAACTTTTCCAGGTTTTCCAATCTTGTAGACATCCTGGCTATATATTGACAGACTCAGCACTGGGAACGGAAGACATCCAATTCATTGTCATCTACGTCGAGGAGAAAATAGAAAAGATTCAACCTAATATTGACGAACATAATGAATATGAGTACAAATTCCTCGAGTTAAATTGTTCTTTGATCATGATAAATCCTCACAGGGCAAGGAATTCCAGTGAATCTAGCGTTCTAGCCAGACTGTTCAGCTATCATGTTTAGACGACGGGGTTGATTGCACGGGAAATAAGCCAATGAGTTTCTAGCATGCGAAGGTGCGGCTAGAGATGGACAGATATATGAACGTAAGGAAGACGAAAGATAAAATGGATTATAGGCTGATGAGAAAGAGTGTTTGATATTACATGCGAAAAAAATTGATGCACGTAATTAAGAGTGAGTTCTGCTTATGGTCTTCTATAAAACATACATGCAGTAGCTGTCTATAGAGAAATACGAGCGTGCACGCGAGATAGATAGAGTGAAAGAGTGTGTGTGAAACGAGAAACAGAGTGAAAGAGAAGTACAAGCTCATCAGGCCACTAACAATTGTTCTCTAATGCAATTACGCCACAAAGTTTGCCCGCACTTCAATATTTCCTTGAAACTTTAATCTCATTACAGATTCATCATATTATTTCATCAGAGAAACTCTTCTCATTATTCGTTTCCTACTTTCAAAACAGAATTTGCTTCACTCCACTAGTTTTAACCCCTTTTTCCCCCATCTACCCACCTCAAAAAAAAACTGTTGAGGCCTTTAAAATGGCAATCCCAAGTTTGCTGATTAATTTAGACGAAAATTCGACGCACGCAAAAGTAGCTGCCTGTTTTCCGTGCACCCAAGTCTGAATCGCTCTTGATGAGTTCAATATAAGTAACGAAAAACTTGGAATAAAGGCTTTTTATTTGCTTTAATTTCAATCTCATCACTGAGCGATATTGAAACTAACCTGCGGTTATCTGTGATATGAATATAGAAATCGTTAAATAGGTTACTAACGGTATATGAAGTGATCATTTTATGATAAACGTTCGTATTTTTTCTGATTGAATCCCGAATATATCCATACATAGGATTCAGTAAAATACCGATCAACGTAGGTCATATACGATGCATTCCAATTTGTGTGTGTGACTTGTTGAGAAGTTGAGATTCACTTATACAGTGGTCCACTATAAACAGCGCCTGAATAGCATTCGTGTTACAATCTTGTTGGGTAAAACGCAGATACAGTTCGAAGTTTTCTGAATTTGTTGTCATGTATTATGTGTGTGTATATATATATATATATATATATATATATATATATATATATATATATATATATATATATATATATATATATATATATATATATATATATATATATATATATACATATGAATACATACATATATTATATATATATATATATATATATATATATATATATATATATATATATATATATATATATATATATTATATATATATATATATATATATATATATATATATATATATATATATATATATATATATATATATATATATATATATATATAAATATATTTATATCTCATTCAAATATATTTTAAATTTCATATAATGATTATATTTCAATTATAGGCCCTCTTATATTGTTTCGTCTCATTTCAATCGTCAGAAAGTCTGACAATATATGATGTATCGGTTGGTCGCTTGAGTCGTGCGACTTGGGTGCATGACTGCGTGTCTCTCGGTCTCCCAGCAAGACATCATTCATCACTACTCAGACCTCAGAGATTGATATACTACGACAGAATTTAACTCTTCCATGTACGAATAAAAAAAAAGTAATACCAGTATAGAAATTACATCTGGTTTACCTAATTTCATTCCCAACGATCGTTATATACGTTTCTCTCTCTCTCTCTCTGTCTCTCTCTCTCTCTCTCTCTGTCTCTCTCTCTCTTTCTCTCTCTCTCTCTCTGTCTCTCTCTCTCTCTCTCTCTCGACACTTTCTGTGGCGGGTCATAAATATTAGTAATCTATTAATAATAACATGTTTTCGTGTCATTCGATGAACGTTCCTACTAGGGAGTGTTTAATCATATGGTTAAAGAAAAGTGAAATAGCATTCCAAGTTGTAGGAGCGAAAATACTACAGATCAAAAATGTAACATATACATTGTATGAATATGGACATTAAAAGTTAATACATTACTTCTGTCACCTCTTCAGAAATATAAGCTGTGAAAGGAAATGTTAGATTTCAAAGCATGTATTCGGATTATGATTTTAATATTTTATATCGTCTCTATTGAATTAATTTAAAAGTAATTTTTTAAGTAGCTGCTTATAAAGAATCATAACTCAAATCAGCAAGTGTTTAATTATTCAAAAAATGTTGATCTATAGCTCATCTGCCCTGAAAAGTTTTGAGAAAATGACGGAATGTTGGCCTGAATCTAACACCGTCTGGGTTCATGAGTTGGAATCCATGGGGGCAAGGCATGATTTACTACCTAACAGTTAAGCACACTTCCATATGTGAGCAAGTACTTTTTGATTGCCACCGTATGCAGTGATCTTTTTCTTATTCTATTTCCTCTCGGAAGAGTACTTCTGTGGTTTATTAACTACTAGCACTGAAATGAAATAATAGATGAAATAGGCTTCAAATATGGTACAGTCACGGTAAGATGGAGCAGCTCTCACTGATTGATCTCTGATTGGATACGGTAGGTCAATTTCAAGTATTGTTTACGACATTGAATTCAGAGATATCATCTCGAGTGGACGCAAAGTAGAAAGTATGTTCCGTTACCTACTGCTAGTCATATCTTCAGCATGTGTTTTCCATGAAGTATGGGAAGTTACGTTAGTCATTTACAATAGGATAACACTTCAAAAAGCAACAGACACAACCTAAATATGATTAAGAATGAGTGTCAGAAAATTTCGTTCAGAAAAATTCTATTGTTCTGTGAAACTTATGCTAGAAAATGTAAATAAAAATGAATGCACTATCAATTTTCAAGATACCTGGAGGGTAATAAACTAATAATGGTGAATCTAAAACACTTGGAGGTTATTTTTACGTGACCTAATCGTAGAACAATAACTAACTTGACTCTAATATTCTCGAATCTCGATACTTGGGTCGAGTATCAAATACACGGGAAAGAAATCAAGCTCAATCGCTCACAATGTAACTTTCGAGTATTTCACAAGTGAGAGAGAGACAGAGAGAGCTCAAGATTTTCTCGTTCCTATTTAGTAAGAACATAGAACATGATGTATTTCTGAGAAACTGAGAAAATATATTTCCAAAGTACAGATATATTGATTAATAACGATTGACGGTAACAATAAAAGTGAAGCGAGCATTATAAAAGTATTCTCAGGGCCATTTCCAGTCGCATTCTGAAAAGCTTCTGTTCCAATAACATCAAAATTGCAAATCTATTTCTGCCTTGTTGCCAACATTGTGAAACACGGCCATTAATTTCACCTACTTAAATATTGACTTATTCATGAAGAGCAAATTGGTATTCAGGTAAGTCCCTGTAAAACTCAACCACCTTTGCAACTTATTTCTGTGGAAAGACATTACTTTCTTATTTGTGGTCACATATAAGGGTGAAGCGATTTCATTCAATGTGCTACGCATTTCCACCACAGTTGAGAAAATAAAAAAACAAACACCTCACTTTTTATTAATCTGTGGATGAAACTTCAAACTAGATACGAACTCGTTTACCTATTTTGTATCCACGACTTTTGTAAATAGTTATGTATATATCTGAATATTACGATGATAGGCGTGGTATGTTACCTAGTTATAAGATAAATGAAAAGCACAGGCAACCATATCGGGTGGAAGCCGCAATCCATGTACGTACAGTGTACTGGCCAAAGAGATATAGGTCCCAACAATTGGAGCTTTGCAGAGCAATAAAGGAGCGAGTTAGTGGTGATGCCATTAGGCTGGACATTAAGGGGTGCGAATAAGGGGGGGAGGGTGGGAGGGGGGAGGTGGTTGTTCACTGTAAGGGTGCATGTGTAGCCAATATCGGTGTACGGATATCACGTTATAACAATTCTAACGCAGACATCTGGATACGCGCAAACAATTTTCACTTTCCCTCTTATATATAATAAATTATCTGAGAGAATAGCCGAGGCGTGAAAGATGGGTTGGAGATTCTCGCTTCAACTGTAGGCTTATTTATGATTACTTAATCCACTGTCAGAATCACATACCAACAGACTAAACTGTAGTATTATTATAGTGTTGATTTACAGAAGATTCGAAATAAAATCGATTATAATGTAATTCCAGTTTCACATCATCCATACAATTGAAAAAGATGCGTATTTCTGTAATTATTGGACGGTATAGAGAAAATGAAAAGAAAATTACACACAATTTTTAGTTTTAGAAATAATGTACATTACGAAAAGCAGTCTTTCAATCTGAAATTACGGTCAAATAAACATTATAGGCTATTGAACGTATTTGAAATATGACTTCACTCACTCTTCTATTGGGCGAGGATTCAAATAGAATGTCGAAAGAGTGAGTAATGTACAAGTGACATGCAGTAAGCCCAGTACGCTGCTATCACTGATACAAAATACCTGTCGAATAAGATAAATATTTCCTGCACTTGGACAGATGCTCTACTTTGTGATGGTCAATTATACACTGAAGGTAAAGGAAGGGGAAGAATTGAAGACCATTATCAATAGAGCGGACGAATCATTCTATCGATTGAATGACAAGGGTCAATTCAATATTGCTTGGGTATTGTAGATTTTATCTTCTCAACCTTTCATCTAATACTCATATCGGAACAAACTTCTCCGATTTGAAAAGCTCACGTGTTTAGTACAAAGTGTACACAAACATAAACACACTCACACACACACGTAATATATATATATATATATAAATAAATATATATATATATATATATATATATATATATATATATATATATATATATATATATATATATATATATATATATATATATATATATATATATATATATATATATATATATATATACATGTATATATATATATATATATATATATATATATATATATATATATATATATATATATATATATATATATATATATCTATATCTATATCTATATATATCTTATATATATATATATATATATATATATATATATATATATATATATATATATATATATATATATATATATATATATATATATATATATGTATATGTATATGTATATGTATATTCAATGCGAAGAGAAAACAGAGAGCGGATAACAAATAAGACGTGATTACTTCTCTCGATAATGTGCTACATTTCGAATCGCTTGCCTGATTTCGCTTTCATCCCGCAACGTATATTCAAGTAGAACAATCGGTTCTCTAAACAATACAGTAATAATTGCCAAAGATATCTTCCGAAAAGGGAAGTAGTATTTCGACAGCTGTTACACGCCCTGGTACCTTAACAATAGTATAAATCCCTAACAGCTTACCAACTGTGCACACATCTAGTCAAGTTGCATGCACTGCATCGACTTCTCGCTATACTGCATAATGGCCCTGCATTCACGTTTAAAAGCAAAGAGCTTCGCTTGGTGAGAGTGGATAGGAAGGACTTGACTCAAGTGACCGTTGAGGTGTGTGGTCGCCATCATGTAATGATCGGTGCTGATAAAAAAAAAATCGATGTTTTCCAGCGCAATAAAGATTACATGAACATTTTTGATGCGATATCGCTTCGCATATCGGGACGGTCCATCGCGATTAAACAAAAGTGCTGCTGCTCAGTAGCAATTCAAGCATGTTTGTCGAAGAGATGGGCGTGTCTATAGTCTCCCGCGATTTTCGTGGCATGAATCAAGTACGTTGACTGTTTGTTGTTATTTTGTTGACATCGCTGGTGTTTTCTCGACAGTAATAATAACTATATAAAAACAGAATCTCATAAAAGAAGTGGGCAAATTGATCAATTATGGAATTATTTTAAAAGCCGTTCTGGGGGAAGCAGTACGACGGCGACCTCAAGCGGATTTTACCTGAACCCGAGCTACATCCGGCCATTCCGCATGCGATTTGGTGCGGTGCGAGCTCCAAGTTTTTTTTTTTTTATTTTTTTTTTATTGGGTTTTTTAACGACGCACTGTAATGATTACTAAGATCTATTAGCGTCGGATGAATGATTAATGAGATGATGGGATGATGAGATGGAGGTTTTTATGGGTAGTGGGAAGGATAGTGGGAAGGAAGCGGTCGTGGCCTATATTGTAGGAACCATCCCGGCATTAGCCTAGACTACAGAGGGAAACCACGAAAAACCCCTGTAAAGATGGACGGTGGCGGGGATCGAACCGGGTCCGATATGTCCCTTCACCTCCCGGATCACGAAGCAAGTGAGCTAACCACTCAGCTACTGTGCCGGTGAGCTCAAAGTTAAGTAGAGCTGAACTTGTGCGACAAAACCACGCACCATCACGCAGTCTTCGTTGATTGGTCAATAATTCAAAATGGCCGATATCGCTCCCGCATGTGGTTGCGATATCGCATCGAAAATGTTCATGTAAGGCCAGCTTTACAGTTATTTTCATATGGAAAGACCCATTTGAATGAGATGTTAACTTATTTTCATGATTTGATTTTAAATGATTTGTATCGATTTTTTATTGGTTTCGTATCTGTGTAGATTGATATTGGGTTTTGTCCCAAGTTCCACAGACTCGAACGAAAATCCAATCAACCTTTCATCATGGATACATTTTCCATAATGATGGCCTATTGAAAAAAAATGCCACTTGATTAATTCAACGTGAAGAAATAAATTGAAAGCATATTACACATGCCAAAGAATGACGAGTATTGAAGCGAGAATAACAATGGCCTGTGTTGATAATGTTCATTCAATTGGTAAAGTCGTTTATCATTATCCTGAATATTATGATTTTATTCGCATATTTACATCTTTTTCATTTTCTAGAGCGCGTTTTCGCTGCATATCCTATTTAACATAATTGGTTCGGTAAAATTGCCTTGAAAATCTTCTCGAGCTTAACTTATTCTAAGCGTTTGCTTAATATACATAAATGGTAGGAGATAGGAGTGCATGATAAGAGTGTAATTAAAAAGTGCACTCCTCAAGTCTTCGTGCATTTACCAAGGATATGATGTGGAAAACGAGTCTTCTTCGATACGTTACACTTTCAACAAGATCTGTGTGTTATATGAAAAATTATGTGCATGTATACTTGTAAGATGAGAGAGAGAGAGAGCTTATGAGAATAGCAATTGCTTGGATTGAGAATCTTCTTTTTACAAACTTGCTAATTTTCAACTAAAACTTCTCAATAATATGTAAACATTGTTTTCCTCAAATTCAGTAGGTCTTATTTTTCTCTACCAACATATTATATCTCCCAAATTTCCCACTCATTTTTTTCTCGGCAAGTTTTTAGAAATTCAATTCTTTTCAGAGTGGTTTGCCTGATTTTGAAAAATCATACCTCAATTTAAAGTTTGATCGTTTCTTCAATTAATTTGTGATGACGGACGAAAATAGAAATATGTATCTGAAACATGAACAAAGAACAACATCGACGAACTCTTCCAGTATTTGAGATTCAATCTTCGTTTTTATTCGCGACGAAGATTCGTCTTGCTTGTGTTTGGTCAACAGGATTTTATTGATGGACACATCATTTCTACGTCCACCAATCTGCCCAAGCAGATGACGTCACTGACTGTTACACGGCACTGCACTAGCTTACCGATTCTTCACCGTGGCCATTGGTAACATACCATTAATTACCTTACATTGAATATGCTTTCGGAAAATGCAAGATCACAACTATATACGTTATCAAAGGATATCACTACCCTAAAACTAGATTTTAAAAATGACGGTATTTATTTCCTCAATTTTAGGGAAAACTAGAAACCACCATCTCAATTTCAGTACATTTATTTAATTTATTTGTCATCCAGGAACCAGCTTTTTTTCTATTATCGATTTCATTTATGTTTCTATATAGAATCCGTAACGCTTACGTCATGACTCACGGTCCATGGAGGACCAAAAAAAAAAAACGATACGGATTTCTGAAATTGTGAAGATGATTTCTAATTATCTCTGAAATTGAAGAAATGAATATCATCATGGTTGTGATGTCTTTTGAATGACATAATCAAGATGGAATCGAACGGTGGGATTCTGATTAAGATTCATAAGAACAACGTGGACGCGGTATTATCTATTTTGAAAATGTTGAACGAGTTTTTCCTTACAATATTTCCAGACCTTATCTTGACGGGCAACCAACAACTACTTCATCGAGGCATTTATTCATGAAGTAGATGAGGATTGCTCCGTGCAAATTACTGAGTGAATCGAATAGTTCCGTGTCATGTACCACAATGCAAACGTGAGATTCATGATGGAAAAGATGAACTTCTGGAATCTAAAATTGAATGATAATTCAGAGCGACACACTTGATTACTCCCGAGTTCTTCACATATTTGTTTTATTTATTTATATAGCAAATTTATTCACTTCCCAAACAGATATTTGAATCTAGTTCGATGCAGCATTCAATAGGCCTATTATCATCTAGCTGAAGAGGTGGCCAGGGAAACATGGTTTCAAATTTGGTTAGGTTTTCACATTTTGTCAAAAATAGGTTCATTACATGGCAAAATATTGATCCAAAAATATATTCAGTTGATGTTGCTCACGATAGATAGCATTAATTAATATCATGAAATGGTGAATGCCAATTTCCAAGAGTGAATTTGAGTGAATATGATATCTTCAAAAGATGGAGGACGACAGTACCTGATACTCAGGTATCAAAGAAACAAAAAAAGCTGGACTCTCTGAAAATATGTTCGTAGACATTCAATTAATCAAGAACCTAATACGTCACGGTAGAAACGACAGTGTGGAAAATCCACACTTCGAAACGCCAGAGTCAGATGAATGAGTCCGTTGATTCTGAGCTAATATAAATCACTTTCAATTTGATGTTGACTCCGACATGAATTTGGATTCACCCAATTTGTCTGCTATTTGCTTCTTCAAAAGTATTATTTATTCGAAGCTATACTTTTCATTAACAACTGTTTGAATATCGAAGTAATCTTGGTGATATATTTGTATAGATTAATATATTGACAGAATGTCAGACTGACAGGTAAGAGAGTCTATAGGCATAGCCTGGACAGGCGAAAATATATAACTTACAATAGACAATTTAATCTTATTCATCAGACTAGTGGATTGTTGAACCCAATATAAACAAACAATTCCATGATATTTACGAAATTGAACGATGAAAAAATATATCTCAGCCTTTGAATACAACTGCTTTTTGTTATTTATTATAAGAATAACAATTATAATTATTTATTCATTATATGTTATTGTATTATTATAGACTCACTATTGGTATCATTATTATATTATTTCTAATTGCTATTTCAATTTTGAGCCTTTTACAACATCAGGTCATCTTTTGAAGTGAAACAAGGTATATCCGAATGGTAAAATACACAATGTAACGAATCTATATATTTTAGCAATCCAACTATTGTGTTTGACAAATCAAACATTGTTAATTAGGGTATAACCTCCATTACCTCATGGTTATGAAAAAATCATGAGTTTTTTTCAGTCGATTCGTTTTGATGTGCTCGATAATGATATCAAAACAGATGATAGGCTAACCGGGATGAATTTTGAGATATACCAATTCAAATACTGGATGTTTCCCTATCGTTCAACACGCAACCTTCAAATTTCATGCGTTTCTATTATTTAACAGATCATTAAAATACACTAAAAGTAATGGCATTAAAAAAAAAATTTGTTTCAATGTAGATGAAGATATTATGAATAGAATTATGCAAAAATGAATATAGGTACTCGTTCTTATTTATAAATCACTCTCATTTTAAGAGGAAAAATAGTTGATTTTTCACCAAAATGAAGTCATAATAGCAACTTGGTATTTCATTCAAGCGCTGTAACTTCGGGAAAAAAAATATGACAGTGTTTCTGATGCAATTTAAATTCAAGAATAAAAATGTTCAATAAAGCTTGACTCATATTTTCCCAAAGTAGAATTAATTTCAAAATCACTTTGTGACTCTGCTGACCAAACGGCTGTTAGACTTTAAGAACATGATTATGCTATCCAACAAATTGTGATTTCAAACCTACAGTGAACGTCATGTAGGGCCTATATAATACAATATTTAATTACAAGACAAGTACAAAATATTTCTCTATCTCTGCTCTTTCGTTTTGGCGCTCACCTTGTTTTCCTAGCCAGGCGCATCAATTGAATGCCTAAAATAGAAAGCAGACCCACGATCATAGTCAGTATAGAATATATCGATCTTAAATTCACTGCCTATAATTCACGATCATATTAACAGGTAAGAGTGAAATGAGCGTTCAAAAATTACAATCTACATCTGAATTGATGCCGCGTTCTTTTTTTTTACACATGTGCTTGGTTCTACTGGGTTGGTGTTATTATAAAAGCCATTTCGAGAGAGTTCCGATTTCAGAGAGAGTTAGTATTTACCATTTATGCACACTTACATTGGAGATAGCCTATATATTCTATGGGAACATGGTATTCGGTAAAATTATAGCCGTAAGCGATCGAGTTCTGTGAAAACACTCCCCCTCTCCCTCATTCCAGAAATAATAAATATAAATAACATGAGGCAGAAATGTTTGCTTTTCGCTACTGAGCCTCATCTCATTCAAGAGTAATCGTAGCGTAGGCCCATATATATATATATATATATATATATATATATATATATATATATATATATATATATATATATATATATATATATATATAATATCATAGGCCTATGGAAATAGACGATCGGCAGCTTGACTAGATGGGGTACTGTACAACGGGGAATAAAGTCCACAGGCAAACAACGAACAAAAATTGTCATCGATTGATGCCAATTCGAAGCAATTAAAAGTCATTATGTATATATACGGAGCTTATAACAACATTTTTCCCGCCTAACAAAACTGAATCACAGTCGTTATTCGAGATTGCAAATTATATTATTTTTGTCGGATTGAACAACGCGTGCTGACAATAGTGTTAGTTAAGCTCTCATGTTTTAATAACTGTCCCATCATTATATACCTCTCGAATTATTGACTGAACAAGCAAATTCGGTACCACAGCTTATTATACAGCTGATAGTATTTAGTTATATCGATCTTTCGATGTATTTTCCATGCTCCACTCTACTCTGTACATTTTATGTTTTTAATATTGTTCAACATTTTTAAACATCAGTGATGCATTGAATCTTGTATTCTTCATCTACATTTTAACAACATGGGCAAAGACGTGGGTCAAAGATGAATGTGGTTCATTTGTGAAATTAACTCGTAATATTATGAAGTTATTATAATATTATTGTTATATTTTAATTTCTTCGTATGAAAATACAGAATGTCTGCACGAAATATTAAATTTTTGATTATAAAAGTGATGTTATCGATATGTTTGTGTGTATGTGTGTGTGTGTGTGTGTGCGCTAATAGAGCAGCACGCAAACAATCGTCTTGGAAAAGTAGATACAGTAATATTCGATTCACTTGAAAGACCTACAAATAATCCACAGAAGAATTCAACCACCACGAATCAAACATCCGAGACCCCGCAAACGTTTCTCCTTTTCATATTTGAAATTATTATAAATATGATCGACAGCGTTGCAAATTTGCCGAGGTTTCACGTTCAAACATATTAAGCATTCAAAAGGTGCGTAAGTGTGACGCTTAATGTTATAAAACACCTCCGTGTATGAATATTTATTTTCGTGAAATAGAAGCGTCGAAATCAACGAAATGTGAACAGACAAACGTATTAATGAACTTCAAGTGTTGATCAAGAGAGAATTTGATAAAATTATGAGACCTATGAGATAACTGACATTTTAAGTACATCAATACATTGATCGTAGATTTGATAGCGATTGATTTTCAATTAAACTTGAGAGGCCTCTTTACATCTTGCCTACCGGCTTGATTGCAGACGTTCGGGGCCCAAGTTGGCAACGGAAAACCAATCATCGTAACGACTTACAGTTTTCGGGTAATGATCACTAGTATTCAATATGTGCTCGTGCGAAGAGCTTTGGTTCGTGGTATGTTTTGAACCCTTTCAAAATAATTGTCAAAAATCAACATGTTTCTACCTGTTTTTCATTGTTTTCACGATTTTTTCAGAGTAATTCAATAGAAAGCTATGATTTTTAGTGAACGTAGAGGCACAGATATACTCAGTGTTGTTTCATTACAAGAATAATTAGACTCATTGGTTCAACCGTTTACCCACCATGTGTTGGGAACTAAAGGCCTGTATATTGACACTTTTTGTCCTGTTTTATTTATTCCCTGCAGGTTTTACTCATGGATTGTGAGATGTAAAGTGGCCTCTTAATATACGAATCTTCATTGGGATGAAAAATCAAAACGCATCTCATGAGATTACGATATTCGAGAATATATATTATATACATACACACACACACACACACACACACAAACACACACATATATATATATATATATATATATATATATATATATATATATATATATATTTATATAAATATATAAATATATATATATATATATATATATATATATATAAATATATATATATATATATATATATATATAAATATATATATATATATATATATATATATATATATATATATATATATATATATATATATATATATATATATATATATTTATATGGGTACGTGTGTGCGTCAATATATGTAGAAAAATGGAGATATTTAATAAATGAATCGCATGAAAGACGTTAACATATTGCGTTAGGGATGTGGGTGCGTGTGCGGGATCGAGAGTGATATAAGTCTAAAAACATTTAGTTGAAATTGGCTCTGGTCCCTCTATACGTAGTGAGCGTGGTGGTCCCATAGATGGGGGTGAAGGAGGTAAAGGGGATGAAGGGGGTTCGATACCCCCTTGCGGTAACAACACGGTCTGAATCATGAATGAGGCAAACTATTCAAGTGTACAGTCTCAAGCAAAAGTATATTATTTGCACTGACTTGACTACGGTATGTTAATCGATTAGCATTATGGAAATAATTATTCAATTCATTAAATTAGATCATAGTTGACGAGGCTTTGATTAATATTTCAAAATTACATTACTCTGATATGAAAATCATTCTATCACAACCTCGTGGTATGATTAGACGAACTTGTTATATTTTACTGAAAAACCTGGCTCCTCCACCAGTATTATTTCATGTTCAGTAACGCATTGGTTCGAGTTTGTTGTTTGACACTGAGCTCAAAGGTCTGTTCATTTACAGTCGGAGTCAGACTAAAAGAGAGGAAATGATTAAAAAGTGCTGATGTAACACTTTCGATAAGTATTCTAATTTGAAAACACATATGACTCGGCAAGCAAATGTGAAAAGTATTATTTTAATCAAACATGAGAAACCGTGATATGAGAACTGTTTGAACTGTTTCAAAAAGAAAACTTCTCTTCTTTGTCAATTCACAAACACAGTTATGCACCTACTCTGAGTTAAAAGTAACATCTCAATAATGTACGTTCTATCTAATACTGTATGGCCATACCCTCAGGAATTGCATGGGCTAAAATACAGGACTGAGTGCGTAACACTAAAAGCTAGTTCGACGAGTCGTTCAAACACTTGACATCGTTTAGTTACAAAGAATGGCAGTGTGTATGTATATGTGTGTGTGTGGGTGCTCGTCTGTGTGTTAACCTATACCCAGATGTATAATATATAAAAGCTAAGCACTAGTTTGTAAACTCTTCAGCCATGAAAAGTGCACCCACCTTTATGCGCTAATGGTGTGAACGGTTTTCGTCTCAAGTCGTCGCCAACTTTCATTTTCTTTTCTACCAAAGCAATGGTAAACGGATAAACTTATTTATGGCAGTTGCTAGCATGTAAGAAGACGGTTGTAGTGCCAAACTAACATGGAACAAATTCTTATACCCATTACATGGAAGTTGGGAGTTGTATTCGCTTGGCACTCGGAATGACAATGGACTGAAAGGGATTGACAAACGATACACAGATCGTAACCCAAGATGGATTGAGGGTTATGTTGGTTTGCCAGTCTGTTACGGTGGCTCAACTACCCATCCCAACCGATGTTGGAAATATGTATCAATTTACCGTCCAAATCTAAGAATCTACCGAGCGTGAGTCATCTGGTGGTGATAAAAAGAACTGACTCGTTTACTGATATGAGCAAAACTTTGTTTATGTTTGCTTAGCTGTTTGTAACAGTCTCTCATAACCGAATACGGATATTGTGAGGTTAAATTAGTCATTATTAAATTGTTAAAACATCTGAATGGTTGGTAGATGTTATCGAAATCGTGTGAGAATCCGCAGGCCACAAATAGATTTTTTTTTCATTATTACCGGCACATGTAGCTGAGTGGTTAACGCACTTGCTCCATGTGACCCGGGAGGTAGTGGACATATCGGACTCGGTTCGATCCTCGCCACCGTCCATCTTTACAGGTTTTTTTTGTGGTTTCCCTCTGTAGTCTAGGCTAATGCCGGGATGGTTCCCACAATATAGGCCACGACCGCTTCCTTCCCACTATCCTACCCATTACCCATAAAAAACCTTCATCTCATCATCTCATTAATCATTCATCCGACACCAATAGATCTTATTCATCATTACAGTGCGTCGTTAAACCCAATATAAAATTAAGAATTAAGAAAAATATTCATTATTCACTTATTATTCTATTGTGATTGCACTATCAGTAATTATCCACTGTTATGCGCATTTTCTTATAACCACCGGGCCTTTGATGCCAGAATACACCGCATCTCAAATGCTTCTATCTGAGGTAATAGAAGGCAAGACGCATGGCTACAAATTGCTCACTAGAGAGAGCAGCGATCGGACGGTACGCATGAAAAAGAACAGCTTTGAGAGCCGAGTGAAACCACCATGTAGGCTCCAAACATCTAGTCGTAACGAATAAAATCCAGCACAGTAACAATAAAACAATAAGTAACGTTTCTGTGAATGAACATTTACAACCTTCAAACAATCTAGGGAAGATTGGTGACTATTGGAAACGATCCTACTTTTAATCCTTAGCCTTAATTGGGGTACAGTAATTTTGTATAAAGTTTCGATGTTATTAAAAAAAAGAAGTATTAAATCCAGGAAAGAACACATTTAGGAATCAGTTTCTGCGATAATGTTCTGAGCGGATCTTGACGCAATGCTTGTCGTAAAGTAAGAGAAGAAAGTAGAAAGTCGTGATGGTGCAATCTGTTTTGAAAGCTTTCTTCAATCGTGTCAATATTTCTACATGATTGACAAGTGATCCGATTGGACGATCTACTCCAGGGAGATATATTATTATCAGTATTTTTATAGAATCAATATGTTATGCAAACTCATTTTCGAATGATTTATTATTAATTGTATATGAGTATGAAAGATGTTTTACTTTTCCAGGCGACTCTGCAGTCAACATGATTCGTGAGCTCTGAAATACCAGCCAAGCATAAACTCCACACTTTATATTATTTTAAGCATCGAACTTTCTGTATGGGTATATCATTTTATGTGTTTTTCCCGGTTTATAGGGAGTTGCATGCCGTATCCTCGTTTAGAATTCAATAGTTGAAGTCGAATTTCTGAATATTGCATCCATCATTATAAGTAATATAAAGTTATTTTTATTCGTACATCGTGTGCTCCATATTTTATTGTTGGTTTCGTATTCGTATCCGTTTGAAAATTTTCCATCTACCGTACATAAAAAAGCTGGATCTTCTTTGATCAAATTTATCAACTTACCTTTATTGTCAACAATTGTTGAGTGAAATGTTCGAACTAGGAAAACGCTATGCAGCCTATGCAGATTCACGCTGAAAGGTGAGCTCGAAAAAGCTTGAACGAAAGTGAAAAGATGAATTATATATTTACCTCTGTACCCGTTCACCTATAAAACTGATCAGACTACCCATCATTGTAATCCTTACGAAAATAGCAATATTTAAATTTTTCGAATGCAAACTTTTTGCATTTTTTTACGTCAAGTCATCATTATAGGTACATTTAAAATTTCCAATCAGCAATCTCTCGAACTCTACTCGATCGATTAATAACACAAGGCGGAAACGATTGGCCGGCCTTCCGTATAGGTACTATGTTGAAAGATGGATATATTGCATAGAGAAAGCGTCATATGGACCGAGATTTTGCCTTACGTCCTGCCAAGCTCGCACAAGAAAAAAAAACTAAACAAACAATAAACAAAGAGAGAAAGATCCCATTCCGACTGAATGGAAGTCATCGTTATCGCTCATCCAATTATCTGAGAGACGTGTAAACACCGAGAACAACGATTCAACTATGGTAAGAAATGAATTCAGAAAGCACTTGGCTTGAACACTTGAAAGTGTTAGATCAGTGGAAATGAAGGTTTCTGTTGCGTGTAAAGTGAGATAAATTGTGTTTATTCAAGCTTGTAATTGATGTTTGCATTTCTGTGTATTTACATTTTCGTAAATAAATGAGAAGAAATATATGAATGAATGACTAAATAAATAAACAAGAAATTATATACGTATGAAAAATACCTACGACCTACCAATACGAAGGAAATTACTGATGATATATATATATATATATATATATATATATATATATATATATATATATATATATATATATATATATATATATATATATATATATATATAGGCTTATGAATAAGTATGATGATGATAAATGATGATAATAATCATAATATTTAGGTGCAGTGTTCTTGTCTGAAAATATAACATATTGAACGTAAAATTTGAATATATTAAAAAATACACAGCAAGGCAATAGCGAAATCATATTCTGTGAATTATGATTTGTAAAACATTTTCAGAAACAAAATATAGAGGAACAATCAATTGATTCCCGAGTTTAATTGAGATTGGGAATATAAATTTCTTTCCTCAATAATCTCTTTTTCGTAGAACTTGAATCAAGTAAGTGAAATCCAAACAAGAGTTTCCATGTAAAAGGGAATTAAATTCTGGTCTGTTTTAGTTTAAAATTCTATGAAGCCATTTTCAACCACATTAAACACACATGAGGTCCACAAAAGCCTCAATGACCTGTCTGTGGGGTATTTCAGTTCTCCAGCTCCAATCTCTACATAATGTACCTCAATTTAGCTACAGGTTGGCGATTCCGATCGTCGGTCTCCGCTATCCACTACCATCAGCGCCCGGAGGTTTCAACCATGCCAATAATCTCTCATCGACGTACACGTGAGAATCTCCACTCATGTTGTACTAAAAGCTATTCCGAAAAGTATTGACCCTTAAGCAGATTTAAAAATGAGTATACTTCACTGTTTTTTTTCTGCGAGATATTTACGATGACGTGTTAGAATATCTATTTTTTGTAAAAATCATGTGCAACGAACTAACTCACATTACCACAGGTCTCTAGCTCAAAACTCGAGCTACAACTATGAAAACACAAACTTTTCAACATATTTATTGATCCCTCAAACGACAAACCCCCTTCCGTAGCCCAGCCAACTGAGGCACAACTTGAGAACTGGCCACTGTTGAGCGTGGGTTCAAATCCCGCATATGGCATGTTTTTTGTAAATGTCCTTTCACTGATTACCACTTCATATTATTTCATTATCACTTGCTCATTCATACTCCCAAATAACCTAGCTGTTGGTGGGGTCATCAAACAAACAATATCCATCCAACCAACAATTAACCGAGACGCGTGGCTGAGTGGTAACACACTGAACCGTCATTCGGGAGACCGGGGTTCCATTCCCGCCATGGTCGACCATCCCGACAGGGGTTTTTCGTGGTTTCCCTCTGTCGTTCAGGTTGATACTGGGATGGTTCATTATCAATAGGCCACGACCGCCTCCTTCCCACCATCCAAAACACCCAATAAAATAACCTCTCATCTCATCATCCCATCATCTCACCCATGATTTACCGACGCCAATAAATCGTAGCCATCAGTATAGTGCGTCGTTAAAACCAAATATAAGAAATACAAATTAAAACCCCAACAATTAAGATCTGTATACGATTTTTATTCACGCACTAATTCGAGAGTAGCCAATCAAGCATGTAAAAACGGCATCCCTTTAGATAAGAACATAACCGAGGGAAAAGCAAGTTATGATAAGGCATGTGTATACAGGTTGCTACTGTTAATCAAGTTTCGGTTGCTTCGAGCGTAGTGGGGCTATAACCAAAGGCAATAACTGAGGGCTATAACGTAGTCAGTGCGTTGCGGTGTGGGACGGAGTGGAGAGTGGGAGAGACCGATGCATAGAGAGCTAGGTTTTGTACACGAGTCGTTAGTTTTAATAGGATACACACTATAGAGAGGTTTAAAGAGCTGGTCTCCGTTTGAGGGCTACCTTAACTTCTTATTTGAGCGTGTAGAGAGAGAAGAACTGACCACAAGACATTTTTGTGGAACTAGTTGAAAAAATACAACAACAGTGAGATGTAAATTCGAGAGATGGATTAAGTGTTTCGTTTCGGTTTCAACAGGGGAGTTTTTTTGGGGGATGATCCCTTTCGAATATTGAGTTATCATGATATTGCTTTTCGCTTTCAATCTCCCTGTAAACTGGTTTTGTTCGTTAAAACAGTAACTCTTATAGTTGGAGCTATGCGGTACATTATTGAGAGACAATAAAATGCTACCGAGACGCGTGGCCGAGTGGTTAGTACACTGAACCGTCATTCTGGAAACCGTGGTTCGATTTCCGCCATGGTCGACCATCCTGACAGGGGTTTATCGTGGTTTCCCTCTGTCGTTCAGGTTGATACTGGGACGGTTCCTTAACAACAGGCCACGACCGACTCCTTCCCACCACCCAAAACACCATATAAAATAACCTTTCATCTCATCATCCCATCATCTCATTCATCATCCACCGACGCCAATAGATCGTAGCCATCAGTATAGTGCGTCGTTGAAACCCAATATAATAATAATAATAATAATATGCTAGTATAGAGTCGATGGTATTTGTTTGTAATATTATTTGAATTATAACTGACATGACTCGTGTAATAACCCTACGAACCCTTGGTAACTTGGACACCACTCACATAAAACATTTCGACTCACAGAACATCACAGGCCTCTACTGAGACTTATCATCTTCGTTACGCCCTGAACTATCCGATGAATTGTGATCATTTCTCTGTCATTATTGCTGACCACTTGTTGAATATATCATTTATATGGACAGTTTTTATTATTGTGCAGAAAATGAAATATTATAATCCCTCACGATGTTTTTCTACACACATTTTATCGAATGACCAAGTAGATTTAACCTCCGTTCTGTACAAGTATACATCATTATTTTTACAAATTCTATTGTATTCAGATTGAATTGTTTAAATTATTTGTTTGCATTCATCAGACATTTCCATTTATCAGAATACAGCTACTATTTTGACAACATTTTTAATGAAAAAAAATGTTTGCACTTGTGACATTGCTCACCATGTTATCTGTCCGATTCCAATTGGGTCATTCATTATTTATTGCCAGACGGGCATGAGGCACACTGATGATTTACTTTCATAAGTACGTAGCGTGGAACGTTTAACATTTTATAGCAACATTCTCCACTCTTGACTTGGTTGGTTAGTGCAGACATGCACTCTTCTGTGATAATCCTTCTCAGACTTCTAATTAAAGAAAGAGTTTTCACGATAACTGACAGTTAAATAAAGTCATATTGAAGTAGAACTAATTCTACTAATCACATGATTCTGGGATGAGCACTCATTTTTATCGAAGAACATTGGCAATATATTCAGTCGAGAGATTATGAATTGAACATATATTTACTTCTGTGTGTCGGAAACGCCTGCGCGCGCACACTCATTGCTGTAACAAATGGACGGCTTGACATCGCCAATCACGTCTGAAATTACGTCCTCTGCTTTCGCCGAGTAAATAAATAACCGAAACTCATCCAAGACTCACTCCTTAGGGTATATTCTTTTGTATTTGTAGAACAATTATCGAAACATAGGAAAACTATCCATACATGTGAAACTACCGAAGGAAAACAAACGTCAAACATTACATTTCATATTTGGTTCCTGCAATCCATTTTCCAGCTGGCTGTGAAAACGTCAAGAACCGAGAGGGGTTTTCACTTTTTATGAGTGTATACAACTACAAGTCCTACATAGAAGCCGTGGTGAAACAAAAATGACCATATCTGTCGATTCAAAGTTTTCCTCTGAATTTGTAAATTCAAAGCAATGTGTTGAAGTTTATTCATCATTTTACATCAGAAATAGACAATTTTTCAGAGTAACAGTACGTATAGTTATGTTCATCAACTCTTCACCGTCAGATATTAGGTTTTAAATCATCAAATTGGGGTGGTAAGATCGCCCTTGTTGTGCCTCGTTGAAACGATTCTGTACCTTTCAACCATGGCCCTAATTGCGGAATAATAATTTAGTATCAAGTTTCATTGTTATTAAAAAAAAAAAAAAAAATATATATATATATATATATATATATATATATATATATATATATATATATATACATATATATGTATATATATATATGAAAAAAAAATATATATATATATATCTATATATATATATAAATATATATATATATAAATATATATATATATATATTTATATATATATATATATATGAATATACATATATATATATATATATATATATATATATATATATATATATATATATATATAATATATATATATATATTCATATATATATATATATATATATATATATATATATATATATATATATATATATATTCATATATATATATATATATATATATATATATATATATATATATATATATATATATATATATATATATATATATATATATATATATATATATATATATATATATATATATATATATATATATATATATATAACTTCACTTAAACTCTCACGATTCAAATTTGAATAAATTGAGTAAAACTGGGCTGTTTTAAATCGTGATGATATTCTTTCATAAATGACCAAAGTTTCTACGAGAATGATCTCGTCCTCATCAGGACCCAAACTATAGTTATGTTATATAGTTTGGACCTGTTGAGGACGAGACCAATTCAATTCAATTCAAAAATCATTTTATTCCATACAATATGATACATCAGGAATTACAATGAGAAATTATTCATTTTTCACATAGCTATCATTATTCACACACCTTCGATATCGATAGACTAAACCCTTGAAAAGAAAAATTAAAAATTGAGTAAATAAAGATGGTGTTCCTTGAATTATGGTAATATCCAAATCTAATCAATGAATAATACATTCAATTCATGTAATGTAACTGTGTTTAGAGTTGAGTATTAAAGATAAATGAAAAATGAAAATGAAATAAAGAATGTATAGAAGCCCGCATAAGAAAGAAAAATTCTTGTGTGCGGGCTGAAATAATTAGAGTATTATTAAATTCACGATATGACGGTGACTGTCTAGAATAGATCATGAATACCTGTATAATTTTTTTTTTCTTAATTATTATTTAATCTTCTTTTCCATTATTGTTATTTTATCTTTATTTATTTATTCTTACTTTCTTCTTTTTTAACTAAATGAAAAATATTATCGAAAAGAAAAAATGAGAATCAATAACTATAATACATAAACAGTTATCAATATTCATGTAAATTGAACCAAGTGCAAGATATCTATTCTTAAGGAATTAAGACAAGCAAGATAACGGTAATAAACAAAACAAAAAGTGAATCAAGCAAGATAAAAATGGAATAGAATTTATACTACACACATATCCACTTAAAAAATCTCATACATGCTTATACACATATACATATATACATACATACATACACATTTAGACCCATATATTTATAGCAAATACAAAACAGTTTCATTACGATATATTCACAAGATTATTGCAGAAAACTCTACCAGAATCTCGTAACCAGTTCTCAATTTTGTGCTTGAAAACAAGAAGGTTTGAAGCTTCTCTTATATCTAAAGGGATTTGATTATAAATATGTGGACCAATGAAATTCAAATTTTTCTGACCAATTTGCTTCTTCCTTAAGGGAATAAACAAATTAAACATATTGTGACTCCTGGTACTCATTGCATCCTCCACATATTCTATTTTATAGCAATCAAAGTTCCTATAAAGGTGAATTAAAATAGTTTTAATATATACTTGACGAATATCTAGGACCTTCGCACAGGTATATATTTGGATAGAGGAGAATTGTTTGTGTTTAAGGAATATTATTTTAAGAATTAGTTTTTGAATGGTGTTAAGTTGCTCAAAATTTTTATTATAAGCCCCACCCCACCCAATGATTCCATACTGAAGTATTGATTGTGCTAGAGATTTATAAATTGTCAAGAGCATTGCTCTATTCAATATGTGTCTGAGTCTATAAAATAAATATAAGATGTTACGGACTTTTTTGACTGTTGCATTAATGTGATTTTTCCATTTCAAGTGACTGTCAATAATAATGCCAAGGTATTTAGTACTTTCACTGGATTGAATTTCATGGCATGAGCAGTCATTTGAATCCAGATTGCAGATATCAGAATGAAGTTTTAGCAGCATTTCTGGACCAGGCATTGTTTTAGAACTTATAGTGTGGGGTAGGTAAATTGTTTTAGATTTGTTTAAAGTCAAAAAATTACTATTAAGCCATTTGTATACAAGTTTAAGAGATGCATTAGCTGTCTTGAAAACCTTTTCCCAACTTTCATCCTTGCATATCAAAACGGTATCATCGGCGTAAGTTATGATGTCACAATTGATATTAAGGTCACACAGGTCATTTATATAAATATTAAATAATATGGGTCCAAGGACAGTGCCTTGGGGTACTCCATATTCAATTATTCTTTCTACGCTTCTAGTATTATCAATTTTTACAATTTGATTTCTGTTGAACAAATAATTTTTGAAAAGATTCAAAGGAATACCTCTCACCCCTATTGCTTTTAATTTTTCGAGAAGTATGTTATGGTCAACAGTGTCAAAAGCTTTGGCTAGGTCTAAATAGATAGCCAAAGATTTGAGCCCGTTGTCCATTGCTTCATATAGTTTACTAGTAAGCTGAAGTATCGCATCACTAGTACTAAGTTCAGGTCTGAAGCCATATTGATTAGGAGATAGAATATTATTCTGTTGTAAAAAACTTAGTAATCTTTCTTTTATACATTTTTCTAGTAATTTCGAAAAGTGAGAAAGCAGAGAAATTGGCCTGTAATTTTCTGGTTTCAGACTATCATTAGTTTTAAATATAGGTAAAATTAAAGCATTCTTCATTTTTTGTGGGAAGTCTCCTGTCTCAAAACAAATATTAAAAATATGCTCAAGTGGACAAGCAATAAAATTTCTTGCAGTTTTAATAGTATCTATATTTATACCATCAATACCAGGAGAAGAATTACATTTTAAACTATTGATATGCGAGATAATTTCAGATTTAGTGACAGGTGTTAAGAACATACTATTTGAAGGTACATTATAGGTACCACTTTTTCTGACTTTACGTGAATAATCATTTTGAGTTAAGGGATCGGAATTGTCAATGATTATTGAGTCCGCCAGGTTTTTGCCAACGTTAGAAAAATAGTTCACAAATGTGTCTGCAATTTTCTGCGGGTTATCCGCTGTCTTACACAATTCACCATCAATCTGAAGTGCATCAATTGATTTCATTCGATATCTTTTTCGATCTGTGATCTCATTTATGACAGTCCAAGTTTTTTTGGGGCAATGCTTATTCAAATTTATTTGATTTTTGTAATATATGAATTTTGCTTTATTGATTAATCGATTAAGAAAATTTCTGTAAATCAAATACCTTTCTTTCATAGTTTTTAAATCTTCAGCTACGTATTTAGAACGTTTTTGAATTTTTATTATATTTCTGTGTAGTGCATCTCTTTTT
>OZ023327.1:22166702-22211702 GCA_964007535.1 Brachyptera risi
CAGGGTAACAATTTGAGTTTACAATCCCACTTATCAAAAATGGACAACAAGAAATGAAGAATAGTGAACGTTTGTTTCATAAAACTTTCACAATTTATCGCAAACAATAATGATCTTTGATAATTTTGGGATCCAATCAAAACTTTCAGGTCTTTTGATTATCATCGATTGTCGTTTTCATACGAAATACACATATATATATATATATATATATATATATATATATATATATATATATATATATATATATATATATATATATATATATATATATATATATATATATATATATATATATATATATATATATATATATATATATATATATATATATATAGAGAGAGAGAGAGAGAGAGAGAGAGAGATTGGAAAGAATGCAGAATCATGTTTTGAACTGCATTGTCGTCCCAAAGACGAGAAGTAACAATTTTATTTAGTTGTTCGTTTGTGGCGTGTTTAGAATAAATGTAATAATTTAATTTCAGAACAATGGCCACTCTTCTGACTCTGCCAGCTAACGCTCAGTGTTCGAAACTGAAATCAAGTCAAGGGCGGGTTCGAGGCCCGCATGAGGCGTGTTTCACCCTCGTAAACATCATCTACGTATCACGCATGAAAAGCATATAATGGAATAAAGTATACTCGACTGCGTGACATGGGCTTGGGGGTACTTATATGAATGGATCGTTTTAAAATGTGGTTAGGGGTCATGTAAGGTTTGACAGCCTAGCCCATGTCACACAACCAAGTATACTTCATTCTGGTATACGCTCTCCAAGCACCCCGCTCATCCGTACCCCTTTTTTTTAATAACATCGAAACTTGATTCAGAATCATTGTTCCCCAATTAAGGCTATATGGATGAAAGATGGGACCGTTTGGACGGGGCACCACAAGGGCCATCTTACCACCCCATTTTGATTAGATTACAGTATTTCATTTTCCGATCGTCCGGAACACATTATGACTACAAAATGGACGAAGAAAAATATGAATGATAGGCCTATAATGTTATAATCAGGCCCATCACTCTACTAATTAAAGGTCGTGGCCAATTAGTACTTCATCCAAGCATTTGCTTCGAGGACAAAAAAGATGACTAAAATGATAACCTAAAATACCCTAAAATAAAACCTGAAATGATAAATACCCCTAAAATGATTTGAATATTCATCAGTATCCTACACACAATGCGGAGAGAAATGATGGAAAGATGTACTATGAATACAGCATTCAACTGATTAGAGTGCTTGGTCAATCCAATCGCGAACATTGTTCATAAATCAAATACACCAACGCGAATATTTCGATATAAGGTCTACACAGTTCCGCTATAAATATATACAACTGTATTAAGTACATAATTATGTTGTATGATGCACGCCACGCTTTTTTTTTGGTTTGATTTCATTCCAAATTGGCATCACGAGTTATGAAAAGTGTGCATATTATTCTTATTAACTTAATCGAACTCATTGCAATGCTGTCATTCAATGCGATAAACCGTCATGAAAGCACGCCACATATTATAATGTTATAATGAGTATAGTGACATTTTAATTCCAGAGTGTTGGGAAAATGGTGAGAAACTCAGAACCTGGCATTTACAAAATATAGGCTCAAAACTTATACATTTATACATAGAAATAACAGGCAAATAACAGTTATTGATAGTGCTTCAAGACAATTACCCCTCACCAACTTAGCACAGATGCTGACACAATTTTGAGGTATTTGATACAGGGTGATTTCGTTGCGTCGTGTGATGAAGAAATCCTCGACATCTCCGCCGCCATGTTGAGATATCTCCAACAGAATCGGTCCGGTTCTCAAGAAAGATCCGTCTCAGAAGAGGACTGAACAATACAGTCGTATACCTCAGAGGTTAATTCCAAAAAACAATGATTTGGCAGATTTCTATCCATTTGTCAATACTTTCAACACACAATATAATTTTTACAAATGAGTAAATATTTTCTCATTCCTAGAATGTTCTTTTCTCTCATTTGTATGAAACACATTAGTGTGGAATAGCTCACTGTATTCAACAGTATGGGACGGAAGTTAGATTGAGATCTATCGAAAATGAAAATAATTTCGAATGTATTTTCTTGAAAACAGTTCGAGGACAAAAATATTTTTCAATTTATTGTATTTTTTCAAAGAGATTTTTTTCGAGGTTGTGGTGGTGGTGGTGGGGGGAGATAGAAGGGATGGTTTACTTTGAGGTGCGTTCCGTTTCCTTTTTATTTACTAATCAAGCCCTGCGTATACTCGTACAGAGCCTAAATAGTATCAATTGATAGAACTATAATTACTACGACTAATTGAACGTGAATTACTTCATTCATGTCAATGATATATAAATGTATAAAATGACTATCATAAAGGTTTGTATATATACGATAAACGCGACTCATCCTTAATGAGTGGGGGTTTGAAATGTACCGACTTATAAACAACCTAGAATGGCGTGAAGCGTTAGCGTATCTGTCGACGGTGACATATTATACCATTTAGAGTAGAATTACGTTTTTGTGGTCCCATCAGTTGAAGCGGCCGAGTCAATGACCACTCTCATTACAACAATTCCATCCTATAATTGTGCTAATGTGACACATCGTTGATTTAACGATTTCAATCCCTCAATCTCAATCTCATAGGAATATTCACTGACAATTATTCACTACTATGGAATATCAAGTGAAAATGGACATTTTCAAAACAAAATATTGCTCGTTTCTGAATCAAATTGATCGCAAAAATGAACATACTGTATGTACATTACATATGCGAAGAGTAGCCTACATGTTCAAAAGAGTGATTATATTTGTTGAACAAAAAGCGAGCCGTGGAGAAATATCAAAAGTTTATTGTTTTTCAATTTGACGTAACAAGAGTGATGATGTTTTATGCAAACCTGCAGAAAAAAATGTCATTTTATTAGGATGGCCAGAAACGTATTTTTTTACAACTCCGGTCACCGCGTTTCTCAATTTTTCATTATTCAATTGCGTAGACCTATATGTCTACAGTGGGTATACTATTCTTACAACGCCCAGAACAGTAAAAAAAAATTGTTCAATTCCATTTATATGTGCATACAATTTATTTCTCGCCTGATATCAAATATATCAGTAAGAACATTAATTCTGGATATAATATTACTAGCAATTCGAAACGATTAATTTGATTACCAGTTTCATGCCTGGTCTATAGGCTTGGTACTCAATAGAAATACAACAGTAGGATAATACAACGTCATGTGAATGAAACCCATTGGCTCATTCTCCTATTCCCTCTGTACGCATCAGCAAAACACCATTTCCATCCAATTCATTCATCATCAGGAATTCATTGAGACATGGTTCCTCTGTAATTTGACGTCTGAATTGTACTATAGCGAATTATTAGCCTCTCCCCCCCCCCTATACCAACTCCCACACCATCCCACTTCCACGCTCAAATAAATATTTGTATTCATAGACGTGTATGCCGTAGTGCAACCGGCTCTGGCAAAGTGAACTTTATAAACGTGCAATTGTTATGGGGGGCATTGTATATTCTCACTCATCTACATGTTAGGCAAGCACTAAATTTAGAACCGACTAGAATTATTAATTAAGTTTGTTTCAAAATGTTTGATTTATGACTAGCAATTGAATAACGATGGTTCAAGTTCGGTTTAGTTGGCATTGTTGGCGTAATTATGGTTATGTCTCAACCGTTCACCGTTCCCATTCGAAATGTGAGTGACATTGGACATATATTTGTGGATCAGTGGAGATAGCACTAATTGAATAAATTGGTTTTCCCGTTGGAAAACTGTGACCTATGACCTATATTAGTCGATAGGCATATTGCGTGTAAGCTCGCGTTAGTGGACGGTAGATATTTCTGTGGATTTCAAATACGTATTGAACCATTGAAGAGTATTTGAGAAAATAGCTATGAATGATCAACTTCAACGAATAGAAACGCGATTCGTACCGCGGCTCTTTTGTATTCATTAACGGGGTGAGAAGAGGGGGGAGGGAGGGGGGGGGGGGCTGAAGGGGCGGGGGAAATGTATGAAACATTTTATGCGTCGAGTATACAATCGAAATTGGTAACCTGTGCGTAACTGCGTACAGGTGAGTGCTAGCGCGTGTAACTCCATTATGAAAACCACATAATAGGCCGGTCATTGCTAGTTACACCTAATCAACCGTATATACAAATATATATATATATGCTATTATAACATGATTCCCTGTTTCACCATTACGACCGTGTAGTTATATACGCTAGTAGGCTAACTTGGCGCGCCACTATATTGTGTATGCTTTTCAAATATACTTCTACTTCCGAGAAAATATTATTTCTCACTCATTTTGATTCATCACATATAAGTATCCCATTACTCAAAATATCCAGCCTATATTCTGACACTAACCGGAGTACAACTAACTTAGTTTTATACACTTCGCCCAATCAATTCAATTCAATTTTTCTGTAGCCTGAATTTTGTCTGCCCTCTGAAATTTGACTATTTATCGAAGATATCACACTTTTATAGACCCGGAGATCAGCGTTTACTTTTCGTTTGGAACTTGTGAACGTATAACTATACATTTAACAGTAAAACTTTGTTTATAACATCGCTAGTTTAAGTATTCATTAGCACATCTTCTTTGGGAAGGTTTCTGTAGCGGTGTGAAGATGAATGTAGGTCACACTTTAAAGATGCATGTTACGTTTATTCGCAACCATCTAGAGGTTTTTATTTGCTTTCAGGGAAAATGCATGGCAAGTTCTCCTTCTTAATTTTTCATACATCAGATATGAATCAGAAATCGTGATAAAATACACGCTATAATATCATATCACAATAAGCTTTGTGTACATAAAATCTCTCAATGTTTGTATTACTTTTTAATTTGATGATATAAATAATTGGAAATAGTGGGTAGCATTTTTTTTTACAGATCGAGCTGCTGCTTCCCAATTTTCAATTAGTTACACGATTACGAAACCAATAATTCGCTCACAGTTTACCTCATTTCATCTTTACATCACAGTATCTTGATATTTTTCACGATGAAAAGCGTTTGAAATTTTACTGTTCAAATAATATCAGTGATCATCAATACACACACTTATATGTATGTGGATTTTGTTTGAAACAAAATGGCTTCTCATTTCCGAAGAAGTGAAATAATAACGAAATGTTGTTTGAATGAAGAAATTAATCCTATGACTCAACGGCACATCAACGACGAGTTCATATGCAACTGAAACCCATATTTTTTTATTTTCACAATTTCATATAATAAAAGGGAAATGCTGATAAATATGCACTCATCATTGTTTTAAAGATATAGCTTTTGAAACTAGACTGAAACTTTCTATTGTCAAGAAATGCATGTATGATATTGACGAATATAAAAGGGCATGTGACTATAAATATCTGTGAGTGATGTCATAGTGCAATATTTATTTTATTCCAACCGATGGGAAACACTGTGTAATGCCCAATTTCAATAATATATTTCAACATCTGCTACTTACTTTTCGACATTCACTATTTATTATTATCTAGATATTTTTGTACTATCTATGACGTCTCTAGATTGGGTCTTGTGTTATATACTGTATTGCCTTGTGTGTTGTTGTTTGTGTATTAAGAGTTGACTGTCCATATATATTCTATGTACCTGTTCAATGGACGAAAGATGAAAATAAATAAATAAATAGCTGGATGGATATTGAATAAAATGTAGCTTTTATGAGTCTGTATTTGCTCTAGCATCACGCCAATTGAAACCTACTTTTGTTGTTATAAATTCAGAAAGTATTTATGCATGAATGTACACGCATTGTATGTTTGAATTTATATGAACTATACGTATGAATATAGTATAAGTAACTATGTCCATCAAATTCTTTACTTTATTTCACATTTTATTCACAATTTGTTTCGAAGAGATACTAATTGGTACGGTTTTCATGATTACAACGAGGCAAGAATGTACTGGTTGATATCTTGAAATTACGTACCCACTTACCATTTCGACATATTATTCATTTCAAACAGCCCGCAGAAAAGAGTTCTCTCTATTACGCGGCCTTTTTGTTCTCACATCAAGATTATACTCAAATTTAACCTTTTTCTCAAAATTGAACCTTTTACTATCAATTCCTCATTTTTACTTCAAAACGCTTCTTAATTCATGTATATATTTAAAGAATTGACATACTACCATATTGCATTATTAATTTATCATCATCATATTATTATGGAACTATGTAGGCCCTATGTATAATTTACGCATAACTTGAAAACGTGAGCAAGAATAAAATGATATATGTATGAAGTGAGATGAATCTTTCAATCCGATGAATTAGTAGGGCCTTTTACCAAAGAAATGGTTCTACAAATATGTACACATACTTCACAGTTGTTTAGTTAACATTACAAACTTGTGTTATAGCCGTTCAATTTTCTTTCCCAATGATTTAGAACTGTCCAATATTCCCTCAGGTATGTGCCGTTCCCTAGGAATATTCCCTCAGGGACTTCCCATAAGTATATGAGAGGCCCACTTCCTAACCAATAGTAATATGCTGCTGTTATACAAAAATTCTATGCATAATATATTTTTTTCACACACAAAAGTAATATGAGTGAACTACACATGCCGTGAAAGAGATAGTAGCGTAAAAGTCTATACTCTATCGTGTAGAACATAGAAACTGATAAACAAAGCCAAATTTGAATAAACACGGGGCTCATTTTCATGCATACATTTTCTCGTTATACTGTTGTAGTTTTGGCGCGGCCCCTGAGGGTGAAAATTGTCACCCTATTAATCTAAAAAAAAAGAAACGAGAGCCAGACTTGTAGTGTACTGAATGTAAAAAATGTATGTTGCCTCCATTAAAAAGTACTCGAATCTTTTGAAATTGTACGAATCCACACAAACAATTTCCTTCGGTTGAAATAAAAAGTAGCATCTTATTTTCTTCGTTACGTTCACGAAAGGAGTTGGTATTCTTCCACGTAATGTTATCATCAATGAAAACCTTTCCAAGTGGCTAAATGAAGAAGTACTTCAGCTAAAAGGTGTCATCTTATGCAAGCTATAAAAATATTTCTACCGATATGTGCATTCAATGAAAACGGAAGCATTCGTCGATTTATTTTTGATCTCTAGCCACCGTACCTGGATCCACAATGAGAAAAAGTCATATGAAATTGAAGTACACCATTTATATATTTCTTGCTTAAACGTTTGTACTCAAGCATGCGAGTGCAGCCAGGTATTTGTTTGTATAATCATGTCATTCAACAGTTTCACTGATTATGCCGTCAGTTATTATGAAATGCGTACGCTGATTTACACCAGCCTAAGTAGAATCCGGTTCATGTCAAACATCAGCAGTTTGACCATTCCCAAGCAGCTTGAAGTGTGCGTTGATGACAATACCCCGTACAGAACACTCATTTAACTACTTGTGTGCTGTCTGAGGGGAAGGGGGGGAAGGGGGAAGGGGCGGGAAGGGGTTGGGGGGTATGAAGGGGGTCTCTGGTGCTGATTAAACCAGACAACCGGAAAACCTTTTCGTTGTTGCCTTGTAACATTAATTTAGTTACATTCGCTTTTATACTACAGCGAAAATGGGGAGATTTTTCACCCTTGTTCTTTCTCTCTCTTTCTCTCGTGGCAAACCGTAAACTATATACAGAAATGAGAGAGAGATGCATATATATATATATATATATATATATATATATATATATATATATATATATATATATATATATATATATATATATATATATATATATATATATATAAAATGGCTAAATGATATTATGACCTGTTTGCGTACGGAATACAATAGAGTATAGATTTATGTATTACAGTCAATTTGGGATGCACATCGATTCGTGTTTCTGAAATTGAATAGGCGATACACTTTTTCCTGGAATCAAATATACGAATCGCTATCTTGGGCGAAAAACGGTGAACATTTGCGATGGAGATCGAATGGTAATTTGAAAAACTGACGAGAACAAGATCGTGTTTCTAAACGAAGAGGGCTGAGATATTTCACTCAGCATATTTTCAGATCATATTACGGAATTGGACAAATAATCGAACGGATATTACATGGATATGGCGATTCTGGATTCTTATATCTAATGTAAAGTTGTTTATTTCTCATTTCCTTATTTTAAAAAAGCAAACCAATAAAGACGACTATGTAGTAATTATGAATGAAGATTTTCCAATATAGGCCCTAACAAAGTCTCGGGGTTGCAACTCTGTAACATTATTTCGTATATATTCATGTTATGACTAGTAAGCCCTGTTTTGTGCAGTGCACAATAATTTTATATCATAAGTCATATCAAACAAAGTTTGAAGTTGCAAACAATGAGATAAACTCGGCAAGAACTAACTTATCTTGAAATCTCAAATCTTAAAATCATTCTCATGAAAATGAGCCAATTCTTTGAAACATCAAAATACACAAAATTGTTGTATAGAAAAATGCATAGAAAATACCATTCAACTGCAACCAATCTCTACTGAGACAATAACTGATAATAGTCGCACCACTTGCAGCACTTGGAAACTATATTGTAGTATTTCCTTTCCCATAACTCAATTTCCAGCATCTTGTTACCGTTCTTCGAAAGATTAATAATAGTATGTAGGATCTTCAATCATAAAGGAATTAAGGGGGACAATGATGAGTTTTCCAGCTTCTTTTTTTTGTAATTTTTCATATTTTTTTTTAAAATTAGTTATCTTCAAGTTGTATATGCTCTGTATGTCCTAATCAACATCATGGTTAGCTAAAATCCATTTTTAGTTATCAAACGTACGGATTTATTCAACAAAAGCTCAACTTCTCTCCTCGTTTACTCAGCTCGTGGTTTTACTACGCAACATGAATTTGGAAAGCGAATTCCAGAAAAAGTTATCGTGCGATATGCCTGATTTTTTGTGAGTGTTTATAGTTCAATCTCCTGTGATGTGTAAGAGGGATTTTTCTATTTTGTTGATAGTGCAGTGTCAATAAATATTTGATTTGTTTTTGTGTATATGTACATTTTGTGTAGCTAAATGACCTCGCTGTCGATGCGCCTTAAAACGCTAATATTCATTCATTAATTCAAAAATACAAAAATCAAATCAAATTATTTAAAAAGGGGTCTTACAGATCACTCATCATAATGATGTTGAGGAGAATAAAAATAATAAATAATAAACTTGGTTTCAATATCATTGATGTAGCATTCTTTCTAGAAAAACAATATTTTTTTTTCATTTTTTCATTCAAAATTCCCCCATTTTTTTCAATTTGGAACGGCAGATATTTTTTCATCATTGAAAGAACAAATGCTGGAAGTTTGAAAAAAATTGAAAGGTTATTAAAGAAATTAGGAATCTCACCATTGTCCCCCCCTTAAGAATCATCCGAGCCCTCAACATGTGACGAAACATGCAATAATCGTTAACGTATCAAGTATCGTGATGGTATCGGGATCGGCTAGAAACAGTGTATGAGATTCTTCAATTTGAAAAGTTCCAGCTTTTTACGATCCAACCCACATAACCCACACATACACACATATAGGCCAGCACTCGGCAGTATTAACAATTCAACTTTTTCGATTGGACTGAGCCAACCAAACGAAAGATCACTCTTCTTTTATGTATACATTCAAAATGTTTAGTTATAAATGACCCAGAAAGTTGGGTCTATGAAAATAACTTACGTAAATGTATCCATCGTATGGAGTCGAAAAATGTGTCCATCTTGGCAGAACGTGTTTCAAGGGGGAGAATTTATATTCACTTTAAATATAGAATGCAAGTATAAAACAAATTCCATCGTTGCTAAGTTTATAAAATGTACACATTTCTCTGAGTGGAAAATTTCCGTGTTCTTCTATAGTTGTTCTTCATAAGCCATTTATTCAATATTATATAATAAGAATGTGAACATTTTTCTATCAGTGGAAAAAAATAAAACTGAAGGGCAAACTGGTGTAACGAGAAAAAGGACGACATTTTCTCTTTCGCATCATATTTTACATGCACAAACGTTCGTTTTATACGCGCATTACTCAGTAAAACCCTAATATATGATTTAGGCGAGCGCCATTGTGCTTTTGTGTTGAAAATAGCACTTTTTCACAAAGTCCGTTGTTTTGTTATTTATCCAATTGTAGGTAAATTACAATACAATAAAATGTCAAGTATATACATTATATAAACTTGCATGTTTTATTAAATTAGTCCGTTCTTTTATTCTTTCGGACATGTGACCGGACACAGTTGATCGTAATTAACAGGGGTGAATAGATATCGGCGTCACTTCCCATTGTCCGAAAGCTGTGCTGGTGGTGACTTGTATTTTAAAAGAGCACAAAACCGGATAAAAACACACACACACACACACACACACATACATACATTCCGGATTTGAAAAACATTATACTGCATTTTGAAAGCATGTAGCGTATCTGAATACGGGATGTACGAGTGCCTCGTATTTCAATAAAATCGGAAATGAGAAATGACTAGCTTTGAATTATAAAACAAAATTGTTGAAATTATCCACCACATTGAAGAATCATGTCATATTGACCGAGGTATCATTGAGATGTCAAGGCACCTTTAATTAAAAAAAAAACGAATTTCAAGCTCGGGTTTCGTGAATAGGTATATTCATGGAATGGAGGGTACGTGTGAACGTATTCACGGCGCATGAAGACAAGAGCCTTCATTATGGCGAGGGAACGTGCATACATACGAGTATATCACGATCTATATTCATGAGTGACGGACAAGAGGGCAATTTTATTTTCTATTAACGAGTTTTTCTATTAATTTGAACAAATTGAATAACGGAAGGTTCGTGGTAGGTTCAACGATTTCATTAAAGCGTTATTACTAGACCACGCATATCGGTCGTCACAACTCACAATGATGGACGAGGGTTGAGAGAAATCACTTTCTACCTGTCATAGTAAGTAAGCCTACTGGTATACGCATTCAAATGGACCAACATTTGCTTTTCGTATACACTTATGAAATAGAATTACTTCATTTCATGTATAACTTTGTTCATATATACAAATCCGCTGATTCGGAAATTATACCAGGCATAATATCAAGCGTCGTGAAGTTACCCGGCAACGTTTCTTGAGTAGGAGGGAGTTCGTTGAATGTCTTATTAGCTTTCATTTCTCTTCCGATAATTGTCTGTAGAATATAACTAATCCCTTCCCACATCGAGTGGAACTAGAATACGCCCACAAAAGCATCTTCCTCAGTGGATAGGAAAATCGGTATCGTCTCAGAAATCCAAACTATTTCGAGAACGCAAGCTAGGATAATTGTTAATCGCGATGAGCCAATAGTATACGCAAATTAATCAAGTTGTCCAGTGTTTTGTTTCGCGGCAAACGAGCGTACTTCGGCTCGAGAAACTAACTGATGAATTTTCTTCGGTATTGCTTGCCTGGGTTGGGAAAGTCAAGCAAAGTTTCGTAACGCATACACGTACCGTAACCACCCGAAACCTCTTGTCGTCTCAACGGCGTCGTAGCCACTCGTACAACTAGACCATACTTGACTAGGCTGAATAAGACGCAAGCAAGAACCTAACGTCGCAGCCTAACGTCAGATCGACGCAATGAGAACAACGGTTTGCCTCCTTTCGCCTCTTCTTCCCCCTACCCGAGATCCCAGGGGACGTATTGCTACGGAACATATACACAACTGTGCTTAGATGGAACAATAGACAATGTGAAAAGCTCCAGAGACAAGGCGAAAACAAAGAAGTAATTACAAAAACGAAATTGTCAACTGACGAAAATTTGAGTAAGCCCATATATATATATATATATATATATATATATATATATATATATATATTTATATATATATATGTGTATATATATATATATATATATATATATATATATATATATATATATATATATATATATATATTTATATATATATATATATATATATATGTGTATATATATATATATATATAATATATATATATATATATATATATATATATATATATATATATATATGTATATATATATATATATATATATATATATATATATATATATATATATATATATATATATATATATATATATATATATATATATATATATATATATATATATATATATATATATATATATATATATATATATATATATATGGGAGAGAGAGAGAGAGAGAGAGAGAGAGAGAGAGAGAGATGATATCAAATACGAGCTAACATGGTGTAAAATTAGACGCTCACTGATTGTACCCTCTCGTTTTATTATACCTTACACGGCGTTGACTTGAAAGGCCTAAGTGGTAGAACTACTTACATGAATAGATTATATTACATAGCGATTATTGTTGTGAACATCACACCGATGCTATTGTGAACAATGTAATATCTTGCAAACACTTCCAATGACTTTCAGAATCATCATTTCACTGCCTTTATTTTCGGTCATACACCTCCTACGGGATTTCTAAAATTTGATTGCCATTTCTGTAATATTATTGACAAATAGTTTCTACCGGCACAGGTAGCTTTTGATCCATGTGACCCGGGAGGTAGTGGGCATGTCGGACCCGGTTCGATCCCCGCTACCGTCCATCTTTACAGGGGTTTTTCGTGGTTTCCCTCTGTAGTCTAGACTAATGCCGGGATGGTTCCCACAATATAGGCCACGACCGCTTCCTTCCCATTACCCATAAAAAACCTTCATCTCACCATCCCATCATCTCATTAATCATCCATCCGACGCCAATAGATCTTAGTCATCATTACAGTGCGTCGTTAAACCCAATATATATAGAAAAAAAAATAGTTTCTCAAAATGATGTACTATTGGTGAAAGTACTGGGACCCTATTCCTGAAAGATGTCACTTTTTTTCTCATCTCACTTCTATCACTACACTCAAATCTGGAGAAAGTGACTCAAATTAGTAAATCGGGAATAGCAATCGGCCATTTTGGTGAGATAACCCGAAAAGTGACTCATGTCACCAAGTGACATCTTTCAGGAATAAGGGCCCTGACCCCGTACAGAGCTAGCATTCACATGTCTTTCAGTCGATTCGTAGTGACATGTGGAGCGCATTCAAGAAAACCTTCACACAGCAGCAAGCACCGTAAGAATTGATGGACATTTTCACTCAATCTCATTTTAAAAATCAGGCTTCATATTCGATCAAGATAATAGATCGACACGGGGACACGAACCCAAAGACAATATCAGTGCGTGTCACAGTTGAACTGTACAAGGTAACGACTTGAAATGCATACTAAACGAGTATAAACTATAGTCAGGATTGGAGGCGAGTCATAATGCCTATAGTCGTGATCGTGTGTGTGATGGGGTGGTACAGCGAGTCTAGTGTGTGGGGGATGGTGGCAGGGGGTTGGGGGGCAGAGGGGGGGGGGGGGCAGCACGTGTAAATCCTCATCTAATATCAAGATATCCCAGATGCTCAGTGACCTGCCCCGTCAGCAAACAACCAAACAACTCGCCTCCAGCATTCAATAAGAAGTTGCGATGACCAGCCTTTAGGCCTACTAGCGGCCGGACCGATGGCTGAGAGCTTTATCAGCTAGACTTTGATTTGATCGCAGTCAGCTTGGTGGTTATTAGCAGTCAAACAAGTACTGTTACATTTTTAAATCACTTCATCTACTAGAAGAACATCAATAACTACAATTAATAAGGTTTTAACTCCTTGTTTCTCTTCTGTTTAGTCGAGTGTTCTCACTTTACAACAATGACTAGAACAACTGGTGTCTCGATTGTATTTGGAAAAGTTCATTTTGACAGCTTTTTATGTTCACTTCAGCACTGACATGTGAACAATTGAAATTCGAGTTTGGCCGGTGGAGGAAAGATGATGAATAATCACTTGTGAAAGTGGTATGGATGGTGACAAAACATGGCGCTATACTGATAACTTATTACTATATCATTCCAACAAATAAATTAGATCAGTGAAAATTTCCCACCTGTTATAATTGACTACGTATGAACATGATACTCAAGGCGAGTAATTAACAAAGGTAAAGGCTCTTCACAATAGCTATTATGAGTATAACAATCGACATAGGGTGACCAATTCCTGGGAAGGAAAATCTTTCCACTAAAAGTTTTACTATTACATCTTGTAATAGACAATGGTAACAAAATCAAACAATTGGTAGTAAGAAGTTGGGTAGTAGACGAGTTAATTAGAAGAGCTTCTCGATCAATATTGCGATAGTTATACAATCACCGACATTACTTGCAGATGTTTTGAGCACGCGTCTGTGGAATACGGACCAACAAAACGGCTTGAAAACTTTCTCAACAAATAAATAGCCGCACGTAATTAAAATTCACCCAGTGATCTGAAATAGTTGACCACTCTATATCACTTCTGCCCGCAGTCTATTCACATTTCCGAGGAGAAAACATGGAGGTTTATATTTTTTACTTCCGCTAACAGGCATCGCATAAAATCCCATCATCTTTTCTTTTATAACACAACAGAAAATTTCAAGTCCATTTATACCTTCGCAAAGCAGAAATCTAAGGTCTTTTGTGAGGGGCTATGAATAAAATTGCTCTTATACCATTTTTTATACAATATCAGGTCACGTTTTTTGTACGAAAGAATACACGATAACAACAACGGAGTTCTCCTAAGGTAGTCAAATATTTTAGCAAGTGAAACGTAAAATGTTGTTTAGTAAGAAATATTCTGGCTACTGCGTGACGGAGAACATATTTGGCAGCTTTCGGTTGTAAATAAATGACACCGGTGAATGGTGAGATGTTTGCACGAAAATAAAAAAACGTGATTTAAATATTTTACTGCAGCATTCGTAAGTTTAAAAGAGTAAAAAACAAACTACGACAGAGTTATGGTTTAATGACCTGGCAATGATAAAGTTTCATGAAGAGTTAACATGGTAAATGTATAATATATATAAATTGGTGAAATGAGACAGATGTAGGCTAATACGATATCATTAAATCAGGTTGATGGAAACAAATATTTCTGTTTCATCAGTCAACTGATCTGATTTAGGTAGGGTCAAGTAGTTGATGAATACATATCAATAATGCGTATATTGTATGGAAAAGTAAAAACACGCCATCAATGTTTAATAACGTGGAACACTATATGGCAGTATATATACAATGCTCTATCAATAGTATGCTGAACACAGCATAGGCACTATCAAACCTTTTAGCTGCCATCTAAAGTAAACTACGCATAGGCGAGAAAACACAGAGGAAATGATTTCATAATAATTAATTACAGTGATTTGTATTCCAATGTACACAAAATAAACTACGTCGCTAAACTGAACCGTTCTCTAATCCTCGGTATGATCAGGTTTGGCTTTCTTTTGCCCCGTATATATACGAACGAGAACGGTAAAACCATCTATCTTACGGCATAAATCGCACACTTCACTGTTTACATTCTGTGTTTACAGTTTACACCTACTATATGTAAAAGTGACGTCATAATTTGTCTTTTTTGAGTGGAAAACTTCCAGTTTTAATAAATATCACTTCAGCTTCATGTGCAAACACACAGACTCCACAAGTCTGAAAAGGCATCCTCCAGAGCCATCTAAGTTGAATTAAAAAAAGTTACTTCAGTATAAGGAAATAATTTAAGCAATTTAGAAAACAAAGCAACAAGATAAAAGGAAGCCTTGCCTGTTCATTTTCTTTGAAATATATTTTTCAAGTCCGCTGCCATAATGGGTCACACATAATTATTCTTAGAGCTAGCATTTAAATATGCTGATATAAAGATAGATTATAATTTAAGCATTCGTTACACAGGGAAATAATTATTTTCATACATTAAAAGAAATGTTACGTTATGCATTTCTTCTGTGAGAACTTATGATTTGATTACTTTGAAATTCATTATTTCTTTCTGAATGTGCCAATTGATTATTGTCTAACTTCATATTGAGATTAAAAATTGAAATTACTTAATGAGGTATTAATATTAGCTGGAAAAGTCTCGATTTTAATTTTCGACAAAACTTTCAAAATGATCGTAAAATCATAACGCGAGTCACCGTTATACGTCGTTATTCGCCATGATACGGTCCCTCTTACTCGTATTGATTATTATGAACAATTTTCGTGTCATCAACGAATATACCGCCTCCACCAAATTTGGAAATAATCTTGAAGTATTTCGGTCATTCGAAATTAGAAACAATTCGGTGGGCAGCACTACATATGAGTACACAGTTCAACACCTGTCTTGATGAATGCATACATTGCTGATATACCTAGGTTTCAACTCACATTTTGGTCATCATTTGACTGAAATAGTTTTACTTGGCTCATGTACCCTGGGAGCAATATTTGAATTCACATGTATTTCAAATAGTTTGGCGTTACACTCACATGTAGTAAGAGGACCGTTAAGTTGGTAGGGTAAATGTATATCAATATAAATATTAGGGTTTAATAATAGGAAAAACGACTCTGCAGTTGAAAGTGCTACTGAAATGCTTGCATGAATATGTTTTAGGTTTATTTAGTATACGTGTTAAGTTTGTTATATTGGACATGATAAATTGATGATGATTTTGATTGTTTATGGTAATACAACACTATTGTATTTCTATTGAATGTTCTATATATAATGTATTATAATTATAATCAATGCGATACAATGTAGTAACCAGTAACCCATATATTTAAATAGCACGACCTGATAATTTATTACTATGCCAAAAAATGTGCGAGAATTATTGACTGTCAATGTGAATTATAAATCATTCTTGATTTTATTCAATAATTAATATGTCATGTCGTTTTATTGACATTTTTAATATATGGATTGATCAATAAAGCCGCACGTTGCTGAATGCAATAGCCTAATCCCATCGTGTTTCCACATGCAATCGAAAAGCGCATGTATCGTCACACAAAAATGATAACATACCTTTTATTTGGCAGTATGCTTTGCGCTGTTGTAAATACCATCCACAAATAACACACTTTCAATACACGAGGCATTGAAATGAATATACCGTTTGAACAAAAAATCACTTCAGCACAATGTAATATTATATCCTGGATACTCGACTACTATTTCAATAACACGATTGTGCAAAGTCGTACATTCAATCTTTCCAACGATTACTTTCACTGCCGCAGGTATATCAGTTTTACGTTGTATTTCCACTCAATTTTATATATATATCGCATAACTCAAGACAATGCCATTTGTATGGATTTCAACCCAATTGTCACGATTCGATATGCATATTATTATTTCTCAATTTTATTGTCAGTTGAAACATTTCTGCCTAGTGTATACCATATTTATCATTTATTTTCATTGACTATACATTGACTTTCATTCACTAAATTTCATTTATAGTTTGTATTGCATCAGTTTGATTATTACATTGTATGCGACTGGTTTCTCATATTGATGGTCTTTTTTCCTTGTTATATTTGATATTTCAGTCTATTTTTTCTACAGTGGAGGGGTTTCAGGGCTCTGTGAACATCAAGTGACTACCAGTTATATATATATATATATATATATATATATATATATATATATATATATATATATATATATATATATATATATATATATTTTTGCCTTCCACTTTATTTTTTTCAATATCGAAAAATAAAATAAAATCTGAAGGGCTGTTTGAATATCGTGAATGAAGTCGACAGTTTAAGAAATGATATTCCTGCTCTACAGACACATTGTAATACTTCTCATTTCAGGTGAAGATATTGGATAATACTAATACTATCAATATATACCATCATTAAACTTGTCATAGCACTTCATGGCAAGTGGATTTCAATTGATGACGTACGTGAATTATAGGACTTGGCATACATGATATATATGACTTGCAAAGGGTCGAGAATATTTGAGAATGGTTTAAAATTTAAATAATGAACAAAAAATATACGGAAGCGTACATAATAACTCTTGCGAATCGGTTGACAAGTTGGTCTATGCTAAAAATGGTCACACGCTTCCATTCTTTTTTTGCCCGCATTTTAGCCGTTGTTTGTTTCCATTACTGCGCTTAAAAGTCCTTCCAGCAGTCATCGGAGATAGTCCTTCTGTCATCTATTGTATAACTTTTCAAACTTTTTTCCGGGGGTAATTGAGGTAATTGTCATGCACGGAACTAAATGCCTCCTTTTAGGCAAATTACTATGTCGCGCACGGAAAATGAAAAGTGAGCTTTAATCAAAGTATAAAATGAATATAATAAATTATTTCATGCTAGGAATTGTTTGAGTTTGTCAAGGCATTATTAAATTTTGAATATTTGATGCACAGTTTCAACTTAGTTGACAGTTTTTTTTTTTAAAGCGAACTTTTTATTATTGTCATGCGCACAAAAAAAACCTTCTTCAAGTTTACAACAGAAGAAAATGGGATCACGTTTCCGAATCCACCTCTTCACAAGTGAAATGCAAAGCGGTCGGAGGTTTCGATCCATTTTGCCACAAGTGACATGGGCAGGATTTAGCTGACAACCTCATATAGAGAAGCCAACACCTCCGGAGCTTGGAGGCTAAAACCAATCTTAGGTTCCGATCAATGTGCACGTTTAACTCTAATATATGCATGTTCTGTAAATAACAAGACTAGACCAGTCTCTCAAAATAACTGATTGATATTCAGAACTTCTTGTGGACTTGGATATAATGGCAAAACGAAATTCAATATCGAATTGATTTTCTCGTGCCTTATAGATTATATTTATATGCGATATGGTAAATAGAGTGCAGCTCAATATTCTCGTCGAAAAGAAGGATAAACATGAGATATGTGCATGTGTATTTGTATAAAGCAATTCGTTACTACGTTTATTGTATATTCATCACGATAGCAAGAAAACCACTCCGATTGTAGTGCATAGAGAAGGTTTGAAAAGCTCTGGAATATGGCGTTCTCATTTGGATTCGGTCCTAATGCTGAAAGATTGGTTTCTGGAAGTCGGCTGGAGCCTAATAAAGTGCATCTAGCGTGTAACCTAATGAAATATATAATATTCACGTAGACATACAGATAGATGGAAGATGGATATCTTCCTATATCTCTAGCTTGGCCTGTATATTTCATCCGAGTTGATTGAAGAATTTATGATGTACTATGTTGGAGCAAAACAGAATACATTTTCCACATCCCCTTTTTGCTTCTTTTCTCTCGCCCCCTCCCTTGCCACCCTGCCTCCACACCCCCCTACCCCCCTCGTGTGCAACTTCCTTCCCGTTAACTCAACCATATTGGCCTCGGCAGCAGAAGCGGCGGCGGCGGCGGCGGCGGTGGCGGCGGCGGCGGCGGCAGTGGTGGAGAAGGCCTCACGACGCTCTAGTCGCATGTGTTGGACTGCTTAGCAAACAGGAGCGTCCATGTGCACACCACCGCCACATAGCAACACATAGAGCGTCGGCAAAAAGCAAACTGTATTCGGAACAAGTATATCGAATATAAATATTTTAGCCAAAGAAGAAACTCTTAATATTTTTGTTGAACGCGCCGCGGCGTGACTTCTGTTGGGATCTTTGCTCTGATCCCTCTGTATATATATATATATATATATATATATATATATATATATATATATATATGAGGGAAACACTATATATGACAAGAAGGGTCACAGATGAGAAATCAGAGAGGAAAAAGATAAGGGGAAAAGGACAGAGAGGAGAGAGATAGAGATAGAAATAGAGAGAGATGAAGAGAAAGAGAGACAGAGATAGAGAAATGTATAGTGGTACATGTACTATAGAAGTTCATATGTATATGTTTAAAAATAGTTCTGTGAAAACATCAAATGATAAAAAAACTTGTTACTGCACAAAGATCATGCTATTTTTTGAATATTAAGGAAACATTAGCGCTAGCCAAACTGCAATTGTTATACTAATGAATGAACGTGCGGTACATACATACAGACAGTATCATGGCGTTGACTTGTTTGTGTTCCTTTGTTATGGAAATATGAAAGATATTATAAATATATACAGTAATTTATAGATTTGAAATGGTGATCCTATACGACTAGAATTGGGAAAAGTCAATTGACAAATTGGCATAGTATGAAGCGTGACCTATGACACATTGATTCTTCATGAACAAGTAGTGGATAAAGTAAAATAATGTATTACTGCGTCATCTTGCGCAGGCAAACACGCTGGGATTTTTCCCAGAAGAAACATAATTTCTTATTTATTTGATATAAAACGAATTAATTTCAATGAATTTCGTCTTTTGTCATGATATTTTCCTATGCACGACATTTTCTCTCTTCCATATTTCGATCTTTCACTCTATATCCAAACTTGTGTCGACTATCTACGAGCAATTCACGAGCTGCCTCGAGCGATTGACCTGCTCTCAAATCATCAGCGGAGGATATTGCCTAGCTGGCGACACAGCTAGTTCACCCTTAAAGAACCCTTCTAAGCCGAACCTCTCTATCCGATCAGAGAGAGAGAGATGGAGAGCTACGCGTCGGAGAGATCACTGTAATGACCAGTAATTAGGACAGTTTAATGTAGCGTGGCTGAAGTTGACGCAAGTTTGAAAAGCGCAAGCGCGCACGGGTATAGCGTTACTTATTCACACTCGGTGCCGTTACGGAAGAGATATCCATACATCTTACCAGCCGGACAGTATAGTGATTAAAAGTGTTCGATACTTTCTCAAGTAAAAAGAAACTTGCTACTTGATGGGAAGAGAGTATGTTTGAGAAGATGAAAACTTATTTTCATACATCATTCTATTTTTATACTTTCTAAAGCTTATACTTTGGCTGTCAAGATTCCACACTTTTCTTACTCATTTTATGTATATAGTGTGTTCTTAAACGTTATAATGTTGTTTTGTGCTGCACATAGACCTCGAGGATTCGAACGAAGCAGGCAAGACGAGAAATCTCCTCCTAACTAACCCCGCGTTGAAAATGGATGATCCGCATTTTCCTCCCTTCTTGCCCGGCGAACGGTGGCGGAGCGGGAAGAGGTGGGGTGGGAAGGGGGGGGGGGCTATATCTATTGCTTCATATACGGTGCACGTAGGGTGATGGCTCACAATCGCGGCTACTGCTCGCGTATTGGTAACATTTGTACATTGAACTGGGCCAATCCATCTACCAGCACGCACTTATACCCACTGGCACAGAAGATGAGGGTTGAAAACTACTCATCGACCATGTCTAGAATATGCAACGAACGGATGTCCGACTGTTTCCCCATATGTATCACCTATGTTTTCGCCCCAACACGAGTCTGCACACCGTTTAAAAAGATACAAATGGTATTATTTACAAGATCCAGTCTTAGATAAATTATTCCGAATTGGTTTGATAATGTATTCTTGTATTCACCGAACGTACATTCTATTTATTAAGGCGTATCTTGTTGAAGGAGAAATATGACTTTCCATTATGTATTAGCATAGGAAAACGCTACGGTAACTCGACGAATTCAGGAATGAATGATTCAACTGAACCATATTTTATGCATGCATAGATAAAACGGCTTCGACATATTAATTCGAGCAGAACCATAGGCCTAAGCAAGGTGAGGTATGATAAGGAAAACTGATTCTACGTAGAAATGTTTTTCTTAAAATCTGAATATTTTTTCTTTGCCGTAGGGGGAAAGCATATCTTTTATCGTGGCGGATATAATACAGAAAAAAGTTATTCAATAACAACTCAGTGTATATCATTTTACGTCGATACGAAAATCCTGATGGAGAATTGTCCACTTTTCTTTGTTCGCTTTGTCAAGCTCAACAGTAAAACATCGCCCATGAAAACTGACATTAAAAGTCAAGGCATCCATTACCAAATTAAGAATTACATTACTGTATAAAACACCAACACACACACACAAAACAAACACTGGTAGTATAGTATTATACTTTCGCAGCTAATTAACTATGAGAGCCGTTTATTTTACAGCTCAAGGAGGAGAAAGAACAAAAAAAAAAAAAAAACGGGTGCATTTCGTCAAAAGTCGTTATTCATGCGAGTTGAAGTTTCATCAAGCTGAAAGCCAGGGGCCACGTTCAGTGCGTCAAAATGACATGAAATAGAAGCGAAGGTATAAACTCCGAAAGACTAAAGCGCTATCACCTAGCTGTGCCGTGGAGGTGTAAATCGTACACGCTTATTTGGATATGACCTTGTTCCGTTTTTTTCAACGCTTTTTATATAATATCGTTCCCATACACAGACAATATATAGAACAATGTACAGCGCCGAAATTCATCCGGAGCTCTTTAGGGGGTGTGAGAGTGTATTTCAATATTTGAGAATTATTGACCGCTATTTTATTTTTATTTTTTTTATATTGGGTTTAACGACGCACTGTAATGATGACTAAGATCTATTGGCGTCGGATGGATGATTAATGAGATGATGGGATGATGAGATGAAGGTTTTTATGGGTAACGGGAAGGATAGTGGGAAGGAAGCGGTCGTGGCCTATATTGTGGGAACCATCCCGGCATTAGCCTAGATTACAGAGGGAAACCACAATGCACCCCTGTAAAGATGGACGGTTGCGGGGATCGAACCAGGTCCGATATGCCCACTGCCTCCCGGGATACATGGAGCAAGTGCGTGAACCACTACGCTGCATGTGCCGGTGACCGTTATTCGATTGAGAATTTCTTCCAACTATATAGGGCTATGTATCATCATGAATCTGCTATTGTTTCGAAAATCACAGTCTCAGTTCACGATTTATTGGAATGAAAAAATGAGATTTTTCTATAACAACGCTTCTGATATGAACTAGTATGAAGAAATTAGAAGGTTAAAGCAGCCTCTTTTTCAGCAGATCCTTTTTTCAGGAAAACGTATCACATGAAAACACAAACGTATTGGAAAATATGCAAGAACATATATTTGAAAAACATTATAGAGGCCGAGATGATAATGCGAATGATATAATTTGATTTCAATCGATTTGCTTCTTAAAAATGGCAGAAAGACCAAGGACTATTATCAGTGAAGATCGCTGGTACATTCATCTCAATACAACTCATTCCACGGATCCAGCTTGTCGCTCTAATTTCTCATATTTATACCTGAAAACAATTTTCAAAAATATCTACAGCTGTACAGTTTCAGACAAAGGTTGACGAAAAATGAAAACACTGTTTATCTTGATGAGCCTCAGCTGATGGCGTATGAATGCCTCTGATGTTTTTTTTTGTAGACAAGCTTCGGGACCATCATAAATATTGACTTATTGCTTACTATATGCTAGCTTGCTGTTGAGAAAAAGTGTCTATAAAAGACAAAAGAAATACTTGAAACAAAAACTGAAAATTGAAAATCTAGAATTTCCAGCACACTGACTCGTACCCATAATATTCCTACTCTGGTGCTACTTTAAAAGCTGTCTATTATTTAGAAACCCACTACTCGATATATACATGTTCGGTCGAACGTGGAGAATGCAAAACAAGCAGAGAAAACACCTGTTTCATAAAACGCTGCGCGCTCCGGGCGACATGTTCAAACTTGATTGAATGTATTGTGATTGTTCATAGATACTCTCTTTGAAAACGTATTTTTCATGGCAATAGAACAAATAAATGTCTCGCAACAAAGTTGACTCCGTAGCGAGTTGTCCACGACACAGCGGAAACTAGCTTCCTTCTGTCCCTAGAGATTGGCGACGAGCTAGTTCGCTTACCTATAGCTCTGGAAGCGAAGAGAAGAGAAGAGAAGAGAAGGGGAAGACACATATGTACAAAAGATCAACGAGATTAGTGTCTAGTAACTGTAGTAGCTTGGATACTATACAGTCTAACGACAGATAAATTGGAAGAAGCAAGCGATCGCCAGCGAGCTCTGAGCGACGAGAGAGATACAGACGTCAACTCGAAGAACAGTTGTTCTCAAAAAACGAAACAAAGTTGAAGCAGAGAAAAGGTAATCATGAAGTAATAGGATGTTATCTTCATCATGCTCGTTCTTTATAAACACTTTCAACTTGTATTATCGCTCCACTGTACAGAATCACCAGATTGTTTGCATTGAGTAGCTGATTGTGATATACATATATATGTTGATCGAAGAAATGCGTTGTACGTTTCGAGCGCAGATGGGTTTCTGTGTATGAAAGTTCGAACACGCACACCATAAAACCAGTGAATCAACCCCCCTGCCCCCCTCCCTTCCTTCGGATTCATTTTTAAAGTTTTTTTGTGTGCAAGATAAAAAGCCACACTGAGAATACAATCGATGTCAAAACAAGGGAGAGCATGATTCGACTTATGTTTGCGCATCTGTGTCATTTCCTTAGACGCGCCTAGACCTTTATACGGTCGAAAGTGGATAGATCTCCGGTAACTAAACGAATAAGTGTGGCAAGTAATTCCATTCTGAGATATGTTCCGTAAAACTGGTGGTAGTTTCCATTCATTTCATGATCCGACTCCCCATGTTGGCCGTCCAAACTGTAATACGGACAAAATTAGATAACAATAACGACCAATACTTATTTATTATAGCAGCACGATTTTGAGTGGAATATAATCAGTCATTTAGTATCGCTATAGTGGTTGAATAGTGAATTTTTGAACATTTTTGTTATCAAAGTGAGAATGTGCCATGACGCAATGGTACACATAAATACAGATATCAAACTAATCTATCATCACAAATCTAATAGTAGAACATTCTTAAAGAAAACTGCTTCAAAAAACTAGAAATTGTTTTGGCATTCAAATAAATCGTATCAGGCGGAAAATGTGAAAAATGGCCTGTAGCAATTTCCCGATAACAATGAATTTAATCACAAGTATATATATATATATATATATATATATATATATATATATATATATATATATATATATATATATATATATATATATATATATATATATATATATATATATATATATATATATATATATATATATATTTATATCTAAATATATATATTGATATATATATATATATATATATATATATATATATATATATATATATATATATATTTATAAATTTATATATATATATATATATATATATATATATTTATAAATTTATATATATATATATATATATATATATATATATATATATATATATATATATAAATACATAACTATATATGTATATATATATGTATATATATATATATATATATATATATATATATATATATATATATATATATATATATATATATATATATATATATATTTATATATTATTCTCAGATAATAACATGTTGATCGTCTCAATAAACCAAGTGAATCACAATCCAGACGTACATCATACAACTAACTGTACGTATGCCTCAATCATCGATACTGTCATTTAGTATAGCTGAAGAAACACGCAAGCCTCTGATCAATGTATATTGGTGGAGGTGCCGAGTATAATATCAAGTTGTGGTAATATTTATTCCCACCGAGATATTACTTGGTCACGTGTGTTCTTCTGCTCTGATCTTCATCTAATGGCGAACATGGAGAATGATTCGAGAAAATATAAATTCAAAACGATATTAGTGGAGGTGCCGGTTATGAATTGAGTCGTGATAATATTTATTCTCACCGAGATATTTTTTAGTTACGTGTATTCTTCTAATCTAATCTCCATCCAATGAAGAACATAATGAATAATTCGAGAGAACAATAATTTGAACGATATTAGTGGTGGTGCCCGGTTTAATATTGAGTCAAGGTTGTGCTATACTATCATGGTATTTATTACCTGCGTGTGAGCTTAGTTCATCTCTATAAAGATGATCTGCCCTGAAGACAAATTTGAGAAAATAGCACATTCAATCAATATTGGTGGTGGTGCCGGATTCAAAGTGTCGACGAGATTACGGATTTAGTATTGAAACGTGAACAAATTCTACAAACTGTTTTAATGCATGAAGCATTCGAAAAGTTTCCTAACGCGATGGACAACATAGCGTATACAGAATTTCAAAACTCATCTCGGAATTAACTTTTCCCGCGCTAAAATCACCAGATGCAAGTGAACAATTGAATGAAGTAAGAATAGACTTTGAGAGGTCGGTTAATTAGGAGATGAGACTTTCAGATGGCTAACAGGACGGGTCTTCAGAGCTGCTTAGAACCTAATAAAGCCTGTTGGTGATTCGAAGAGTCGTCTCAAAAGAAGTCGGCGAGTATTCGAAAAGGATCGGAAAGAAGACGTAGGCCTACAGATACACATACTCGTTACAAAATAAATGAATCATGTTCAACTCGAGGATTCGAAAAAAGATGAGAATAATATGCATTGCGCGTTATTCTGTGTGAGGGGTGAACAACTAGTAAATTCGGTGCACACTTGATTTCAGATTTCAGGGGAATTTTACGGGATTTTAAGAAGATTTCACGGGATTTTGAGGGATTTCAAGAGAATTTCAAAGAATTTTAAGAGGATTTCAAGGAATTTTAGGAAGATTTCATGAGAGGTGTACACCAGATCTCAGGAGTGGTTCAACCCTCGATTCTGTGCCAGTGTTGTACAACCAAAAGTTATCTGATTCCTATGACTATAGATGGCTGCAAAATTATAGTAATAGGTGCGCTACATATTCAGAAGAATAATTAATTGAATAAAATAAGGATAAACACGTTGATAGGCCTACCCTCTCATGATGATATCATAACAGAAGGTGAACATCCAGCTCAAGACATAAAGACATGTGAACGAGCTGAAGATTCATTTCTTGAGACATAAACTCAGATCAGTGCGAGGCATGATTCAAGATGAAATTGTTGAGTGTATTGTTAGATAAGTTGGCAAAGTCTGCCAGTCACCAAACCATTCTTCGTTTGCATTCAGCTGAATATACATGAACCAAACATATATTTATATATATATATATATATATATATATATATATATATATATATATATATATATATATATATATATGTACATATATATATATATATATATATATATATATACATATATATATATATATATATATATATATATATATATATAAATATATATATATATGTATATATATATACATATATATATATATATATATACATATATATATATATATATATATATATATATATATATATATATATATATATATATATATATATATATATATACATATATATATATATATATATTTATATATATATATATATTCATATATATATATATATATATATAAATATATATATATATATATATATATATATATATATATATATATATATATATGTATATATATATATATATGTATATATATATATATATATATATATATATATATATATATATATATATATATATATATATATATATATATATATATATATATATATATATATATATATATATATATATATATACAGCAGACAAATAACATTTCAGGTTTATGTTAAATTAATGAAATATATGCTTACAATTCGCTGTGCTATATTTCTAACTTGGAATTAAAACTATAGTACCGTACAAATCTCGAACAATCGTTGGATAATAATATATCATGAGTGATGAAGTCATAAATAAAGGCAATAGTTAACGCTATAACGACATGAGAACTGGCTAGAAACATTACACGGAACAAACGATAATTTAGCTTTACAAGTGTTTATTAGGAGTTTTGAAGTGCATACAGATAGAGGAACAGATATGTCCCCCTCGGAAAGAATTCAAAATATTGTCAATTGAACCGCTGAATCTCCAATGGCCTGAAAGTATCCTCAAAGAAATGATGAAATGTAGCTTGTGGACGGATGAAAAATGGAAAACAGTGTGATGTAAGTATTGTAAAAATTGAAAACCTTGAAGATAAATACAAATTATGCAAAAACTTCCTAAATGAGTTCATATATATATATAAGACAAAACTGAATTTGAAACAAAATGACAATGTTTTTGTGGGCAAATGAGCAACGAAATAGCGGCATGCCTGAAGAGCGTTTACCCGACTAAAGTCGACTCGGTTGTGTGACATGGGTTTGGGTGTCCAACCTTACCTGAACCCTAACCACATTTTACAAGTATTCATTCAAAGTACCTCAAAGCTCATGTCACACGAACCGAGTCGACTTTATTCCAGTATACGCTGTTCAGCGCCCCCGAAATATGCTCCCGAGTATCGTAGCCTCTGGATTACCTTTCTGTGATTCATCATGGATAGCTCGCCACCACACATAACCCCTCTACTTACTTATTTCACTTGAGTAAGGAGGGAATTATCGAAAACTATAAATATGAAAAGAGAAATATCGGCTTCTGATAATGTTCCCCTACTACCACCTCCATCTTTATCATAGAAGAGAGAATATACATTTATCATTCAATCTTTCCACGACCAGTATATATCAGCAACTGAAATTTCGAATCTTATAACTTGGTTAAAAGAAAATACAGCAACTGGAGATGACGATTTAGGATGCAACGCGATTGAATTTAATTATCTAACTAATTTATTTTTTACCTATGAAATGCATTGCCTCATAGATTCAATCTTGCATCGTTGTTCTTGTTTTGATATGTTCGAAGTTTTCGCATCCTGGTTTCTGCACACCGTATCGCTCTATCTGCAAGCATCAACATCAAACTTTCATCCTTGTCAATTGCCATCATGTGACATTATATTCCAATCAGTTTCACTCACTTTTCCCCAGTTCAGGTATCAACTTGCAGTGGATATATTAGTCCACACCTCATCAGCAATATCTGCCAACTCGTCTCTGTTTTAAACACTTGTATAGAATATAACCTGTTCCTGATCCTCTCAACATGATGCTTTCATTTGGCATCCGAGTTAAAATCTAGATGTTCATAAAGTAAAATTATTTAAATATCTATAATAGGATTAAGTCTTATTGGTAGTGTGGTGATTTACAGGAATGGTTAAGCTTAGTTTCTACGCTCTAATAAATCTTGGTTTTTCTGCTTACTTCGGGTAGAGATAGCCGTGGGTAGGTGTACAGTCATAGCCAAATACAACATAGTACAACATATTTGGTCCAACATCAGAACAAATAATTCATATCAGAGAGCTTTACTTTTCTGGATAACTGCCTTACAACAACATAAACATTTTTTTTACATATATCTCGTGTGGATAGCTGATCTTATCAAATCCAAACAGGATTGAATTCTCAAAGTGATACGTTTTATGTGTGACCAAGACTATGTAACTGTGTGTAGACTGGGGAAATAATATGGCTAGCTATACCATTTAGCAAGTGGAGCATCGTCCCACTGCTTTCTACGTGCTAGTAATTAATCATTCGGTAGGACCATAAGTAGCTTAAGGCATTTAGCGACATTTGCCGCAAAGTAGAGCTTGGGTCTGATACGTCTACGAAAGCTAGGCCATACGTTTACGCGTCTAACAAGCCTGGTACCCGTGGCATATATACATAACCATAACCTCCATTACTGTATGTGTTAGAGCAGTAAAACGAACATATTGAGGAGGGATTTAGAATTAGTACGAAAGATTGATGGTTTACGAGAGGGAAAACGTACTAGTTTCAATTACTATTGTAAATTATTGTGGATGAATAAGAGTGATATCGAACACGTACGCCTATACGGAGATGATGAGGTGAAAGATGTATAAATGTCTATTATAAAGTGACTTTATACTGGACATGACTTTAATGGCGATGGATGACGTTGGCAAGTCACCTTTTCTGTGTTGTGGGATGAAATGGATCATTGGAATTACATTTCCAGAAAAACGTTTGAACATTAACTCGAACATTTCACGGCTTTCATCAACGATATACGGTGTATAATGTTATATCTACAAAAGCTGTGTCATACCAAACATTTGTTTACTGTGAATGATTTGATAAATTTAATCTATCGAATGCAGCAGTGAATGTTTGTCTTCAATTTATTATATCAAGTCATGTTGTGAAATGTTTTAAATTCAACACAAGCAATTACATTCACCGTTTTTTTTCGTGATAAAATATTTCAGAATTACTCCGTTATTCTTCATGCGCAATGATACAATTACGTTTGAACTAGATTCTCATGTATATTCCCTCAATGTCTCACGCATCTGCAGTCTAAGAGCGTCAGATGTCACCTTCCTCTCTCCACCCAGAGTCTCCTAATTACATCTGCGCCTCGTTTCGCTTGTTTGGCGCCCGACGATTGGTTCTATCCCAATCGGCTAGAGACCCTGTAGAACGATAGCAATAACCTGGTGGTGGTCTAGGCAAAATACGCGCCACATCTGTGCTGCTGCCGACACAACCTTTTATGGTAAACCATTCGGTTGATCGGTGACGTGGGTTCATTGTTCAAATCACAGTTTTCATTTGTTTCTCGTTGAAAAAAAAAGAGAGAGACAGAGAGATAGAGTGAGGGAGGAGAGAGAGGGAGAGAGAGCGAGTGAGAGAGAAAAAAGAGCGTAATTTGCTCCGGGTTCGAATATCCTTCTTTCTAATCCTTTCTTCGGGGATTTATCGCCCTTTGTCAATCTCATTCCCCTCCTGACCCCAACCCCTTCCCTTCCTCAATTTCACTCCCTTTCATGCCGATGCTTTCGTTATACTTTCGCGAAAGAAACGAAAACCATTGTTCGAGTATCATTTAATAGCAGACAAGATTGTGAACTTGGAAGAGAATAGCAGAATAAGCACTGTCCAAATCGCCAGATGAGTGGTGCAAATAATGGATAGAAAAAATCTTCCGATATCGTACTGATGGTACGTCTTACCAATAGATTGAAAATCGGAGAAAACAAAATTATTTTCAGACGACAAAGAATGCAATTCGGAGAGCTCGTAAAATGGCTCTCATGATTGTTATGTGGCGTATGATATTGTTCGCGCACAACGTGCCGTATGGTGAAGCGCATGCTATAGCACTGGTCTCGCAATTATAGGCAGGTTTATTCCTAAACGAAATAAAAACACATTGGGCAGAAACACATTGACTACTTGGGCCTCAAAGTATTTAATGAAATTCCACCTAATATTCGTTCAAATACTAATTTATCTACTTTCAAGAAAGACATTCATGAATTCATCAGAACTACTCAATTGTAATATGTTTTCGCATGCACGTTGGCTATATATTACTCATCCAGTGAGTATGACTACAGTATCTTGATCCATGAATTATTCAATTTTATTCAACTAATATTATGTTTGTTTTGTTATATTCTTCTCGAGTTGGTTTCTATGTATTTATAACTGTATGTTTGTATTTCTTTATAATCTATACTTGGAAAATCAAGGACAGTGAAATAGGTTCGAATCATTATTTGTTATAGTTTCGTCAACAATCGACATAAATATTAAATTTTGTTAAATTGCCCTCACACAAGATTTTAGTTCTTACGCGGGCGTCTTCTTTTCTTCTTTTTTTGATTTTGCAATGTTAATCCACATGTATATATTTAGTTCACTTTATTACTGTTTTTATGGTTTTCCTGTTATCCTGTTTTGAATAAGATGAAGAATGAAAAGATTTATAAATTGAAATTGAAATTGAAGTGCATAATTCTCCAGGCTTCACATTAAACAATAACAAGTTTATTCTCAACGTGGGTTATATATTTGCAATGCAATGAGAGTAGTTGGTAATTCCCATTCTTGGAACCATATTGGATTCGTACAGTTATCTGTTATAGAGTTGATAGTTGGTATAGGTGAACGAATATTGGTGGGAATGTCAATGAATATTCTGGGGTCCATGTGGTCAATGTGTTGCTGACCGATTTGTTGATTCCTTTCAGATATAGAACGCGAATTTGGATCAAACTCAGGTGTTTGTACTACTAAATTATCTACTGGATTCTGAGATATTTCGAAGATATAAATTAATGAATGATTAATGTATGATTATTCAAGCTTGGAACATTCCTTTCTGAGTACGTTGAAAGAGAGAGATGAATAAATCAGACTCCATGAGTATATTACTTCCAATATTAGCTTCTGAATAGTAATCATTTGCCGAAAATGTGAATTCTTTGCTCCTCCCCATTCACTTCGAAGGTATTCTAAAAGTGATAGCAATATATTTTATATACCATTATCGACTACTAAATAGCACAGCCACGTCACATTATTGTCAATCAAGAAGTGCAGGGTGATTGCAAATGGTCATCACCCAGGGAGTGACAATTGAGAAACTGGGTTGGACTTTGACTTCACGGCCGCCATCTTGCACCAGGTGAAAGTTGTCTCGTTTTCTCATTTCCACACTAATGATATGCATCATTTGTATGGATTTTGAACCAATTATGCTATATACGGGGTAAGTTGGCTATGACTATACAGCTGCCCACGGCTATTTCTACCCGAAGTAAGCAGAAAAATCAAGATCTATTACAGAGTAGAAACTAAGCTTAAGAGTCCACGGGAGTCGATTGGGCGAAATATCAATTTCTTGGTGATAACTTTAGAACTGTATGAGATATCAAAATTCTAATAGGCAAGAGACACAGATAATTATAATAGCTTCAAGATTATATAAGTTATAACCATTCAAGTCATGTCGCATAACTGTCAAGAGTCGACAGCTGAAAAACCACATTTTTTAGCTGTCGACTCTTGATAGTTATGCGACATGACTTTAATAGTTATAACTTATATAATCTTGAAGCTATTATAATTATTCGTGTTTCTCGCGTATTAGAATGTTGATATCTCATACCGTTCAAAAGTTATCACCAAGAAATTGATATTTCGATAAATCGACTCCCGTGGATTCTTAACGATTGATGATTATTGTTTGCTCAACGACCCCACCAACAGCTAGGTTATACGGGGGTACGAATGAGCAGGTGATTATGAAACTATGAAGTGATGGTTAGTGATAGGACATTTACAAAAACCCATGCCTTATGCGGGATTCGAACCCACGCCCAGCGGTGACTTCAGTTTCTGAAGCGGTGCCTCAGCTGACCGAGCTACCGAGGGTGGCTGGATTCTTGACCATTCCTGTAAATCACCACACTACCAATAAGACTTAATCCTATTATAGATATTTAAATAATTTTACTTTATGAACATCTAGATTTTAACTCGGATGCCAAATGAAAGCATCGTGTTGAGAGGATTGGGAACAGGTTATATTCTATACAAGTGTTTAAAACAGAGACGAGTGGGCAGGTATTGCTGATGAGGTGTGGACTAATATATACCACTGCAAGTTGATACCTGAACTGGGGAAAAGTGAGTGAAACTGATTGGAATATAATATGTCACATGATGGCAATTGACAAGGATGAAAGTTTGATGTTGATGCTTGCAGATAGAGCGATACGGTGTGCAGAAACCAGGATGCGAAAACTTCGAACATATCAAAACAAGAACAATAATGCAAGATTGAATCTATAAGGCAATACATTCTATACGTGAAAAAGAAAATTACTAATTTATTTCAGTCAAGTGTGAGTATGCACACTACAACATCCTTGTCAGGAAATATTGAGATTTGGTTCACTTTTATAATCGAATTTTAGCACAATTCCGTAACTTTTGACGCAATTTTCTACGCGATATATGAAAGTCCATACATGTATGTTTTGTCTTCCAGAGCAAGGCTAGCCTAGACTGGCTTTGGATCTGTTTTGGTATACAATAATGTTTTGGGTCGCAACGTCCAAAATACATTAAAGTATTGAAACAATATGAAATCTGTTTCGCAAATCAGATTTATGGTTATCATAAGATAATTTCAATCAAACAAGAATATACGTTAGACTATACCATCACTCTGTTGTACATCTCATCCGAATGAATTTAGCGACGGCCAACCGTAATAATGGAGTTATGTCAATTTGTTTCATATGCATGGAGCGTTGTACCCGGAAAATGCATGTGTACGTCGTCAACATATCTACATCAACAACTAGGACATAATTCCATCCCGATATATGGTTTTCCATGGTTTCCCTCAGACGCTCCAGTCTGACTCACAAGTTCAATCAGACAATAAGACCGTATAATGTTGAAAAAACGTATGAAATTAATCAAATACAATCACAAAAAAAAACATCTTTCATCCATTGCCTTAATTGGGAAACAATGATTTTGTATCAAGTTTTGATGTTATTAAAAAAAATTAAGAATAATTCTATAATGATCACAAGTACAGAGAAGAAGAAAGAAGAAAGATGATTTCAAAAAGGAGAAGAAGAAGATTGAGATGATAGGAAGATTCAAGATTTTCTCGACCTCCCACTGTGAATGTTTGAATTGTTTTCTAACCCTGGCACTATTGCCTTAGAATTTATTGTTTGTTAAATGAGTTACCTTATTTATAATTATTCTTTGGGGTGGTAAGACCACCCTTAAGGTGCCCTATATTCAAACCATCCCATCTTTCATCTATTGCCTTAATTGGGTAACAATGATTTTGTACCAAGTTTCGATCTTACTTAGAAAAATATGTATATACAGCCTGAAGAAAGTGCGTCTCTTCCAACAAATCAACACCTAATAGAAGCACGCAATCTTTTTCAACTTCCCCGCCACATAAAACGTTCAGTTCTGGTTTTGAATAATTCTACGAAATATCGATAACGTGAAATTGGATATCTTCGAGAATTTAATTGAAAATCTTGGAAAGGGAGCTCGAAATTTACGTATGATCACATTTTAATGCGTTATCGTTATCGGAAATCTCTCGTATGCCTAAAATGCTGGATACATACAATTATTGTGGTTTGAAGTGTAAAATGAAAATTCAATGTTGTGCAGATCAAGTTGAATATAACATTTGTGTACATAATATATATATATATATATATATATATATATATATATATATATATATATATATATATATATATATATATATATATATATATATATATATATATATATATATATATATATATATATATATATATATATATTCATATACATATATATATATATATATTTATATATATATATATATATATATATATATATATATATATATATATATATATATATTCATATATATGTGTATATATAAAAAAAAATATATATATATAATGTATAATATATAAATAGATATACCATTTTATCACGTGAAATTATATGTGACGCTCGAATATATTAGTGTGTACACGATTGTATCCACATCACCCTAATACCATTTCTTGTCTTGATATAAATATTGATAACCAATTACAGTTTATCTACGACTATTCGCCAGAGTCAAGCTAACATTCCCACAATTACCAGAATTCGTATTATCACAAACTGAAACAGCGAGTCGATAATTCAAGCTCTACCTAACTGAACCTCAATTCCAAACACTGGAAGAAAGAAAACCCAGGCCTATACTGATATACCAAGTTCAATTCAATGCTCCAGGAATTATATCCATTACCAATGCCACGTAATTATATATATATATATATATATATATATATATATATATATATATATATATATATATATATATATATATATATATATATATTTATTCAAGTTGCTAATATTTGTTGAAAGTTGAAACAAATATTACGAATTCCCTCAGGAAAGTCATAATACCCGATATAATACCCTCATAATATTCGATAACCACAACAAAATAGTTTATGAGAAACGTGTGTATCATGGTAGGATTAAATTGTTGAAATGATACACCGGGATGTATCAAAGAAATGCCTTTCAAACAATTCAGAGTAGATGTAAAACATGTGCACCGTATTTCGTTAAACTATTACTATACATTCTGTCGAAGAATTTAGATTTTCAAGCATCATACAAACAAGAAGAGTGTACGAACCATTCATGTTATCAAGAAATTGCATGACTCAATCGGAAATAGAACTATGTTATACAATGATTATAGGAAATATTTTCATAGTTCAGTGACCGTGTTCTAAGTGGAGAAATAAGGTGAATAAATATTGTGATTTTATACTAGCCATTCAAGTTTGCGTAGTGGATTCAATTTGGACAAGAAAACTACGCACATTAATGGTAACTGGATCAACTGGCGTCGTCGAATGATGAATGAAATGATGAGAAAAAAAAGAGGAAATGTTAGTTTGTTACGTATTTACGGCAGTGGGACGGAAGCATCAGGGCTTGCTCAAAGGAACCATTCCAGTATTCATTCTAACGACTGAAAGAACTGTGAAAACTGTATCAGGATAGTCGACTATACGGAGAGAATTGAATCTACGACTCTTGAATTACGATTCAGCGCGCACGCGTGAGCCGCCCCTCTCGGTGTTGCACTATTACTGCCCTACCAAGTGTCATGTCGCTTTTTGACTCATCCGGGGCCGTGCCAACATATTTTGTGCCCCTAGACTCTGAAAATTCTGACGCGATTCCACGCCCCCTTTTCAATTGTAAGCAATTTATCATTATAGATACATAGATTTTTATATATTTGTTTGGTTTATTTTTAATATTCTCTTGTATTCAGGAGTTGATATCTCACAATATGAATGTATATAATATTGAATACACTTTTTCTGAAATAAATATATCTTCAAATAATAATGTATTCGTCAATTTCAATGAGCTGATGAAAATTTGGCGCCCCTCAAATATTTGGCAGCTGTGTTTCAATCTCATCGTGATCTCTCGATCCTGTGCTTTAGATAACATCAAGATGCCGTCCTCGGTAGCTCGGTCAGCTGAGACACCGCTTCAGCAACTAATGTCACCGTTGGGCGTGGGTTCTAATCTCGCATAAAGCATGTTTTTTTCAGTCGTCCTGATGATTATTGTTTGCCTAACGACCCCACCAACAGCTATAGATTATACGGGGGTACGAATGAGCAAATGATAATGAAATTATGAAGTGATGATAAGTGGAAGGACGTTCACAAAAACCCATGCCTCATGCGGGACTCGAACCCACTCCCAACGGTGACTTCAGTTTCTGAAGCTGTGCCTCAGCTGACCGAGCTACCGAGGGCGGCTGTAATCGTCCTTTCACCCATCATCACTTGATCGTTTCATTATCACGTGCTCATTCGTACCCCCGTATAACCTCGCTATTGGTGGGGTCGTTAAGCGAACAATAATCAATCAATATCACATCGTCTATGTCAACTGTCTTTGCGCGCGCAGCCATCATCATGAATGAATGGTATTGGTACTCGGCAAGATGCATTGAGGGTTGCGTTGGTTTGCCGCCGGGAGATGGTGACTTCACTAATTCGAAAACTCGTTCCATTCTATGAGTATATTTCTGTGTAACATTGATCGCTGCTCTATCTGGTGTTTTTTTTGTTTTTTTTTTGTAGAAACGGCTGATAGGCTGGCAAACTCGATGACAACGAGCCGGCCTTGAACGTAACGTTACTTCCTTTCATCACCACTTATCTACGTACGGTCAATAGTACTTTATACGTGGACCGTGAATCGGAACATATTTTTACTGGAAGGGATAGGAAGTGAGGACACCATCTCGAACGGGCAAACGCAACCCTCGATGCATCTTGGTACTCGGCTAAATACATCAAGTACGCTACCGATGGCGGACATGAAATGAGTGGAATCCCGAATGTGTGGTGGTTTGAAACGCGTGAGGGTGTGGGTTGACACGCCGCTTCATCGTTGCCATGCATGCACGCACTCACGCGTGCAAACACCACCTCATACTAACGCATTACAAGCACACGCTAAACATATGTACGGATAGAAGCGATAACTAGTCCCAATACTGGCGTCCAGTTAGTCCCCCCCCCCCCCGTTTCTCTCTCGTTCTTCAGGTTAACGCGAATATTACGTGTTTGTTGTATGGTTTTCACCGCAATAACAAACTGTAGACAAGGTGATAGACGAGCCTGTAAGGTTGCATACTTAGTCGCTCGATTTAATTGACAAACAAACCTTATTAATGAAACTTTTTCTATTCTAATTAATTGTTGGTTATGATCCGGCTATCGATATGTTCAACTGGTGATTAGCTGAGAGAACGCAGTGGGTGGGAAAAGGTAATGTTTCATGACTGGATGTAATTGACTCAATACCAAGACCTGAGGTGCTCACACACATACACACTTAAACGTCAAGTCATTTCATGAAATATGCTTGTTTTTGTTGATGATTCTGAATAAATGTGTTACCTTGTTAAAATAACATGACGACGACATCCATTATACATACTTCCTTTGAACAATGTTATGGTGTCATGATCTTTTGTAATGTGAGAGGAATGTATTTTTTTTAAATATTCATTGAGGGAAAATAAACTGACGCTATTTGTCACAAACAATCGATTACAGATATATAACGTTGCTTTTTATCCGATCTTGAGAAATATTGATACGTATATATACACTCCATGTGTATAACTACTTTTTTGATGAATATTCGACATTCAGTAGTAGGCCTACTATAATATGTCGATTTCATCAACATACATGTATGTACAACATTTGTAGTGAAACTGTGCTGGAAGAACATATATTCGGACGAGTTGAGACTGACAGGGGCTTCAATTAGAATAGGTCGAGTTGAGATTCGGTAACGTTGAGATTCGGACGAGTTGAGACTGACAGGGGCTTTATTTAGAATAGGTCGAGTTGAGATTCGGTAACGTTGCAATTCGGACGAGTTGAGACTGACAGGGGCTTTATTTAGAATAGGTTGAGTTGAGATTCGGTAACGTTGAGATTCGGACGAGTTGAGACTGACAGGGGCTTCATTTAGAATAGGTCGAGTTGAGATTCGGTAACGTTGCAATTCGGACGAGTTGAGACTTACAGGGGCTTTATTTAGAATAGGTCGAGTTGAGATTCGGTAACATTGAGATTCGGACGAGTTGAGACTGACAGGGGCTTCATTTAGAATAGGTCGAGTTGAGATTCGGTAACGTTGCAATTCGGACGAGTTGAGACTTACAGGGGCTTTATTTAGAATAGGTCGAGTTGAGATTCGGTAACATTGAGATTCGGACGAGTTGAGACTGACAGGGGCTTCATTTAGAATAGGTCGAGTTGAGATTCGGTAACGTTGAGATTCGGTCAAGTTGAGATTTGGTCGAGTTGAAAATCGGACGTGTCATATTAGGGATCATCATGTAAAACCTGTGCAGTCATGAATGTTAAACCATGTATAACATGTAAACAGTCTTGAATATAATTAACGTAATTAAGGTGTGTTCAGTAAGTTGTCATTCGATGATTGATTGTTGTTTGCTTAACGACCCCATCAACAGCTAGTTCACATGGGAGTACAAACGACCGGGTCATACACGACAGATATTTAGAAACAAAAGCATGCATTATTAGGGCTCGACCCACGCCCGACTTGACTTCAGTTCTACGTTCTAGCTAACCGAATGAGCAAGAATTGTGGCCAAGTTTTGATCTGACACGGCTCCTTATCACCTCTGAACGATCAGTTTTATTTTGAATCAGTGCACTCCTCCACTGACATCATATTTTGATCAGAAAACAACATTGAAACAATAAAACAATAAAACGAATAAAATCATTAACAATCACAATTCGTAGTACGTAGAATTCAATTATAAATAATTAACAATTAAATTTAAAAAAAAACATGAAGGTGAAACAAAATAAGTAATAACACATTCCACGTGGAAATATTGCACAGGCAACATTGCAATCAACAAGACAAAAATGATGCAATTAAGGAAACCCATGCATTATATGGCAGTTTGTGTAATTTCTGTAGTTTTTGTCAAGTAATTGGCGACGTGAAAAAATCAATTGTTATGTGTGACGCATTCGATATTGAATGTAAGATGTTTTGAAAATATATAATAACATATTCTTGGTGAAGAAATAATCAGTCTACTTTGGCTTCAATTCTACACAATTCTCCACTTCATTGGTAATTTGGGATGAATCCAACTATGGTCTTCACTTATGAACATCCTCAAATAACATAAACTAATGAATAATTACGTATTCATTTTTATTCATTTTTATTCGGCTCTTCATAGTTGGACTGTACTCTCATAATTCGTTTCCTTTGTTTCACTATACTATTCTAATTAATTGAAAAGAAATTTGTATCACGGATTAAAAGAACCATTAGACTTCATACTGGTACTTGTTGGAATTAAAAATCATAAAACAAAATGTCGACCATGTTTTCAGTTTCTACATCATGTAACATCTTACATGTTACCTGATGAAAGCAATACAAAATTGATCTATATATTGTTTTGTGGTATTCAAATTTGACATGTACAAGTATAGAGTCTGATATTGATCTTCTTTCATAATAATAATACATTATATAGGAGTACGAAATAATGAATATGTATATATATATATATATATATATATATATATATATATATATATTTGAAATCTAAAATACTCCTTTTAAATTCGTAAGGAGAAGTTGGCCGCAGGGCTGCGCTTCTGTAGCAAGCAATACGTGTCGGTTACAAGCTTTTACCGGTAACTGTAAACAATGAAAGTGTAACGATCTAGTGGAAAAGCCACCCTTAGTTCACATTGAATCTAAATGTTGAGCACTACACGCAAATCGCTCTTCGCGAAACGATGATTCGTAGCCATGTCAACGGTACTATCCCACAGTGAATTTCGTACACACAAATGTGAGAGAAAACACACATATCTCAACTCAACAAAAGAGAAACCAAAAACTGATGCTTGTCATAATATATGTATACTAAAAATACGCTCGAAAGTAGATCTTGAGCGTGAATACCTTGGCAAATTCTCTAATATGCAACATGGCTGGAGAATGTTTTAAATTCCAATTCTGGTGGGGCCATGGTAATATAAAAATTAACATATTAGGTAAATGTATTCAACCTATTCAAGTTTTAGCTATGCAATTTACCAGAAATTCGAAAATGTTCGCAGCAAATGAAGTTATTATAAATTTCTTGGACATTCTGACCCATACATTTGGTGAAATAAGTGGTCGGTATTTCGGCCATATGCATCGTCGCCGACGCATTAAGTCTAAAACCAACGTGTGCACACGCCAGTATAAATCATGGCTATGGAAAAAAAAGAGCAAGGGTGGTGGTCTACTAAATTTAAAATAACCCACCACAGTTTTATATAACTTACTTCAACAGTAAAAACTCGGTAAAAAAGTATAAAAACTATGAAAATGCCAATTAAATTGTTATCAAGTTCCCAAGTGTGTAATCTAAAAATGTTATAAATTATACACGTTTATTTTAATAATGAATAATAATGCAATGTAGATTCAAGTGAGGAGGTAATGCATATTTGATTAGTGTTGGGAATGTATTTAGAGTGACGAGATGCGAGCATTTGTGTGTGTGTGTGTGTGTCGCATGTTTAGGCTTTTAATGAGCAATATAACATGTTAGATTCATACAACTCATATGTATACGTTTCGAATATGCAAACATGTAAGACTTAAAAAAACGTACGTCGATATCGGATCCTGAAGCATTATTAATAATATCGCGTTTATATACTATATTTATCTACATAATGTATACATGTTCTAGATAGATGTGTATACATACATTTGGTGGAGTCACAAGGGACTTATGGAATTATACATGCTCTAATGAATAAATACCGATCTACAAGTATAAGGCACACTGGTACGTATGGAACACTTGTAAGGATCGTGGTAGTCCTTAGACGAATTCATAATTGCTTGAATGATTCATGATCTGCCCTGACATCCTGAAATAAATGTTACCAGTCTTAGGAATCGGGCGTTAAAGATTTAGGAAATCAAAGCTTTGTGCAGAGTTGAGGGATAACATTATTCTTGACGAGAGTGAGGGTAAACACTTGAAAATGAGAGCGCTGTCTACGCAAAGCCTATACATTGTTAAGCACTATATTAATAATTCCTTTATGTACACATTTTTTTTTCATGTTGACGTAGTTGTTTTTATTTCTGCTTAAAGATGAAAGCGTTTTTTCTAGCTTCAGTTAAACTAGAGTGTGAAGAATACTTATAGAGAATAAACTGTGTATTACACGTATACGATAAGCTATACAAAGCAGTGCACTTATTGCTATTCGATCAAGTGTTCAAATCTTTATTCAGAATCTCTGCCCATCTATTGACACATAAAATAGACATCAAATAAAACTACACATATAACAAACTGATGAATACTCTCAAAGACTGGAATAGCAGCACACCGAGTGCAACAACCAGCAGTGGAAATCAAAATTTCACTGTCGAACTCACCAATTCATTCACACCATCAAAAATATATTGAACGGTACGGTACGAACAGTAACGGTACGAGATAACAAAATTCCATTATGGAAGAAACCCATTTATATTAAATACCTTCAAGACTGTATAATTACAAGCTATTACATTTACATCGCATAATTGTCACACGTTTACAGTCAAAATATTTTGTTTAGCTGTTTACGCGTGGCAATTAGGCGATATAAGTTTGAGTTATAACATATATCATCTTGAAAGTATTAAAAAAATATCTGGGTTCCCTCTGTAAAATAATTTGGAAATTTCATATTGTTCGAAAATTATCACCAAACAATAATATTCCGCTAGATCCACTCCAATGCAGTCTTACACGAACTGTTATGGGTTTAATACGTGAACACGTTTTTCCTTTTTGTTTTGTTCAAAGACATACATATAAATGAATAATCAGTCACGTGATATCGTCGAAGCCCCGAAGAGCTTGACTGCGGATTATATATTGAATAATAATGAGAAAGAATATTGTGTCATGCGATAATTGAAACAAAAGTAAAATATTGAACAATATTGAAATGCAGTTAGTTACAACGAATCAGTTATAAGAGAGTGCCCACACATCTACTTCCCAGAATACGTCAATGAATGAGGTGATACGTGGCGATGTAAAACAAGAATCAGTTTATATTATTAATCGTATCAAAACATTCATTCAAATTAAACCAACATCACAATGGGCGACGAATAAATGTGTTTGAATCTCGTCAAGGTGAATGGAGAATCCGAGGGACAATGATACGAATGATATAGAAATTAATGATGATAATCAAATAGATGATAATGGATGATAATGATATAAATATTGAACGCACGAGGATGGGTAACATGTTTCTATATACAATCAAGTTTGTAGCAAAAGCCCAGATTTAAATACACCATTGACAGTATTTACCTAGATGACAATAACAGAATAAATATAAATATAAATATGAGAGTATATATATATATATATATATATATATATATATATATATATATATATATATATATATATGAATATATATTATATATATGAATATATATTATATATATGAATATATATTATATATATTATATATACATATATATTATATATATATATATATATATATATATATATATATATATATATATATATATATATATATATATATAATTCAATTTATACATATTTTCACTTATATTTTTACTATTATTACAAAACAGGAGAACAGGAAAACAATACAAACAGTAATAAAGTGAACCAAATATACTAAGTAGATTAACATTGCAAAAACAAAAAAGAAGAAAAGAAGAAGCCCGCGTAATAACTAAATCTTTTGTGCGGGCATTACCAGTAAAAGTTAATATTTATGTTTGACGAAACCATAGGAAATAAATAATCGAACCTATTTCATTGTCGTTGATTTTCCATAGTGTAGATAATGAAGAAATGCAAACGTAGAATTACAATATAACATATACAATATAACAAACATTATTTATAGGTTTGGTTAACCATAGTCGATTCGTTTCACACGGAAGAAAGTTCATTTGTGAAGAGATGACTTGTTCGTTTTGCCGCTGTAGCAAGAACTGACAATGAGATGGTTTAGAAGTGATTAAAAACATTAATTTCGCGTATCACCGAAAAGTGTTTGTATACCAACATCGAAACGATGTGTTTAAAAGGGTGCTTTATTACCATGATGTATTGCGGAATGTGTTCTATTATGGTATACACAGCAAGGCCTAAGGTACTGGTTTTAGACCTAGACGACCATGAGCGTTCGATCCAATTTGTTCAAGTGAAATGAGTGTACAAAATCACAGTATGAGAGAGCATATACAATATTCCTGGACATGTTCAATTCAAAATGATATATAGGTATGATTCTGAAATAAGCTGGTCACAATCCGGGATGAAACAATATTGTACGTTCCAACCTATACTTTGACCGTACAACAATAAAAACCTTTAGATGAAAAGGAGGATCCACCCTCGGTGGCTCAGTCAGCTGAGGCACCGCTTCAGAAACTGAAGTCACCGTTGGGCGTGAGTTCGAGTCCCGTATAAGGTGTGGGTTTTTGTAACCTTCCTTTCACTTTTCATCACTTCATAGTTTCATAATCACCTGCTCATCCGTACCCCCGAATGACCTAGCTGTTGGTGGGGTCGTTAAGCGAACAATAATGATGGATAACAGAAATGAGATTCAAAGAATATAAATAGGCATATGCATTGAAATGGGATTTTTTCTACCTGTCACATTTGAGAGGCCTTGCGAGTCGATTTAACGAAATATCAAATTTTGGTGGTAGATTTTGAACGGTGTGAGATATCAAAATTCTATTACAGACAATACACAAGTAATTTTAATACCCTCAAGATAGTATAAGTTATTACTTTTCAACTCACATTACATAACTGTCAGGCGTATACGGCTGGAAAAATACATTTTTTAGCCGTACACGCTTGATAATTATGCAACATAAGTTATTATATTTTATATCACCTTGGAGGTATCAAAAATAGCCGTGTTCTTCCCGTATTGGAATTTTGATATCTCATACCGTCCAAAAGTGATCACCAAAAAACTGATATTTCGCTAAATTGACTCCCATGGACTCTTAAGCGAAATAATCCCAAATAAATATTACTAGCAAGTAACTACGTATCAAACACTGATCGAATATATACTCCATCTAATATGCATAGATTCTTATTTTGTGTACGCGACTCTATATACTAGTGAGTATAGATATATATATATATTCTGTGTGCGA
>OZ023327.1:22216837-22251837 GCA_964007535.1 Brachyptera risi
AATCGTCTTACTCATATTCACTTTTAATTAACTATCATATGATACATATGATATATACATATATATATATATATATACATATATATATATATATATATATATATATATATATATATATATATATATATATATATATATATATATATATATATATATATATAAATATATATATATATATATATATATATATATACACATATATAAATATATATATATATATATATATATATATATATATATATATATATATATATATATATATATATAAATATATATATATATATATATATATATATATATATATATATATATATATATATATATATTTATATTAAATTATTAATTGACTATTGATTGACTTATTATTGACTCTTAAACAGTAGTTTATCGTGATTGTCTTATACAAATTCCTGGCTCTTCTCAAGATCATGTTTTAATTCGACAAAATATTCATCGAGCTGAGCTGGTTGCTTGACAGATTGTCCAACGAAAAGTTTCGCCGCCAACTGGTATTGTTGATCGGCACTCGAATCTGGATTTGACGACGTTGGCGCTTTTCGTACAACATTCTTTACCTTCGCGATAGAATCAGCGCCAATTCTCCTATTTTTGCATCACTCATTTGTCGATACGTCTTTTCAGGCAAGAAAGTACATTCTTGATGAAAATTGTTATCGCAGCCAGAACATGCGACAGATTGACCATCCTTAGGCAGTGATTCTTTTTTGAAGAAAATACCATTGCTAACGTACACAGAACACAGTGTACTACGAGAGAGGTTTGAATACAAAACCTTAACGAGACGCGTGGCCGAGTGGCTAGCCCACTGAACCGTCATTCGGGAGACCATGGTTCGATTCCCGCCATGGGCGACCATCCTGACAGGGGTTTTTCGTGGTTTTCCTCTGTCGTTCAGGTTGATACTGGGATGGTTCCTTAACAACAGGCCACGACCGACTCCTTCCGACCATTCAAAACACCTAATAAAATAACACTGCATCCATCATCCCTTCAGCTCTTTCATCATCCACCGACGCCAATAGATCGTAGTCATCAGTATAGTGCGTTGTTAAGACCCGATATGAAAATCAAATATACAAAACCTTCTCCTGCTAGCATCCAGCCTGACTGATGATAAAAATGAAAATATATACTTATTTTTTCTCTGGTATCCTAATTTCAACATGTATAGGCCTAGTATACGTAGAGCGTTACATTGAATGAACTTCTTGACTCAGCCTCGGACACGGCCTATCTGTGGAATATATCATTTTACAGACTAAATGCGTCTGGTATATGATGATTATCGCTGTTCAATACAAGGTAATAAGGTGTTTAAAATTCCTAATGAAAAGTTCTGAAAGAGAAATATGTCATTTCAAAAATATGATAAGTTATATATATATATATATATATATATATATATATATATATATATATATATATATATATATATATATATATATATATATATATATATATATGTATATATATATATATATACATATATATATATATATATATATATATATATATATATATATATATATATATATATATATATATATATATATATATATATATATATATATATATATATATATATATATATATATATATATGTAGCATAGATTGCGTCAACTGTTTCATGGTTTCACGTCAACTATTTCATGGTTTCACGTCAACTGTTTAGACTAAAAGTGGCCGTGACTAAAACAAAGAATATGCGACCATTGTTACTTGATAGTGGACCATTGTTGTTGAAGTGTTAGATAGAGTTTTGTGTCAGGATCAAAGACGAGTGCCTAGTGATCTGTCAGTATTTTGATGATTATAACCATAATGATAAAGCGTTAAAAATGTTCGGATACAAATTGTTTATTGTGCGTTATTGAAGAACCATACGCTAAAAGACTCTACATTATCCCCCCCCTCTAATAGGACACGACCCGTGTCTAATTACAATACTCAATCAAATCTACTACGTTCTCTAAAAACCAGCCTGGTATGTACTACGTTGAGTTCGGCTGCGACTTGGGTACCGTGACGCTAAACCCTCGACCACCGTCTCATCTGGAACCCCGCGAGAGATTGGTCCTGCTGCTCCATCGCGCCACGGCACCCTTGTTTCTTGTGGTTGGAGGATCTCTTCTCCTACTACATCGTCTCCTTCGTCCGTGAGCGTGGCAGTGGCAGGCACCGGAGACGCAGGCGGTTGGACATCAGCAGATGGCTCATCTGAGAAAGGATGATGTGGGTCTGGGTCTACTGAGAGTGGATCATCATTCTGAGGGATGGTCACCAGACGGAATGCGTTTTCGACCTCTGCATCATGTGCCATAGGTATTGGAGAAGATTCATTTGACATCGAAATATTCTGAGTGCTATCTGAATGACAGCCGGTGTAATGTCCTCCTCGTTCCGTGCCTCTTATGGTTTCAACCGGTTGAAGTGCACTACGTCACATCTTCCCCTCCGTCCATTCCATGGTGCCTGGATTCTATATGTAACATCTGACAATACTTTCTTGATTATGCATGGTCCACGCCAGGGGCAGTGAAGTTTCGCTGTTCGGCCTTTCTTTACAGCAGTATTAAGGAGCCACACCTTATCCAACCGCTGTCACCAATGTAGAGTCTTTTAGCGTATGGTTCTTCAATAACGCACAATAAACAATTTGTATCCGAACATTTTTAACGCTTTATTATTATGGTTATAATCATCAAAATACTGACTGATCACTCTAGGCACTCGTCTTTGATCCTGACACAAAACTATCTAACACTTCAACAACAATGGTCCACTATCAAGTAACAATGGTTGCATATTCTTTGTTCTAGTCACGGCCACTTTTAGTCTAAACAGTTGACGTGAAACTATGAAACAGTTGACCCAATCCATGCTACATATATATATATATATATATATATATATATATATATATATATATATATATATATATATATATATATATATATATATATATATATATATATAAACATAGGACTATAGATGGATATAGATATCAAAGTGGCAAATTATTTTTCTCATGTCTTGCCTAGGCCGATAACTCATAATATACTATAACGAAAGATATGTTCCTCTGCATCGGCCCGCCTCCTCAATCCTTCGAGGTGAAAAGAAAAACCTAGTGACCGCCAGACCCGCCATAAGCTACACTATAGTGATTAAGGAACCTTTCCTCAAAAGGTACACGTATGACGGTAATTAATTACGGTACTCCATTGACCCAGTTTTCACATCATCACAAGAAACGTTAATTAGAGTAAAAATGGTTTTGTGACGGGGTGGAAATGTCACGGACCCCGTGTATACGACTACATGACTCTCATCACTGTTAGAATGCGACGTGGGACTCGTGGCCGACGGCAAACACCACGCGGCGACCGGCGGTTCCGAGTGGCAACGAGGGTAGAGCATGGCGCGAGGTATAGTCGAGGGTAATTAGCGTTGACTGCAGTGCGAGTTTCTATCGAAGAGTGTATAATACCAAATCCGATACATACCGTTAGGTAAAATGTCATATATACACATATTTATATATATATATATATATATATATATATATATATATATATATATATATATATATATATATATATATATATATATATATATATATATATGAATATACATATATATATATATATATATATATATATATATATATATATATATATATATATATATATCTATATATATATAAATATGTGTATATATGACATTTTATCTACATATATATATATATATATATATATATATATATATATATATATATATATATATATATATATATATATATATATATATATACATATATATATATATATATATATTTATATATATATATATATATATATATATATATATATATATATATATATATATATATATATATATATATATATATATATATATATATATATATATATATATATATATATATATATATATATATATATATATATATATGAATATATGTATATACCGCCAATAGATCTTAGTAATCATCACAGAGCGTCGTTAAAAACCCAATATAAAAAAATTTGTATAAATATATATATATTTATATATATATATATATATATATATATATATATATATATATATATATATATATATATAAATATATATATATATATTTATATAAATATATATATATATATATATGATTATATTCATCCATGTATGTATATATATATATATATATATATATATATATATATATATATATATATATATATATATATATATAAAAATATATATATATATATATATATATATATATATATATATATATATATATGAATATATATATATATATATATATATATATATATATATATATATATATAATCATATAAATATATGTCTATTCATATTCATATATATGAATACATAGACATAGACACATAGACATAGTCTTACATATATCCGACTCAATAAACGACTCATTTTGTCGAGAGATATTAATTTCACGGAAAGATTGAAGTCGTTTCACGAATGAAATTTTCAACACATTGTACACACAATAAGTACCATGTAATGTGTAGAACGCTTTACATAATACAAACTCTATATATATATAAGCGTTCTACATATTGAATAATATGAAGTAGAAATCGTGATATTCTAATAAATTGGCCAACCATTCAACGAGCAATAGTCTCGACCTATATTCAGGGTTCGAAACTTCGCATAAAAGAGTAAAATTATATATTTAAAATGTGTGATTCTCGAAGAAAATATAGTTGTGTCGTCAGATATTGGACGTCACTGATTCTGAATGAAGGATGCGGCAAAATTTCCATGTTATCGTACATGGTTCTTGTGAATAATTCTTGAAAATACATATGTGCTCTCTATGGAATGCATCTAGATTGAAGATGTTTAATTAAATCAATAAATATTATTAATGGGACTTCTGTGGGCCTACTATAATTCTTCTCCAAAGTTTCGGCTAAGATACAAGTTATATTGTACTTATATTGAGAATAAAGAGAAAGATATGAATAATGATGCATAGAGCTCGTCAGTGCTGTATGTGTCTGTGCGGAACGCTGCCCACTCACACTGTCATGCTGGAACAGATAGACGACTCGACATTGCCCGTACCCTTAGCACCCCCTTCTGGAGATCTCTAACTTTTAAAAACGCCAAGCGTTTGTGCTACGTTTGTGCTGATGAAATTTTCGTTTGTGCTACCCTCATTCTGCCCCGGATTTGCATCTCAGAAAAGGGGTGGCTAAGGGTTCACTAGCACCCCCTTTTGAAATAATTGAATATTTGACCACGCCAATCGTTTGTGCTACGTTTGTGCCGGGTTGTGCCGTTCGAATTTTCGTTTCTACTGCCCTCCTTCTGTCCCGGATTCGCATTTCAAAAATGAGGTGGCTAAGGGTACACCAGCCCCCGCTTCACAAAATTGAAGATTTGACTACGCCAATCGTTTGTGCCGGTTTGTGCCGTTGAAATTCCCGTTTGTGCCGCCCTCCTTCTGCCCCGAAATCGCATTTAAAAAATGCGATTTTGAAATGTGATCTCAGGGCAGAAGAAGGGTGGCACAAATGAAGATTTCAACGGGACAAACCAGCACAAACGTAGCACAAACGATTGGCGTTTTCAAAAGTTTGAGATTTTCAAAAGGAGGTGCTAAGAGTGGGCCTGCGCCCTCCAAAAGTGATGTAGCGACAGTACAAGACGTAATTGTAGACGGGCTGCACGTTGAAGGTCATGCATTACATGGCGGGGCCCTCTAGTAGTTTGATAAGTAATAATAATAGTAAAAATAATAATAATTCCTTTATTTTGACCATTGATCTTTCACAAAAGATATGTCACGTCAAGATACATATAGCATAGAGTATATAATAGTACAGATGATTAAGCTAGCCTACCGAGAGGAGCAAATAAGGTCGTAATACAGAAATGAATACATTTATACATGTATGCGTAATACATATATATTCGTTATGTATTCGTATAGGTCGTGATACATTTATATATTGACAGAAAACACTCAGAGTCGTTTTATTCGATATCTACACTCAATGGCCATCGTGAAAGGTGTAAAATCCAATCAAAATGGCATGTCACATAATAAATGAACAATAGTATGTTATCGTATAATAATTAAAAGAGTGACTGAACGCCACTGCCAAGATGAATAGCCTCAGGACACGCTTATAGGATACAAAATAAAAACCTATACGAGATTACGAGGCCGTGTCATAATAATGGAACAATTGTTCTGGGCCATGTAGCTACAGCAGTTACAGATTTGCATATAAATATTTCTTTTATGAATATAAATATGTCTCTTGACAAACGAAATTGAATGAAGACTGTTTCAACTTATTCGGATACTTATAACGCATTTGCACTAGTTACGGTATTGGAATAAAATAGACTAATGAAGTAGGATTTGATAAAGTGTTTCAACACGTTTCTTTCTGCACGCAATCATAGACGTACTGATTAGAGCGTGTTGGAATACGTCGATATAATGAGGATACCTCAACTTGTTTTGGGACGTTGTTAGACACTTGGCTTGCAAGCTAAAAATGAACGCGCGAACGGATCGAAACTTTTCACCATGATATTACTGATGAGAGGTATTCTAGTTTGCGTATTGATAATATCCATCACAATACTAGGCCTAGTAATAGGAGCGAGTTGAAGTTTATGGCATTCAGCGGAATAGCAGCATAGTCCAAATTATTATTTTGTGACGATTTTTAAAGAGTATACATACGTGTCAATCTCGAAATTCTGTATTGGTAAGTCTCAATATTAAAAGGTCATCACAACCTTGGGAATATATTCAAATGAATAATCTCCTTTTTTCCCCCATAGAATTTTTGAAAAGACTAGATATCGTCATATAATTTCTGAAATTTGAATTGATTCATTTGTCCGTCAAATTGCCGGCCGAGACCCGCCTCTTTTACTGAGTCGTGACCACGTAGGCATCAGTTGATTATGTTTTCAAAGCGTTCAGGTTCAAGGCGCACAGTTGTACTAAAACTGTCACTACAGCTCTATTTTTGAAGTTACATGGAAACGAATTGATTCAGTGTAATCTGATAATATTGACCTGCCTGAGTGAAATTCAAATATCTTCTACATAATTATCTTGATTAATTACACTCCATGATCAATTACCCAGATCTCGGAAAAAAACGACGGTTTTTCACGACTATTTAGTATTTACATACAATATATAATGGACACAAATACATTTCAAAGGTGCTAAATGATCGGGCAAATGTTTTCTATAGTTGAAAAATTAATTTTATCACGCCGACTATTATAGTTCTCTTGTTCTTGTTCATTTAGTTGATCAACAAACCTTTGTGATTTCGCCGGGATTCATGTCAGCTTGAGTGTGCGAGTTACGTAGTCCGGCTACGAAAGCGAAAAGTGAGTGACATTGCCAAAAACATAGCCTGCAGACCTCGCATCGTGAAAAAAATACAGGTTAGGTTGAAATCTGTGGGAAGTTCGAGCAAAAGCGAAATCCACAACAGCAACATATTGAAATGATGGTAAGTCCTGTGTAATCGTTCCACGATAAATAAAATGTGGTAATTGAACTAATTGGAATTTTGATACAAAAATAACGTTTGTAACCAAGGACAATAACGAATCAATACGTCAATTAACGCTTAATCAACAGAATACTCATTCATAAAACAGGAACTCAGGGTATTTTATCAGTTAATCAAGTAATTACAGTTTATTAGAGTGAAAAATCAGTACTATGATACCACATTCAAATCTAAAATCAAGTGAATTGCAATTGGACAAATTAGATATATCATACCATATCAAGTTATTTCACTGCCTTCTCAAGTCGAGCTTTCCAATTTATATATTTCAATTCAATTATTGATTATTTTAATTTATTACTCGAAGAGGGTGGTCAAACTGGATACGAACTGACAAGATATAAAATTTGAAATCGATGATTGCAATAAAAAAACTGTGAAAATGTTTTTGCTCGGTTAGTGATAAGAATGTCCAGTTCGGTCGTAGGGTGTCAATCTCTGTCGGCACGGAATTTCACAGTCCCCGCTGAAATCAAGTCTATAGCCGCTGAAGAAATGACGGAACAGCTCACTCGATTCAAATAACGATCACGAGAGTGCTGTATGATAAATAGCGGTACAAGCTAATTTTTCATTAATAGCTCAAATAATTGCCTGAGCATTTTGCACTTTCAGAATGTATTTTTGTTTCTTATCAAATGTTTGTGATTTTATTTTTCTACCGAAAAACTAGTAATTCATCTTGGAGTGTAATCAATTAGGAGAGTAATGTAAAAGATGTATGAAATATCATTCAGCTAGGTTAATATTCGCAGATTACCCTGAATTAATTGATTCACATCTAGCTTCGGGAATAGAGCTTAGTGACAGTTTTAGTGCAACTGTGCGTGGCACTCAATGTGCCGTGAACGCCGTGAAAACAGAATAGGGTAACGCCTCGGAAAAAGGGGGGCGGATCTCAGATGGTAATTTGAAAGATAAATAAATTGATTACAATTTCTGAAATCAAAATGATGATTTCTAGTTTTCTCTGTAAGGGTGGTAAAATCACCCTTGTGGTGCCCCGTCCAAACGATCCTATCTTCCATCCACAGCCTTAATTGGGGAACAACGATTTTGTATCAAGTTTCGATATTATTTTTAAAAAAGTCTTCTCTAAAATTGAGGGGGGGGGGGGGAAATGCGTCATTATTCATTGGAATCAATTCCCAGGGTTGTCCTTAAAAATCTGAATATGTGCCAGCGGAAATTCTTACCCTACTCGATGTCCGTCACAATCAAGTGTTCAGTTTGATTATTCAGTGGCTCCGAAAATATAATTAATCAGGAAGATCAACTACTTCGCCAATTTCAACACAAAACTTGATATTTTTTCCGAGGGGTAAACAACTAGCACATTTTGTGTACAACTGATTTCAGATTTCGCGGATTTTCAACAAGATTTCAAGAGATTTCAGGGAGATTTCAGGAACATTTCATGAAAATTTCATAAAAATTGTACACCAGATTGGATTTCAGAAGTTTTTGACCCCTCGTTTTTTTCTCAAGACTTCGTAATGTGATATTGCGGTGTCAGTGTCTTCTTTAGAGAACAGAATTGAAAAGATTTTGAAGAATCAGTCAGTAAGACAGTTCATCCAGATTTGAATCAGGCGGTGCTACAGTGTAACAGCATACAGTCTCAATCCAGACGATAGTCAAGGTGTAGCTTGTCCATATTATGACACAAGTGTGGGGCCAATCTTAATCATTGTCAACGAATTTTATTTTAATGTTATTTCAAATGTTAGTGACGATCCCGTTGAGTGAATAGTAATTAGTGATTTCACAGAATCGGTCAAGTAATTGAATGTTTTGATAAGAGAAAAAAACTTACTTTGGGACTGAACTGTTCAAACGTCAGCTGTACTCACCAACAAAATTGTGTTCATGAAAGTGTCGACTGCTAAGTGGGTGACTTTTTATTCTCTATGATATCCACCTGTCATCGAGTGATTTATTACACTTCTTCAGATCATCATTTCAAATCTATAACCGGTAATAAATATTCTAGTTTAGAAAATTACTAATAATCTTACCTCTGTTTTAATTAATGAACTATAATTTCAGCTCTACAAAATATACTACCTGTCCCTTTTGATCAAAATTTAGTTTCCATCTTCTTTCACTATTTGCACGTTGTTCAGAATACATGTGCGGGAGGGGACGGGGGGGGGGGGGGGCTGCAATAATTTTTGGGCCCGGGGGCGCGAAGTATCTTGATACGTCCCTGATTATACATTAATAACAGCATTTCAATCTGTATTAGTGGAATGTTTTCGTGAAACCGATGGGTTGACAACTCCTGAAATCTGGTGTATACACTTGTCATGAAATCTTTCTGAAATCCCTTTTTAATTTTCTTGAAATCCCGTGAAATCTCTCTAGAATCTCGTGAAATCTTTTGAAATCCCGTGAAATCTCTTGGAATCCCGTGAAATCTATTGGAATCCCGTGAAATCTCCTGAAATCTTGTAAAATCTCTTGGGATCCCGTGAAATCTCTTGAAATCCCGAGAAATCTCTTAGAATCCCGTGAAATCTCTTGAAATCCCTTGAAATCTCTTGAAATCCCGTGAAATATCTCTGGAATCCCTTGAAATCTAAACTCGGGTGCACACCAAATGTACTAGTTGTTTATCCCTCGCGTGAAACTATATGTGTGTCGTGAATCTGATCAATAAATTATGATATTCATTTGGCATTCCCAATAATCTGATTCGAGCACGACAGATTATATACTAATGATACAAGTCCAGACTTGCTGCTTGTTATCTATAGTCTATAGCAAGATGCATTGAGGGTTGCGTTTGTTTGCGGCCGGGAGATGGTGCCTTCACTTATCTTGAAAACACGTACCATACAGTGAGGACTTTTCTGTGTAATATGGATCGCTGCTCTAGCTGGTGTGTTTTTGTAGAAACGGCTGATAAGCTGGCAAACTTGATGACAGCGAGCCGGCCTTGAACATATCGTTAGTACCTTTTATCACCACTTATCTACGCACGGTCAATAGTACTTTAAACGTGGCCCGTGAATCGGAACATATTTTCAACATGGGAGGGATAGGAAGTGAAGACACCACCTCCAACGGGCAAACGCAACCCTCAATGCATCTTGGTCTATAGGAAGTGAAGCATGCCAGTGTGTGGGGCTGATATGATTCATCTCTGACATTTCGTTGACTTGTGATCAAGTCGACACTCGACTCGGTTCGACTCCGATCTGGTTCGGAACAACATATACTTCACAGTACTGAACAGAATCAAATCATATTCCTCGAGTAGAGGGCGCTCCGACACAGCCTGTTTTTGTCCAAATAGTTTTTCTCCAAGTACATGGGTGGTTGGTATTTGTAAATGACGTTTTAATAATATAATATATTGGGTTTTAACGGCGCACTATACTGATGGCTACGATCTATTGGCGTCGGTGGATGATGAATGAGATGATGGGATGATGAGATGAAAGGTTATTTTATCAGGTGTTTTGGATGGTGGGAAGGAGTCGGTCGTGGCCTGTTGTTAAGGAATCATCCCAGTATTGACCTGAACGACAGAGGGAAACCACGAAAAACCCCTGTCAGGATGGTCGACCATGGCGGGAATCGAATCCCGGTCTGCCGAATGAAGGTTCAGTGTGTTACCACTCGGCCACGCGTCGTTTTTCGTCCGACATAATGAGACGTACCAATGATGAGATTTGAGAATTACACTTCAGATCTCCTTTTAGCGAATATGAAGATGATATTCTGATACAATTGAGAAGAATATCAATTGAACCGATACCAAACTGATGAGTGAGATTTTCAAAGTAATGCTCGTGGGGTTATAACATCAACTCCAGAAATCTGATGTACACTTGTCATGAAATCTTCCTGAAATCTTCTTGAAATCTCGTGAAATATGAAATCTGGTGAACACCAAATTTACCAGTTGTTTACCCCTCGGTAATGCTCACTATTGCTCACAAGCTTTGTATTTGGGTTAATAGTTGGACCTCGTGGCACCATTCCTAAATTTGTATGCACATTTCTGGATGGCTTCAAAATTTCAAAGAGGTTTCTATAACAGAACATTGTCATCTCTGTGTTGAAAGATTCAGTCATGATTCTTTAGAATCACTTATTTTTTTTTTAAATAATACTCATTATATATTTTTTTTCTCTTTTGTTTCGTTATATTTAGTTAAATTAGTTTCATATTGTTATTCTCGATTTCGTCTTGTAATTTTTTGTCATTTACATTTTTATAAGATTCTAACCATCATACATTTTTGTACTGATTCATTACGCTGTACCATTTTGGTATCCCGCTTTGCGGACAGTCGTCTAAATGAAGACTTTCTCTCTCATATCTTTTTGTTTCACTTTTATTTCAATTTTCATCTCGAATCTTTCAAATGTTCACCAGAAAACTGATGACTCACTCGATCCGTTGTTGCCCTTGCGTCTATAGTACATGAAACACCCTTCTGTTCGCTGAGATCGATCCCATGAAGGAAGCCAGTCTACCACTGGGAAGAGCAATAGCCGGTGGGCATGCTTAGTCAAAAGAGTTGCGTGTGACGAAGCCAAGTAACTCGAGTTCACATTGCATGGAAAACAAGGTACATAATTGGTTTTTACTTTCTTTCTTTTTCTCTTCTTCAGGAAGAAGAGAGCCTTCATTATCTATTTTAATGAAAAGAGAAAGAAGCATTAAAAGCTAAACAATTAAACGAGAATAAACAAAACAGGGGAGAATTGAGGCATAAAACATATACCGAGAATATATAATGAGCGTTTGGATTGTACTACATGGAGGGTTATTATACTGTACTTAGCTATTCTGGCGGTGAAGAAGGCGATATCCAAGTTAAAAGCATACATTTTCGAGAAGAAGAATGTCTAACGTCTCCATATTAAACATCTTCTTAAAGACTTATACCATATTTTGCTGTATTTTCATGATTATGACCGAAATGGTCGATCAATCACAAACGATATACAAAACTATAAGACGAGTATTTCTTGGCTCTAGATGAAAATATATTAGAATTAGAATTATGTGTTGGAACTCGACATTGAATCCTAAATTTCAATTCCCGCGCGATTTTTCTTAGGAAGTGACGCAAATATTTATTAATAGTCACAAAATGGTATAATTATATTAGGACTTCGTTTCAATCAACCAATCCGGGATCTTCAAAATTCAGTCAACTACATACTTGATGCAATGCATGTGTCTCAAAAGAAAGCGCGGGGTTTCATAAGAAAGAAGATACATCCAATCTTTTTTCTCTCTTGATACAAAAAAATAATAAAAAATCGACACTTTGAGGAAATAAAATAAAAAATACTGTCGTGCAGACGTTCCATTTTCTTGATTGACAAAGAGAATTCACAGCGTTAGAATTTTCTTCTGGTCCGGTATATTAATAAAATATTTCTTCATTCCAATAAGCTACCCGAGATTGGTTTCATACCCCTTGTCGATGTCGGTTACCATCGAATGTTTTATTTCACAAATATGTCAGCCACATCACAGCTAGTGCAAGTCAAATGGAATGATGTACCCAGACAATAATTTACATCAATCAGAAATCGAACAAGTACCACTATTGCATTAATTAAATCATATTCATCTCCATAATGTAGTATAGACATTTTTGAGAGTTCCTTGTTTTATAGCTATGTGTGGTATTAATGAATAGTTTTTAAATAGTATTCCGTAAACTATTTCATAGTTTGAATTTCAGAAACCGATTCCGTAGTGAAAAAAACACAATAATAAAAGTGTTGTGATGAAAGCACTATCTGGCACTTGAATTTGTGTATATCAACATTTAATGTGACTAGCCCATAGGAAACAATTATCGAAAGGTATCCGCTATTCTCACTGATACAAACTGATAAGCACACACTGGTTATGCGATCTGGGATACCTTGACTTGGAAGTGTTCACGGCTTGCGTTCGAATAGTACCACACTCTATCATTGATGTATGGACTCACCGTATTCTACAGACACCAATCAATTCCAAACTAATGTCAACATACCTGGAACACAAGAAAGAACAAGTTGATTAATACAGGATATACACCATTGTATTCTGAAATATAATTATTGCAGTCTTAAAATGGCTTGTCTGTATTTATGGAACCGGTGGGCTGCTGAAGAGATAATATCTCGCGGTAGTCTGAAATTATATAACTATTCACCTACTATCATGACAGTCTGATATATATCAGGCCGGTTCAGACAAATTTGTGAAACGTTTCCCAATCAAATTTGGAATGGTGCATTTTTATTATTTCTCAAATTTTTACATTTGAAATTGATTACTATATGAGTACTTTTCATAATAAATACTACCTGTCTTTTATATACATAGAATATGGACTGAAGTGTGTGGCTTCCTCTCTGAACCGTGACCGGGGTTCGATTCCCGCCGTGGTAGACCATCCTGATATAGAGTTTTTTTGTGGTTTCTCTCTGTCGCTCGGGTTCACACTGGGATGGTTCCTTAACAACAGGCCTCGACCGACTCCTTCCCACAATACCCCAAAACAACTGATACAAAATAACCTTTCATCTCACTCTCCCATCACCACAAATATCATTCAACGACGCCAATAGATCTAAGTCGTCGGTACAGGGCGTCGTTGAATTAAACATGGATTAATAAATAAAATATGAAATATAAAAACTGACAACTGAACAGGGAGTTTTGGTTGTTGCATTCCTAGTTTGAGACATTTTTTTTCAGAATTTATATTATGTTTAACGACACACTGTAATGGTAATCAAAATCTATTGACGTCGGAGGAATAATTAATGGGGTGATGACGGTTTCGTGGATGATGGGAAGGCTAATGAGAAGGCAACAGTCGTGGCCAATATTGTAGGAACCATCCCGACATTAGACCAGACTAGAGGGAAACCACGAAAATCCCTCTGAAAATGGAGGGTAACGGGGATCGCACCAGGTTTGATATGCCCCTCACCTCTCAGATCACATGAAGCGAGCGCGTTAGCGGCTGAGCTGAATGTGTCGGTTTGAGACATGTTGGATTAGTGAATATTTCCGAGATAATATGGACGAATCTACAATACAACGACCACACAAGGTCAAAGATAATTTGAAATACACAAACGTGTTTGATACAACTGATAATAAAATTTCGAAAATCATGTTTCTATATACAAGTACAACCTTTCAGTAGCTTTGGTATACAGTTTATGATTGAAACCATGCAAATTGATCGTGCCATGTAAGTTTAAGCAAAATCAATCGAGACATAAACAACTCGTCTCACATTTGAAGATCATGAAGGCCTACATATCATTTGGCAACCATTCAAATTAAAATCCATACACTGTTAGGATGACACTTCAGAATTGACTCAAGCCAGATTGCCAGTGTAGTCAATTCGAAACAACATGAATGTTATGAAACACTGCATCATTTAACCTGAAGCCATTTTTATTTAGAACACAGTTTTTGCATTCACTATTTGATAATGCATTCTCTCTTGCTACGAGTGACTTTGCTTTTGAAATATACCTTTGCACAGAACTATCATTCCAAGGATTAGATAGTTTTTGAAGAGTAAGTATCTTGAATTGTGCACAAGGGTGATCATTTAAATGCTCGTATATATCATGCTATATATGCCATAGAAGCTGTAATAGCCGCTTCCCCCACATAAAAATACCTCTTTCAGTACCACGCCATTACTCGTACTCATGCAAGTGTGGCAAATCAAGCGATTTCATTGCATTTTCGAATTCATTCATTGCACATATACACAGAGAATTTGAATGCTGCTGTATTTATATTTTATTCATACATTTCCTGGCTAAGTGCACTCTACAGGTTCCATCCGCCTAACTATCTATACACGTGCACGTAGAGTGGTTACCATTAGAAATGTGTTATGCATTTTTTAATTCCATATAACTATAGAATGTTCATATACGGGAGTTCCAGTCGGGGCAAAGAGAACGTATACTCATGGTTTTCTGAGTATTCTCACTCCGAGGAAGTGTACTAACATGTAAAGATTGTAATACCTCCATGATGAATGAATATATGTATGCCTATACATACATACATATATATATGTATATATAAATATATATATATATATATATATATATATATATATATATATATATTTTTTTTTTATCGGTATATATATATATATATATATATATATATATATATATATATATATATATATATATTTGGCAAACAATTTTCAATCCATTTCATTGATACCATACTTGACATAGTACTGAGCAGTCTTTACTCTATATTACAACGCTATCTTATTATTCAACATATTTTTCTACACAAAATCTATACTTGATCATCTAATAGTGCACACAATTCACGTCTGAATCGAGTGGAAAAGTGATACATTCAGTATTTCATAAATAACCATTCCTAAAAAAGATCCATTTTGACCTTGTAAATATATATTTTTTTCCCTTTGACTTTGACATTGGCCCCACAGTTATTTTGTCGAATGTATAACTAAAATGCCCGTTGAATGATATTTCTAAATTTAAATGAAAATGGATGAATATTATAGCAACTCATAGGGCTAGATAATTTAGAAATCGTAGAAGTGTAAACTATATATCATCTTGGTGGAGGTGCCATGTTTTTCAAGTTAGCATCTTGCTAACATGCCGCATAGAAGAACACGAAACAGAACGGATTCACTCTTCTTTTGAAAGGTTTCTTATTTGATAGCCTATTCATACTAAAGGTACCTATACCTATACGCAACCAGATACTTAATCATGGCGTTTTCTAACCGTCAATTGGTGCAAAAACATGTCAAGTCACAAATTTTATAATACTCCAAATATTAGATTCCAAATTCTAAAATGAATATATAGCTCAAATATTATCTACATTTATAAGTAGGCCTATGGTAATACAAATACATTAATTTTCTACTTAACATTTTTTGAGTGATTTTTATTGAAGGGATGATTATTTTTGTCAACCCTTGATGCATTTGGACTTGTCATGTTTTTGCACCGAAAATGATTTTATAACATAATTACGATTTTTATCAAAGTTATTTATTTTAATCAATACAAAGTTGATATTTTAATTTCTAGAATGTCTAGATTTTTTAGATTTTAAACTCTAGACGGCCATTTGGTAAAATCTGACAGCTCGCTGCCACCTTGATTGGTTGCAAGAACGAGGCAAGTCCTGGGACATGTCTTGCTCTTCTCCCAAAAGTAAGTGGTCTCAAGTGTGCATTGCATATTGGCTTGTAAGGTATGTCCGGACTTGACTTATTATTGCTCCAAAATGAAGACAAAAACACATTTTATAAAATTGCGCGCTTTTCTCAAAAACGTCAAAAATGTGACTTGACTTGTTTTTGAATCAACCCCCTCAATTAAAACAATTGTGAAGAATTAAAGAAGAACCATCACACCATCACCATGATCTCGGTGGTTGCACAATATCTGTGCTACCACGCAATGCCATTAGTTATCAAACCGTTAACCGACTGTACAATAAGACAAGAAGTTAATAAGATAAATCCCACGATTCCAAGGTTCAGAGGCAAACAGTACTCTTTGTGTTCTCATTAACGAGTTTTTTGGGTCACAATGTGATAACGATTGGTGCATGAGAGGGTGAGGGGGGTGGGGGGTGGGGGTGGGCGACGGAAGAACAGTGAATGGATTAGGAGAGGTGAAGAAGGAAAGGAGGGACCGTAAGGCTTGCTCTTAGAACAATAACCTTAAATACTAACCCGGCGTTAACATGACTCAATTCACTGGGAAAGTGTACTTTGCGAACGGATCCAAGACAACGTTTTCCATTTTAGGATGTATAGGAGCGAAACAAGAAGATGCGTATATTAAATATCTCTCTCTCTCTCTTCTCATATTCCTTACTTCATCGATATATATATATATATATATATATATATATATATATATATATATATATATATATATATATATATATATATATATATAATTTTTATTTTCACACACGTATTGTATGGAGAAATGTTGCCAAGGTAGTGTTTGAACAGGATACTCCTGTAATTCAGCTAGTTATTGTGGTATATAAATATCTGATTTTTCTTTCTTCTTTTCTAAACAGTGCATATATGACTCAATTGTTCAAGCGTGTATTATTAGATGAAAGTTTCATTTGAGTGGACTCAATTCAAGATTATTGTTGAATGAGAGGGTCCATTATTTCAAGTACGAGCAGAAAAATCCGATGTTCACTTGTTTTGATAGATTTCCACCACATGATGTGAAGAAGAAATGAATTTCAAATATGTGCTGAGCATTAGTACAAAACTGAATGGATCCATAGTGTTTTTGAGCGAAATTGTGTATACTCGTTATAAAAAGTTAAAAGACCAAAGTATAGGTAAACCCAGTGGGAAAATGTCGAAATATTATCATTCTCACCAAAATGTTATCACTGTCTCATTACAGCGTTTTCCGCAGTAGGAATTGGGATATCGCAAGTTCAGCTTCCTGTCAAAGCTGAAATAATTCATGCTGAATTTCCAGAGAGTAATTAAAAACAAACAATAGTTTATAACATGCAAGAAGTTGGAATAAAAGTAAGCAGTAGACTCACTCCCAGAATGATACAACAATTGTGTGATTCATGCAACGTATGTAAATCGTATTGTAGAGTTGCAACTGGAATAATATGAACACCAGATCGATCCAAGTGGATTGACAAGGTAGAGTGCCTGCCTATCGTGGATACGATCCTTTTGGGATTTTGCGCAACCAAAATCATCCCCAACTCGACGCTAACAGCCTATGATTCCACACCATCATTTCTCATCACGTATTTCAATGTATATATGATTATCTGAGTTGAATCAATTAAGCAAGAATGCAGTGAGACGGAGCGTGGCAAACGAGAAATTAACAATTGAAGCGACGGACGTTTCACCGACGGACAGAAGTTAACATACCAATTAAGGCTAGTCCGTTCTCCAAACAGAGGGGCTCGTTTAGGCCAAGGTCGGTAAAACTGTGGTCATATTGTTAACCTCGTTAACTTGAGAAGAAAATCTGTAGAGATGATTAAAATTATAGATCACTACAGTAATAATAAAAGAAGTTAAAAATGAAGTGAATAGCTGAACAAATTTGTCGTAGATAGCAATATGGTAAATCATTTCAAAATAGAGGGAAGGAACTACATCAGGTTTCACTATCTAGCTCATGAGTTTTCGTGAGGCCCGTTTCTGTCAGCCTCTTGTATTAGCTTCATTTGATGACACACGACGTGCACGAAGAATGTGTCAATCAATTATCCATCTTCTGCATAACTTATATTGTAGGTTATGTACACTTTCAAACATCTACGGTTTAGTTCTGATTACTAAATAAAAGGTCAGGCATCTAAAACTTACAAATCAGTTACCTAACGAACCGCCCTTTATGTATGAGAAAATCCTATATGTTCTCTTCAGTACTGTGTTGAAGTTAACCTATGCTGTAGTTAATCTAGGTTATTATAATCCTACGGACTTCCGCTGGTGGCGCTACAATGAATGGCAAATGTTGAATGAGAGTTTGGCCTTCATATATCCACGTATTATGATAAACCTGGTTCAGTTAATGAAGTAGAACGAAAAGTCAATTGAGTAATCTAATCACCGAAAAGCACTATCCACGACTTTAGCATGATTACATTATAGTTACAATAAACAACGTTTTGATCCTATTTGCACGGTGTCAATTCGTCCACTGATCTAATTTGTCTTTTGCTTCAAAATGGAGTCACGTATACATGATTCGACCCGCCAAGTCGATTTACTAAACCTTGCGTGGTGGTGGTGGAATGGCTGTACGGCTTCATGGTGGTACAGGGTAGAAGAGAAGGGAATGATTAAAACGCTTCACTAAAATATGGCCGGGAAAGGTGCACTGCCTCTTAACTTTTAAGGTGTTCGCTTTAGACGTGCGATGACTTTTTTTTTATTATAAAGCATCCGCTTCTTTGATTTTGCATAAAAGCTTTTTAAGGTACAATTATTCCACTTCGGTTTCTAAAACACCGCGTTACGCTATTCTGAAGGGAATATCCACCACCCCTCCCCCCTCCCCCCTCCCCCCTCCCCACTATGTCCCGACCAACCCTTTCCACAGCTTCACTCTCTGAAACTTTCATATTATCGTTAAATTAATTCTATGAAAACTTCATGACACCATCATGAGAATTTCAAATAAAAAACTCTGTGTGTTTAATTATAATTAAAGTTAATTAATAACTCTTGGACCATTTTCCATCTGGCGGTGTTGAAAGTAGCTGAAAATGATAACAAATTGATGCTGTTAGTCGGGGTTTGTTGTGTGTGCACTGTATACGGACAGCAGAACTGGAGACCTATAGGCCTATCCCATCTGCCACTGTACCATATGGCGACCAGCGTGCAGTCACTGCTTGACTAAATATATATTTGAATTGCGGTGACATTTTTATGCATATTTAATACATGGCATTTTTGTATTTTTAGATGTTATCCATTTTTATATATTTTTCCACTTCAGTATAGAATAGATGTGAATTTTGAGTGAGTTCCATTTCCATGCGGAGTTTGATGATTTATATTCCCTTGCTGTACTTGTATGTTTTGTGCATTCATTTGTTCCATGTTTATATTTTAATCACTACATAACTATAATGTATAGTGAAATGGAATAAATAAATCATAAGCAATACACATAACTTGTAATGAACGTTTCAATGAAGGTAGTCAACCTTTGCAATCTGTTATTTCCTGAAATATCTAGGAAATTACTTTTCACTGCGTTGAAACATTCTATGGTTGAAAAATGCAATTTTCATATTTTAAAAATGGCACTTACTATACAGTATATATACCTTACCATCGAGTCATTCTATTTCGTCACCATCTATACAGATCTGTGATGGGTGGTTTAAATACCGTCGAATAATTGAAAATATGTTTTGGCAACTTTCTGCGAAACGCCTCGTGTTATTAGAACTATAAATTCCAGGTTGAAATCATAACACGAGAGAACCGCCAACGGTGTGGTCCCAAAAAGGATTCCACAGCGTTTGTGCTTGTTTTGGTATATCTGGGCAGAAAGAGAAACATAAGCGCGTGGAATGAAATGATTCCGCTGTGCCTATAGCCGAGGGGCGTGAAAACCTGTGTCAGATGAAAAGTGCACAGAATTTGTAGGGACATCAAGCAAGAAAAAGTAAACTGAAAGAGCTGACACCTTAAAAATGTGTCATTTCTTTCCACGGTGCTTTGTCATTACATATGTATATGCCCTATACAGCCATCACCCTCTATATACCTATCTGAGAGAGAGAGAGAGAGAGAGAGAGAGAGAGAGAGAGAGAGAGAGAGAGAGAGAGAGAGAGAGAGAGAGAGAGAGAGAGAGAGAGAGAGAGAGAGAAAGAGAGAAAGAGAGAGAGAGAGAGAGAGAAAGAGAGAGAGAGAGAGAGAGAGTACATGAGGGCGAATTAATGTACCAATCAAAAACGCTTTCAATGTTCACTTCAAGTTTCATACCTGATCACATGTGCCAATTCTAATAATTTCCCAGCACAAGAACTTTTCTTATTGGGGAATTCACATTTTCGAAAACTTCTATTGACTGTGAGCTATTACATGTGAACAACAAATAGAATTGAAATTGAAATCTTGCAGGCGGATGATCTGGGCAACAAGAGGTGTAAAAACGCGTACCCAAACTGGAAAAATGTGTTTGTGATATACATGACACCAAGATTGACCATATTTTTTCGCAAATGTGATTGTGTATTTTGTATGTATTTTATTCAATATTCTTTTGCAAATGAGATTGTGTATTTTGTATGTACTTTATGTGTCTGTTGTTAATTTCATTGTTGTACCATCGTTCTGTGACAATTGTTGTACCGACTGACTGTCTTATATCATGTATTTGATCAGAAAAAAAACAATAAATTATTCAATTCTATTCTATGTGCTATAGCGATCACAGAATAAATGTCGAACGTTTCGGTTCTGGAAATTGGCTGGAGAAAATGTCTTTAATGAATCTATATCAAGTATTTGTAGAAAGTGAAACTCTGTATACACTTGCGGTCAGATAGAGTGGCCCATCAGGACAGCAAAATGCATTTCGAAAAAATGTATTGAAATATACGCTCTAAAAGTAGCAGACAATGTTCATACGCATTCGACGCATACAATATGTGAGAAAATAGTGGTGAAATAGGCGTATATTTAATTCAAATTTGGATTCAAATTTCGGAAAAGTCCATTTTTATATTAGCACAAGATTATATCATATATCACAGAAACGGTTTTTACTTATAATGTGTTCCGGACTTTCGGAAACTGAAAGACTGTTATCTGCGGCGGAAATTTATGGTCACCAACAGCACAGCCCTAGTGTTGAATGTTCATTGGTTTTAAATAATTAAAATGGGGTAGTAAGATCGCCCTTGTGGTGCCCCGTCCAAACGATCCCATCTTTCATCCATAGCCCTAATTGGGGAACAATGATTTTGTATCAAGTTTTGATGTTATTAAAAAAAAATATATATATATATTGCAAGACTCGAATTCGAAGTTCAAAGAACTTGATTGGCTTCAGGATTGGATGATACAAAACTGCGTACAATTTTATCAATTAACGTCAAATTAATCGTGTAGCCATAATCATCGAGCCTATAGTGTGATAAATATGTCATACTCGTTCGGCTTTGAGCTCACGTAAGCAGTGTGCAGAAAGAGCATAAGTGAGGTGAACATGTAGATGTGGGCGGGTGGAAAGAGGCTGAGGGAATCTGCCTTGTCTCTCAGTTTTTGACCGGGTGGAAAGAGTGTGGAGAGGACTGCGTGAAGAACAGGTGATCAGCTGATGAGGGAGTGGTGCGAGAAGAGTTGATAGGAGGCAGTCTTCGGAAGAAAAATAGAGTGGTATTAAAATAATTGGATTTTGGGGAATTGTATGAATGCATGGGTGCATGCTGACTAGTGGTGCTACCAAATTCTATTCTACTTTTGGGTGTGAATACATTTTTTTCCGTCGGAATCAAAGAAAAAATTGGATGAGCTGTTATTGAATGTACGAATTGATGATCCCCAAAAATGATTGCTCTTCTATGCAGGAACATCTGACTTTTAGATTTAGATAAGTCTCGTACGTCGATGCTAGATAGGCTATACGGAAGAGTTATTTTGAAATGAATTATGTTCAAGACAAGCACATAAATCCCTGTTGTATGTGAAGATTTAAACCGCTCGGCGGAGCAAAGGAATGAATTCCTACTTGATTACAATATACATTCTCAAGCGAAATCTTTTTCTCAAGTCGCAAGATTCATTCAGAATTAATCTTATCGGCCGCGCAATATTTGATAATAGCGTAACATTGATATATGGAGGCTTGAAAAAAAACACACATATATATATATATATATATATATATATATATATATATATATATATATATATATATATATATATATATATATATATATATATATACATATATATATATATGTATGTATATATATATATATATATATATATATATATATATATATATATATACATATATATATATATGTATGTATATATATATATATATATATATATATATATATATATATATATATATATATATATACATATATATATATGTATGTATATATATATATATATATATATATATATATATATATATATATATATATATATATATATACATATTTATATATATATATATATATATATATATATATATATATATATATATATATATATATATATATATATATATATACATAATTATAGTTTCTTTAGGTTTCTTGTGTGAAAATAGAATTAAACTCAAACAAACTAGTTTAAAAGCTTACGTTTCATGTTTATTTCAAAACATATTATCAAGGCTGAAAGATATATAGAAAAAATACATTTAAATATATATATATATATATATATATATATATATATATATATATATATATGTATGTATATATATATATATATATATATATATATATATATATATATATATTTATATATATATAAATATATATATATATATATATATATATATATATATATATATATATATATACACATATATACATATAAATATATATATATATATATATATATATATATATATATATATATATATATATATACATATGAATATATATATATATATATATATATATATATATATATATATATATATATATATATACATATATATATATATATATATATATATATATATATATATATATATATATATATATATATATATATATATATATATATATTGGGCCTATATACATATAATGAATAATCAAAAATTGAGTGAGACGCGAGAAGACGTCGTCTCCCTAAATATCTCACATTATTCGATAACGTTTAGAGTAGCGGCGCTTCCATTCATTTTCGAACACACCCCCACACACATAAAACCACACACAAAAAAGTGTGTAATAAGTTTGTCAGGTTTATCTATGCGACGATGTGATGGGTGACTAGACTTCGCATGGGTTGACAATGACAGCCGAAAGAATCAATATAGACGCCGCTTGTTCCTGAGAGTGCTGAAGCATTAGTAATGTGACAACGCCACCACCATGAGGCGGCATCGTCGTCGTCGTCGGCGTTGTCGACGACGGTGGCATATAGTCGTCGGCGTCGGGCTTTTTTCCTCTTGCCTATAGGTGTCAGACACAGACGGCAGTGTTTTATTCATCTTACGTAACACTCCCGATAGCACACCAGGAACGATGACACGCACATACCCTGTCATCAAGAAGGCAACTTCCTACACCCTCTTTCCGAGACCGATTATCGACACATTTTTTTCTCCTCTTGCTTTTTGCTTCTTCAACCTATCCTCGTCATCCTTTCTCTATACTCTCCTTACCCTACTGGCTTTATCCTGTATCAACTAAATATTGCAATCCTTCTCTCTTGATATCTTGCTTGCCATGTCGACGATTATCGGGCTGGAGATCGGTTTTTTGCTACCCCCTCCCCCCCCCCATGAAAGATATAAAATCCTTCATGGCCCCTTGACATTTCTGCCATCGCTAGATTTCCATGACTTATGTTTATAGATCACTTCTTCTCAGAGATCGATGATTTTAGAAACAGTGCTTCCGCACTGTCCACGACTCCGAACTGAGCACCCATGTCCGTGTATACTGACAAGCCCTGCTCAATCAAACTAATATCTCTCCATCATCCAATGTTGGTGATTTGGTTTAGTATTTATCTTCTAAATATCACGTCTTTCTTCTCAACGTCAGTCGCCATCTGCACTCAAACGTGCACATTTCATCAGTATACCGAATCACGACACGTATGTCAAGAAATTCGAATCATTCAACAAAAAAAGCAATTGGAAAAAAATTAAATATTAAAAAGTGAGTAGAGAACTACAATGGTGTGTCGTGTATGTCACATTTCTGAGGAATATTGTTAAAGCTGTATTTGAACATTTTTTTGTAGCTCTATGCCTATAGCATGCTTATTCCATTTTCCGTCGTATTTTCTCTCCTCTATTTACGTACGTTTTGAGGAGTAAAGTATCTAGCTCAGGTTCACACTTCCATGTAGCCTTTTAAGATTTCAAGCTCGAGAGTCCGTAAATGGAAGTAGATAGAGAGACTTCGGGGTAAAATGCATGGCTTTAAGTATGTTACAGGGTTGAATCTTGACAATGTATCAGATTATCATGAAAGGTACGACATTAGCTATGAATATCTGTCGTCGCAGTGGTAGAAGGACGAGGGGGGGGGGGGGTAGGTGGAGTGAGGAGTGGGAGGGGTGAATTGAAACTGTCGAAGATATTCAATAGCAAACATTTTCGATGGATTATTTCTGGTCGTCTGTTATATAGAGAGAAGAAAGAGAATATATATATATATATATATATATATATATATATATATATATATATATATATATATATATATATATATATATATATATATACACCAACGAATCAAATACGAAGAATGAGATGCAAATTCACTGATCGTGTTCACACATTTTATTCGGGACTATCTTTCTCATCGTTTTTCTTTCACCCATCGTGTTGATTTCAGTTCAACACCATTCTATGCAATTCCTTTTCGTCGGTTGTGGAAATATTGTCACAGACTTTCTATATAACTACGTTCCGCTTGACAAGGAATTCAGCACAAGTCGATCTACGATAAAGTCTAGAAGATTTTAGGCAGGCAGTCAACAAATTATTCTTCTTCAAAAAACTCGTCGGTACAAATTGAACTTATCAATTGACAATTTCACGATGCTATACGCCAAGGTTGAATGAGGGAAGTGTAAAAACGTGATATCGACGCTTCACTTTCAAGACGTCATAATTGTTCAACGAGAGCTGATCACGCGACAGAACTCACAGCTCGACCAACCAGCACCATTCTCTTGAAGAGTCTTGTCAATTGCTTTCATTACCGCTATCTGATGGAAAAAACAAGAGCTATGTTAAAAGGGAAGTTTTACATTCTAGTGTAACAGAATGTTTCGTGATCATTTTCCTCACCAACAGTTACGGAACCTCGTTCTGCAAATTATTACATCCACACTGGATGGGATATTTAAATTTGTATCAAAAATAAAATGACGACGTTATTATTATTGTCGTTTTCATGATAAGTTCTACTCGACAACTTTCCGAGTGATCGCATATTCGAACAATTATTTCGCTCTGTACACGATTCAGTTTGAACTTTGAACTTGTGAATGACCGGAAGTTGATTATGAACATACATGATTATTTACATGTGCACTTGCGGTAATATGAAATGTTCTAATCCGAAATCAAAATTCGAATTTAAATACAATCTACACACATTCAACTGTTGAGTTTTGCTTAGATTATGTGTGGAGTGTATGGAAATTGTCTTTCAGTTTTAGTGCGTATAATGTCAGTATATTTTCCTCAGTAAGCACGTGACTGTAGCTTGTTCGAGCACTTTCTGTGACCGCAACCGAACGTGTGGACACACTGAACCATTCTGGATGCTCTCACGGAGGACTCATTATTGTCCACACCAAGGGTTCTACCCATTTTATCCGACGTTAGTGAATGAAATAAATACAAGTCTAAACGGTTATTGATGTTTTATACAAACTTGAAAAACTTGATATCAACTTACTACTTGTGAAGTCACTTTTCATTTGGCTTATCAAGTGTTTCTATTTATTTTTTGGCAACTTTTGAACCACCTTCGTGGAAGATTTTTCTCAGCACAATATCGATGATGATCCTAGAGATGATTCACGACCCCATTAAAGCCGATAAGGTTATTTATTTCGAAGAGTACGAATGAGAGGGTGTTTGCTAAGACATGTATACAAGATATGCCGAATGCGTGACTCGGGCCCCCGTATACTCGATTTTAGATTAGTCCGAGGCAGTTAGTAGTTTAAAGAGTCAATCGAGAGGCGGTTGCGAAGCAGGAGGTGGGGGTACGAATATGATACACTTCGTTTACTGTCATAATTCCATTATTAGTGTATATACAATTACGATAATCTTCATACTAAGTTTGGTAATTCTGTCACGATCGGAGCCAATTAATGTAATTCCTAATATCACCTAAATTACTTCGTGTACGCTCTCGACATAATTTCATTAAAATAACTCGAGTTGTGTGTCATGATTTCAATCGGTTTAATTTTCACTCCGGAAAGTGTCTGCACACTATGGAAAGAAGGTATATATATATAGAGAAACCATTTCATTTCTTCACTTCCCCTGCTCGGTTAGTAGTCTAAGGCATAATGGACTCTCTCTATGGCCACTAATAGGCCTAAGAATTACTTGAGTCTATAGACTAAAGCTTGCTGCTGTTAGTAGCCTAGACTCAAGTTTGCTTTAGCATGTTTCAACCAGACGTAGCCCCGCTTGCTCGCTCGGCCTAGTTGTTACCATAAGGCAAACTTTGTCTGCCAATGTTTACTTCGGTGATACCCTTAGGGAGAAGCAAATTTCAGCTCATTGAATTCATGGAGGTTGTAGGTTTATTAAGTTATATTATGTTTGATGTTAGAATATTTAACAGAGAGTGAAGGAGGACCGTTAACGTGTTAATATGTAAGAGGAGCAAGAGATAAAGAATGATCGCATACATTCAACGATGCTATATAACAGTAATTGGCCTCACAATTTCTGGAGATTTACTGTTTCTGAACTTGATGCACTAATGTGACGTTCAATTTCGACCTCCATTATAATGTTATTAGAACGAGAATATACATACATAACCAGAGTGATTGTTCAGTGAGAAGAATGGAGTCATTTATATTTCATGTTGATGGTTGGTTGTTGGTTAGCAATGGAAAAGAAAACAACGAAAGACATGAATGAAGTGAATGATCTGAGATTTGATTGTATCAACATTTAACACCGCATTCTGTACTTCCACACGACAGAATTATACTGAATCGTGATACATCATATTACTTTTAATATAACTCCTGTCTTGTGGGTTGAATATCCACTCATTCTTTGGTCCCAAAGTCAATGTAATATTGCTACAAAATGATCTGCAGTCTGGCAGTCTCTTCTAAAATTACGAAAATATTCCTTGTTATATTAAGGAGTTCATCTCGCAGTTTGAATTAATAAAAATATTTTGTTGAAATCAAAAACTCCTCCAGCAATGCTGGTGAGTTTACTTAGGAGTGTGTAAGTTGATGGCGGAGGGAATGATGGGGAAGGGCGGGAGGGACTAGAAGAGGGGTATAACCATGGTAACCGAAAATAAACTACACTTAATTTCAGTTTGACATTCATCTTCTTGTTTTTTAATCGTTGTGGTTATGACCCTTTTAATATTATATACACGAAATTACCAGTTTAAAAAGCTATGGTAAGACTATTGCAGTAACGCTTGCTGAAAGAATGGCTGGAGGCTATTCAAGTAATTTACTCTGTATTTTAGGGCAATTCAGGAAAGAACAAAGCGGGACAACAAAGAGGGAAGAAATAGATCGAATGAACATGAAAAACAATATCACACACAGATCAAAGTGGAAGAGTCTTTGCAGAATCATTCATTATTAGAAACGATCTGGTAACATCGTTTGAAATTTGTTTTGGCTATTATTTTGATTATACCATGCTAAGAATGTTGAATGCGTGTATCAATGATTAGCATATTGTATTATGTCTTACGGAAGACGGGCTCACAGGACATGTGTTGTACACATTCGAGGTAGAGAGATGTGTACCGATGTGAGTGAGTAATTTTTCAACTTTCGATATAGCTTTCATTTAGCCAAAGATATCACAGTTTGCATTTTTTTCTTGTGACGCACACTGATGGTGATGTGATATATATATATATATATATATATATATATATATATATATATATATATATATATATATATATATATATATATATATATATATATATATTTGATGAAAAAAATCGACCAACAATTGAAATGCTTTTCGAGGAATGTAGTGTCACGAAACTTGAAATATACACAGCAGTAAGGTTCGACCTGGCAATCTGCAGGTTCAAGAGCAATTCATTCAGCCACCGAAGGCATGTTTATTAATTGCTGTGGCCAGTCATAAGCAAGTCGGTGAAGGTACCATTCGCTAATTGAAAGCTCAATCAATCAAGACACTGCTGTAGGTACTAGTCAGGTCAGGTGTGGGTTCGAGTCCCGCATAAGACATGGGTTTTTGTAAATATAATAGTTACATATAATATTGTATGGAGTAATATTCATACTTATACATTTCTGTTCAGTTGGTTAAATCTTATTTTTTCACCTTTTATCCCTCATCCACATCAAATTTAGTATTATTAATCTTATATTCCAATCGCAAGCTCTCGAACTGTTTACGATTTGCTTGAAACCAGAATTATTGTACAATGTATCATTTCTTATAAAATTAGTATTATCATTATTATTTTTTAAATCTGACATACTGTTTACCAGTTGAACTTTCAAGGATAATTGTATCCGTATCATGTATGTATGTAATTGTTTATTGTTTCAAGTATTTATCTTTCACTTGTTTACAATATGTTTATTTTATAGTACCGTATCCTTGCTGATCAGTCTTTTCCATTTCATTTCTTCTTATCTCCTTCCATTAGTTTCTTAAAATCATCCACAGATTTAGGCCACTCCTGATTTAGTTGATCTCCCAGTTTATTCTATTCTGGGATGGTGGCCCCGAGAAAAGAGAATTTACCCACGTTTTTCGTAATGTAATTTTTTAATGTTAATTTGAATTTATGGCCAACTCTTCCTAAAAATGAAGACGACTTGACTATTACAAACATATTATTATATCTTTGTAACATTATGTACTTTCACCCCATCTTGCAATATTTTTTTTCCCTCAACTCCTTTCCCACACACAAGCCTTGAGTTATGTGAGTTTTATTATTTTCAATATTTTTCTTTCCTTTTCAACTTCATCAATTAATTTATAACCGCACTCAATTACTATGGACATGTGGACTAATTTCTCATTTTTTTTGGGGGGGGGGTACCTTTTTTGTATACATGTAATCATGTTTTTTCATAAAACTGTAAATAAATACAAATACAAATACAAGTTATTGTGTATCAATAATATATCTGTTCATGATTGGAATTAGATTGTGCACAAACTATATTTATATTGTATTGAAAATGATGAAAATTAATAAAATAATAATAATAATGAATAATTATTTCAACAATCAATAATTCATCGTTGCATCATCACCCACTCGTTCGTACCTGTTGGTGGGGTCGTTAAGAAATATTGAAAATATATCATAAAACAGGTTTTCCTCAGTTGAGGTTATTGATGAATTATTGAGATGAATAGCAATCCAATTCTCTACATCTACTTTCAAACCCGCAAAGCGTGGAAAAACAATCGTTTTTCAAAAAAGATTCGATCATAAATACACAATATGCTACCTTATTATGGGTTGTGGGAGTATTCAATGCAATTTGATGTTGAAATTTCATAGTCATCCATATCAAAAGAGTATTACACATATATTACAAGAGCCTGCGTAGTATTTTATTACGGGCAAGCCAAGCGCAGATTACAATAAACCCAAACAATCATAACCTCGTGTTCCGTTTTTTGTTATTTCAGTGAGATACTCCATATGACCCCGCTGTGTGCAGCCTCGCAAGTCACTGATCAACTTAATATCTCACGATATGCCTTCTCCTGAGTATCGTGAATATATATACAGGCTTTTATTTGTATTGAAACAGAGCAAATGTATAGATTTTGGCAAACTGGGTTCCGGAGCTTCAGCAAAATGATTCGATGAGATTGATATTATCATTATCATTTTTTTTTTTCATATTAGGTTTTAACTACGCACTATACTGATGGCTACGATCTATTGACGTCGGTGGATGATGAATGAGATGATGGGATGATGAGATGAAAGGTTATTTTATTAGGTGTTTTGGATGGTGGGAAGGAGTCGGTTGTGGCCTGTTGTTAAGGAACCATCCCAGTATTAACCTGAACGACAGAGGGAAACCACGAAAAACCCCTGTCACGATGGTCGACCATGGCGGGAATCGAACCCCGGTCTCCCGAATGACGGTTCAGTGTGTTACCACTCGGTCACACGTCTCGGTGATTATTGTATATTCGAAAATAACCCCACATATTATTCATTTGATTTGATCCACCGATTTGAAATGATGTTCCACTAGAAGTTTTTTCAACTCAAATCTTGAGGGTAGACAGTGAAACAATTCTGTGAACAAAATGAACAATTTGTGACTGAACAAAATCGTGAGAAATAAATTTAAAACGACTAGTGATGCAACCCAAGAATATTATTCTACGAAAGATCATGCTTCTAGTCTTTCTGGAGTATTTTCTTCTTTATATATACAAACAAGCGAATAACGATGAACAGTTCATATTAAAAGTGTTTTCCGCCACTATTTCAAGGTTTAGATGGCTTCAAGGAATTCTAGTCTGGGACAGTAGATTGGAAGCTTGTGTTGTTGAGATGAAGAATGAAGAAACTGAAGAAAGACTTTTCCTGATAGAAATCAGTGAATCCAGTGCAGAATCCGATGGTTAAGTGAATCTTTGAAAAATTAAGAACAACGAATAAAGTGAAAAGTCCCGTTTTTAACGGTAAATTGAAATTTGAATAAAAAATCTTGTCAAGACACAGTTTTGTAAATTACTAATTGTACGGATGAAGAATGAAATGCTATTGTATCCACTCTGCATCTCATCTGTATAGTTTCACTGAATTTTTAATCACAATTTCTGTTTTCCGTTTGTATCTTAATTCTACATAAGTCTAATGATGTTCATATTTCATGTTAAACTAACAATGCATTATCAAAGCTTGAACATAATTATTTCACTTGCAATGACTTGGAAATTGCATTGGATATTCTTTTTCAGAATATGCTCAGAAAATGCTCCGGGAGGAAACTATTCCCAAGCATATTCCTCAAAAGAATATGCTCGAGCATTTTACAACGCTAAAAACGACATTACTTCCGGGTTCGAAGTCACTTCAGAGTGAAACACATATACGAAAGGCACCTCTCCCTTATGAATGCACACATTACCCGAAAAATTCAGCAATTGAATCGTTTTGGCAGTTCTTAGATTTCGACGTGGAAAGAACAGAAGGAAGAAGTTGAAAAAGTACACTTTATAGACATTTAGTGTAACTCTGGACGCATTTCACGATCTTACTGAAATTTTGCACGTTGGTTCGTTCGTAGGAGTCTCACATTTTTAAATGCCTGATACACCTGAAAGTATTGCAATTTCGTAGATACACAATATGCTCAAAACCCAGTTTTAGGCGGCTTTATATGTAAACATGCACTACATGTAGCAGGCTGCACGTGAAACTTAGCTCTCGTCGAACGCCAGCTCGACTAGAATAATTCCGCAATCTTGATTTCAAAAGTCAACAATATTTATCATCATTCACATCGCCCATTAAGAGATGTAAGGCGTGAAAAGATCGTCAATTTGTTGTCATTAATAAATTCTAACGAATTAATGTAACTGAGACGCGTGGCCGAGTGGTTAACACACTGAACCGTCATTCAGATGACCGGGGTCGATTCCCGCCATGGTCGACCATCCTGACGGTTTTTGTTTCCGTAGTTTCCCTCTGTCGTTCAGGTCAATACTGGGATAGTTCCTCAACAACAGGCCACGACCGACTTCTCCCCACTATTCAAAAACTCCTGATAAAATAACCTTTTAACTCATCATCCCATCATCTCATATATCATTCACCGACGCCAATAGATCGTAGCCACCAATACAGTGCGTCGCTTAACCCAAAATGAATTAAAAAGAGAATAATGTACTAAATCATAAATATGGAGATTGTGAGAAGATTTCTTCACACATCATTGCTCCCTGGAAGTATTGAAATCACAGGCAGAGTAGCTTAGTGCTGCAGCTCCTAATTCATGTGATCGAAAGATGCGGGTAGATTGGACCTCTGTTCGATCCTTGCCACCGTCCATTTGTGTACTTGTTTTTTTCGTGGTTTCACTCAGTAGTGTGGGAAAATGCCGGGATCGTCCTGAAATATGTCACGGTCGCTTCCTTTCCACTATCTTTCATCTCATCATCCCACCATCTCACATCATACACCCGACGCCAATAGATCTCAGTCATCATTACAGATTGTCGTTCAACCCAATACACATAAATGAAATGAAGAAAGAAATCACAGACAAATAAGTGAAAATAAACACTATATAGACTCGCGAATTATTAATCAAAATAACTTCAAACTATCTCATGGGATCAATCATAATATCGCTTTCCGTCCATTTAGAGATAATTATTTACTAGATACAATATTTGGATTGAAAAATAAAAAACAATTCTATTTAATCATCTCTTATCACCAACCCAAATGCATTCATCATTTTGTCTATTTTATAACGTCAAGTTTTATGAAACCATGAGTTAATTAAACATGTAATTTGAAGCAAGTTTAATAACCTTAATGGATATACTTTTTCAAAAAATGCTCAGACATAGGCCTCAGCATAAATCATCATCGAGGAGTTTCCCGGTGCTTATTAAATGTGTTATTATATATCACGATTTAATCTTTGAAAACAATCAGACATTTGTATAGATTTTTACATAACAAATAATTGCACAGAACAAATTATTCAGTAAGATATCTGCATTGTGGTTTTTGCACAGTTAGGTGGGCGTGGGTGATAGAGGGGGGGGGTGATAGAGGGGGGGGGGGAGGGGGGGGGAACGGAAATGCAAAGCGGATCGACAATTGTTATTAATTCGTGTAGCAAAATGTTCTAATTGCCGTTTGTTTCAGGAACAATTAATTTGATGAGAAAGAAACCGAAAACATAAAAAAAGAGATCATTCTCGTTACCACATCACCGATTTCATCCAGTTTATGTTTGTCAGTCCTTTGATAAACGTATATCGATGCATCGTGAATAATTTCACCCGTCTGTAATAGACAAAACGTGGAATACAATTGTGTGTATATATACAGTAAAGCGTAATAGCCGACACGAAATGGAAAAAGGTTTGACTGGAAACTGGGTCCACTGATTCTCTACACTTTACACACGCATATATATATATATATATATATATATATATATATATATATATATATATATATATATATATATATATATATATATATATATATATATATATATATATACATATATCCATCTCGCATCGATGTGTGATTTGACAGAGCACGGTCGCCGGAAATCAACCTGTGTGCCAGTCGTCCAACATTTAACTTCCGATGTCGAGAGATCAAGACAAACCAAACATAACAAAGGTGCATAAACACAAAACAAATTGATATACGCGAGAGGGGGAAAAATAAAAATAGATTCTGTTTTTCAAAACACGTCTCTTGTGTGTCAAACATTTAGACGGTGACTGGCATAATACTTTAATCTGGTATAAGATCCCCGATACCTTAGAGACGCTTAGTGTCGTACAAGTTTGTGTAGAAATGCATAGCACTTGTTTGCGACTAGATTGTCAATAGAGAATAAACTGTTGAATTAATAAGCTCGTATACTTGACTGTATATAAATGTATGTTTATAGTACGTTAAGAGTCCATGGGAATTGATTGAGTGAAATATCAGGTTTTTTGTGATAATTTTCAAACGTTATAAAAGGTCAAAATTTTACTACGGAGGAAACAGCTATCTGTAATACATTCAAGATAGTATGAAATATAACCATATGACTCATATCGCAGAATTGTCAAGCGTATACAGATGAAAGAATGTTTAGCCGTATTCAATATATTCTTGATCGTGTACGTTTTTATTTTTTGTTT
>OZ023327.1:22256837-22260982 GCA_964007535.1 Brachyptera risi
AGGAGGAGGGGGGGGGGATATTGGGGCCTAGGGGCGCAAGATATCTCAATATACGGCCCTGCACACACTATTAAAGAATACCGAGACGCGTGGCCGAGTGGTAACACACTGAACCGTCATTCGGGAGACTGGGGTTCGATTCCCGCCATGGTCGACCATCCTGACGGGGGTTTTTCGTGGTTTCCCTCTGGCGTTCAGGTTGATACTGGGATGGTACCTTAACAACAGGTCACGACCGACTCCTTCCCATCATCCAAAACACCTAATAAAATAACCTTTCATCTCATCACCCCATCATCTCATTCATCATCCACCGACGCCAATAGATCGTACCCATCAGTGTAGTACGTCGGTAAAACCCAATATATATGAAAAAAATTAAAGATCTTGATTGAGCAATGGATATTTCTGTAATGCATTGCCCCAGCAGGGAACATCTCCACAGTAACATACTACAACACATTGCTATTTGTGTAGAAGAGGCTTGAAACTGTGTCCGGGTTGATAAAGATGAACGAGAGTAAGAGAGAGATTCGTGGCACTGGAAGGAAGAATGTGTGGACGAAGTGGATTATTGTTGTTAGTTCGAATTGAATTTGATAGTGCCTATGACGACCCACACCAACAGCTAGGTTTTGTAGGGCTATAGAAGCATAAGTAAAAGTCTATTCATGTTCAAGTTCATTTTTATCGGTATTATAATAAAATTAACAAAACAACGTAATACAAATGTATACAAAATGAATACATAACAAAATTGAGACAACTGAAGAGGAATTCACTGATTTAGCTACTCAAGTACAGACAATTTATAATTTTCATTTACCGAAACTACAAAAAAAAAAACTGTTTCCACTGAAAGGGTCTCATGTTTCTCCCCTGAGCGAGTCATGCCACATTTAGCATGTTAGATTCCTGTTAAATCCTGTTAACATAGTCGACTGGTTTGACCAGGTAGCAAAGAGACTTTTACTTCTGCCTCAAGCTGTACGAGAATACAAATGTCCAGGTGTAAATGAAACTATGAGAAGTGAAAGGATTATTATACAATTACAAAAACCAATGCGTTATGTGGAACTTGAACCAACGCACGATACTGGATTTCAGTTTCGAACGCAGTGTGTCGACTGATTCATGAGCTACGGGGTGCGGCTCATTGTTACTATAGTCTATATATATATATATAAGAATTGATGAAAAACTTCAACATTGCTTCTAGGCATACATTAATGATGATAAGAAATTTATATTTGAACAAAAGAAAGATTCAAATAAATATAGAATTTTTATTTACAATTGGGCGTGATTTTTTTTTTTAATATCACGAATTTTGCAGTCGATTGATTGATATTCCCTAATGTAAAAACAGTCCGAATATCCCTATCCAAACGATGTTTATAATACTATATCTCACATCCAACTTTTATTTTCAGTCTATTTATATCACACACTATGTTCTATCCACATTCATGACCCAGTCTGGTCGTTTTTATCTATCGATAATAATTTGTTATTGTTATCAATCCGACTCTTCTCACACTTCTGACACGTCTGGGCTACTTTATCAGAGGTTTACGAGAACCTGGGTGACCCGAGGTCAACCGTCACAATGGGCCGAAGTGACCAACCGGAAGAGAAGCGGTGGTCAGGGCGTGCGGGCGGGGGTGAGAAAGGGGTGGAACTGGGGTCGGCGGGGGAGGGGGGGGGGGTTAGGATCATAAGGCAGTAGTCATACGGTTCGGTAAACTGGCATCACAAACCTTTCTACTCAAACAGCTGCTTCATATTATGGTCACACAATCTACGATCTAATATACTGGCTATTCAAGGCGACGAGTCAATTATTGGCACAGTTACTGGCTTCTGGTATAAATGTCTCACTCTTTGGGATTTTATTAAACTGATTTCAATAAGAACTGGATTCTCTTGCACCACTTATCTCCCGCCTAATAGGCTTCTGTCAAGTGACGTCACCGTTGAAAGAGACAGACGACAATGTCTATCAGTTGGAATTGACCAATCAGAATATTTGGTAGCTCACCAGTTTGCTGTATTACTATGGTAACTATTGTTTGTCATTTGTTACTTGACAGAAGCCTATACTCCTGGGTCCGAATTCACAAAAGGTCATAACTTTGATCCGGCTCAAAGTTATGACAATTTCTAGAGATAATACCATATTTGATATATTATTTTTGATTTTTCAATTTCAATAAATAATAGATTGATAACAATAATGTATTTAATCGAAAATTAAAATAAAAAATAAAAAATAATAGATCAAATATGGTATTACCTCTAGAAATTATCGTAACTTTGAGCCGGATAAAAGTTATGACCTTTTGTGAATCTGGGCCCAAAGTAGCTATAAAGCCTACGAGTGCACGGCTTGAAGCATAAGTAAAAGTATGTTTCTTTCGTTTCATACCTGTTAAATCCTATGCAATATAACATGGTCAACTGGTTTGACCATTTCGTAGTCAATTCCTTGACAAGACAATAATTTACACCATCCGGGCACATTGGCTCATCAGAAGATTGGGCTGTGGATGAACATCATTTTGTATACAGATATTCAATTAATTCTCTGATACAAGTATGTTGTTATCACGTTTCATGTAGCCTACTGTACGCTATCACAGCATAAGGACGATCAGATGATCAGATCTACAAGTCATACGGTCTTAGTGAAGCAGCAACGTGTATGTTGGAATTAGTATTATGGATCTGAACTGGAACTGTTCGTAAAGAAAACTATCAGATTTTGGACCACAGCTTGACAGTCTATGATGTAGAATAGGTTGTCAAGGACCTTGGTCAAAGACACCACACGACAGTACAATACTAACATACTTGGACTTCAGCGTAACATTTTCAGTGTCAACATAACATATAAACGATCGCAGTGACTCTCCGGATGAACATATAGTAGCGAAACTTCTGAGAACTATCCTCTGAAATACTGCCAATCCATAATGAAGGTTCAGAATATGTTACGTTTTGTTAGTATGTTAGGGTACGATGTGAGGTGAAAATCGATGGCAAAAATATCGAGTGTTACTGTAACACATACAAGTGATCTTCCCACTTTTTTTATTGAAAAATATGAGTGATTCGCATTTTTCACAGATATTGTTTGCATCAGTTGATGTATTTGTTGATTTTGTATCCTGAACGGTTCAAGGTTTATGATAGTTTATGGTCACAGACAGCGCAGTCCTAGTGTTGAAGTTCAGTGGTTTCAATGGGGTGGTAAGATCGCCCTTGTAGTGCCCCGTCCAAACGATCCTATCTTTCATCCACAGCCTTAATTGGGAAACAATGATTTTGAATCAAGTTTCGATGTTATTAAAAAAAATATGTATATATATATTATATAAGTTATGACTATTTAAGTCAAGTTGCCTAACTGTCAAGAGTCGACAGCTAAAAAATGTGTTTTTTAGCTGTCGACTCTTGACAGTTATGCAACATGACTTGAATAGTTATAACTTACATAATCTTGAAGCTATTATAATTATCTGTATTTCTCACGTATTATGATTTTGATATCTCATACCGTTCAAAAGTTATCACCAAGAAACTGATATTTCGATAAATCGACTCCCGTGGACTCTTAATTGAGAAACAATGATTTTGTATCAAGTTTCGATGTTGAATAATAATAATTTCGCATAAAAAAATCATTACCTAATTTCAACGAACAACAAATGATACATATTATTAATTTAAAGACTTTTGAACATTCATCCATCCATCCATCCATAAGAGAAACATACAAGCTAGCTGCCTATGAATGATCACAATCCTATATATAATGTAATGATGAAGCAAAACTCTCCGACCTGTAATAGAAATGTGTTCATAGGGCCGTATCAAAGCACAGGCCCACGGGGCTCGGGCCCAGGGCGCTCAATATTTGAGGGGCGACAATTTTCTACCGGCTCATTGAAATTAAAAAATGAATTATTATATCAAATTGTATTCATTCGAGAAGAAGTGGGCGTCTATTTAATACAATACACATTCGTGTTGCGAGATGTCAAATCGTGAAATGAAGAGAGTATCAAAACACAATGCCAAAACATACTTATTGAAATCCATGTATTTGATGGCAAATTGCTTATAAGTAATAAGGGCGGGGG
>OZ023327.1:22261182-22283682 GCA_964007535.1 Brachyptera risi
TTCAGTGTTTTACCACTCGGCCACGCGTCTCGGTTTTATCATTTCTCTAGTGCTCACAGAGTGTTATGGTGTAAAATTGAATAAAAGGTGAGCTATTTTGATGGACACCGCAAACACTCCATGAATAAAGGTGACATTTCCTTATCACCTGTCCCCCCCCCCCCATGTTCCACCTTCAGATCACACTAATAAAGTGTTTAAACGGGCAAAAGTCAAACGTGACATCTCTCCAGATCCGAGCGAACGGAGGTTTACGTGACTTGGCACCATTAAGTGAGTCACCGGCACGTAACGTGAAGACCAGGTAATAGGTTACCGAAAGAACAAGGTCTCTCAATTACACCTATACTGGTGAGGGTGATTGACGGACCTTGGCCATGTGATGCGGCGTGTTGAGCCTGCAGATGGTCATCACGCGCACTATTCTAATGAGTAGCCCCCCCCCCCCCCCCCGCCCCCCCACCGCTCACCTACACCCCCCACCCCCACCACCCTGGTCGCCGCACACCCCAACAAACTCACCCTTTTATTGGACCTCTCTTTCCCCACAGCCAATTAAATGAAAGGAAGTGCATAATGAAACATGTGCGTTTGTTACCAAATGCTCAGGTATAAATATATATTCATATTCATATTAATATATATATATATATATTATATATATATATATATATATATATATATATATATATATATATATATATATATATATATATGGAGAGAGAGAGAGAGAGAGAGAGAGAGAGGAGAGAGAGAGAGAGAGAGAGAGAGAGAGAGAGAGAGAGAGAGATATATATACAGGCAGGGTATATGGGAGCCAATTCAATTATTATCACATAATTGGTGTAAATGAGACAATCATAAAATAAAATGAACGCACTCGAGTGATTTTAATTGAAGTAAAACAATAATGTATAAACTATGGGCGTGGTTGCAAATGAAGGCAGGGGGTCCCAGTGTGCATGTTTCAAACAAATCAGCATAATATCACTTATTGTGCGAGTAGGGATAATCAGTGTGCTATAAGACAATGCTTTTCATGGGAATTGTGAAATATTGTGAAGCGTAAATCCAGTTTATAGATGATACGTCAACCACAACAGAAACTCCGTATGATCTTCGCGGATATTGAAACATTGGTCAAACAATTGAAGGTAGCCTATTCGAGTATCGCATGACATGTGCGAGGCGATAATTTTGACCTTTCCCCATCACGTTCACGACCGAGTCTAGACATTTCGCGATATACCCTAAAATATTCCCCCACTCCCCTCCTCCCACTAAATTTACTTACAAGCAATTTACCATGGAATACTATATTTCAATAGCTATTTTTTGAGCAAATTGTTTTTCAACTTTTTTTTAATTTTCTCGTTCTTTTTTAATTCTTTCATTATTTCACTCTCTATTCAGGAGGAGGCCATCCTACGATACGGATGTATTTAATATTGAATGAATTTCTTAAAAATGAATGCACTTTTATATGATGTTGTATTTTTTAATTCCAATGAGCTTGTACATAATTGGAACCATAGGCTCGGGCCTCGTGAGCCTGTGCCCTGATCACGATCACAAAATGCTCCACAACACTGATCTTCTAGTGACACTGTCCATTAGATTCACACATATATATATATATATATATATATATATTATATATATATATATATATATATATATATATATATATATATATATATATATATATATATATATATAATATATATATATATATATATATATATATATATATATATATATATATATAATATATATATATATATATATATATATATATATATAATATATATATATTTATATATATATATATATATATATATATATATATATATAATATATATATATATTGGGTTTTAAAGACGCACTATACTGATGGCTACGATCTATTGGCGTCGGTGGATTATGAATGAGATGATGGGATGATGAGATGAAAAGGTTATTTTATTAGGTGTTTTGGATGGTGGAAAGGAGTCGGTCGTGGCCTGTTATTTAGGAACCATTCCAGTATCAACCTGAACGACAGAGGGAAACCACGAAAAACCTCTGTCAGGATGGTCGACCATGGCGGGAATCGAACCCCGGTCTCCCGAATGACGGTTCAGTGTGTTACCACTCGGCCACGCGTCTCGGTATTAGGTTCACACGTAGGTCCATTCATTTCTGCTCGTATAAAAGCGTAATTCAGAGTAGAAGGTATAAATATTACTATCCAGAATTGAATATATATATATATATATATATATATATATATATATATATATATATATATATATATATATATATATATATATATATATATATATACATATATATATATACATATATATATATATATATATAAATATATATATATATATATATATATATATATATATATATATATATAAATATACATATATATATATATATATATATATATATATATATATATATATATATATATATATATATAAATATACATATATATATATATATATATATATATATTTATAAATATACATATATATATATTTATATATATATATATATATATATATATATATATATATATATATATATATATATATATATATATATATATATATATATCAAGGATATCCTCACTTGCTTCAGGGAAACGCCACGATTTAAAAAAAAATGTCTATGTTGCTCAACGACCCCACTAAGGCAGGTTATACACGGGTACGAATGAGCGAGTGATAATGAAACGATGGAGTGCTGATTAGTGAAAAGACGTTTACAAAAAAACATGTCTTATTTACGCGGGACTCGAACCCACGCCCGGCGGTGACTTTAGTTTCTAGCACAGTGCGCGTGATGAATACGTAGACAAACCTTCAAGCCGGACAAGTGTACAAACCCTGACCTTGTTTTTTTTCTCCTCACAACTCAACAATCAACCAATACAAATAAGAAGCCTTATCGTTATTCACCCCAATTGTTATTATATATTTTCATATATTGGGTTTAACGACACATTATAATGATAACTAAGATCTATTGGCGTCGGATGAATGAATAATGAGATGATGGGATGATGACATGAAGGTTTCTTAAGTATTGGGAAGGATAGTGGAAAGGAAGCGGTCGTGGCTTTTATTGTAGAAACCATCCCAGCATTAGCCTATATAGACTACTCAGGGAAACCACGAAAAACCTCTGTAAAGATGGACGGTGGCGGGGATCGAACCGGGTCCGATATGCCCCTTCACCTGCTGGATCACATGAAGCGAGTGCGTTAACCACTGCGCTGTATGTGCCGGTCTCAATAGTAACTACACATGAGAATGATATAGGTAATCGGATAATATACTTCCGGAAAATACTTTCGGTATAAATACACAAGGAAAAAAGGAAATAGCCTACTCCTGGGAGAAAAAAAATCAAATTTTTGATAAAGGAGAGGTAAAATACCCATCCACGGAATACCCTCTGGGCGATTTGAAGAAACTGGTGAGAGAGACACGCCCGGAAAATGTTATAGGTATGGTTAGGAAACCGTTACGTTACGTTAGGTATGGTTAGTTCGGTTATAAATTACGCCAAATCGCTCTGGGTCGCGTTTTCATTTCATTTCATTTGCTTTTCTTGCCACTTCATCTTTTCCCACTTTCACTTACTTTTCTCTTTCTTGCCCGCTCCCTTCGCATGCTTTTTAAACATCCACAAACGTTGACAACTATTGCAAAGTACACGGAGATGATCAGAGGCGCAAAATTACCTCGCTGTTGACGCGCCTTCCAACACCAACAATCAATCAATAAATAAAATGCTGATAAAAAAATCACTCACTTCTGTACACCACTGAATAAAGAACGAAATAATCAAATAGACGTGTTTTGTCATTCACATGAATGCTTACACGAGATGAGTCAGGGTAATCCGTGTATTGGATGTAATACTAATATCGAAATTGTAAACAATTATATTGTATACTCAGGCTTATGAATCGATAGTTCGTTTAGTTGGAGGGATCACATTAATCAAGTATGCAGAAGACTGAGATCTTGTGCTTTTATGCTTCATTCTCTCGAATATTTTCTATCTTCTCCACTTTTACTCACCTCATGGAAAAATGCCTGACACTCTCATACTATTATAATTGAACCACTACAGTCCAGAATCCCAAAAAGCATTACACTGAATAATATTTCATCTGAAATCAATGTCAACGATAGTAAAATGAATCAATATTGCAATTTTCTTCCACCAAAATATTCATTCACCATGAATTTGTTGAAAATGTTACTTTGAAAATCTACACATAATTCGTAACGTGAATTTGAAAAGCACTCGATTAACAGACGGAGAAAAATAAAACATCCTTCACCTTTCATGATAATAATAGACAGAGATGACTAGAATATTGTGTACCTCTCATTTTTAACGAGTTACCACTAGATCCAGATCAGAAAACCACACAAAACGATACAAAAACTAGATCAAGTCCGTAAGTACAAACGCGAGGTGAAGAAATTGTACATTTATAAAATATTATACAGTGTGATTTTTTGCCCAATAAGATGCGATTTTCCTTAATAATTCTTGTGTTTCATCTTCTACGTGTAATCCAAATTTCACAAGTTTTACAATTTCTGAAGTTTTTCTAACCCTATCATTTAATCTTTTCAATATTTCAATATTTCGAACGGTTGAAATCTTGAGTCAATATAGGCTATTATCTTAAAGTTTGAAAAATTATTCTCTTTTTTCACAATTTTGATATCTTACACTTAAAAATCAGGTTTATAGGTTAGTACTCATCATAATCAACTCTCGTTTCATTTTAGTCCTATTTATTTTCCAAGTTGTTTCATTAGTGTAAAATGTTTCGTTTTTTTTTGTTATAACTATTCAGTTGTAGGATATTGGATCACTATATATAGAAATGTTTTATCCACGTTTTCTTTTCATTTATATCATTTTCACATGAGAATCGTGTTTAATCATAGTTATACAGTTCAACTTGCGTATACATCTTCAAACTGAGCTTCATTTATTTGAAATGCTTAACGAATTCAATATATGATCATTTGAACCGACTATTTATTTTTGGTTCAACATTGTTATTTAATGTGTTCCAAATTGGTATCACTTGAAATTTAAATATCGTACTTTTGACACAAAACGCATTCAACATCGTACTGAAAGTTTCGTGATCAAAATATCTATTCGTTGTGTTCATAGCCCACAGATAAGCCATATCAGGCTTGGAGGGCGGGAGTTTCAATTGAATTCAAGTGATTATCATAATTATTCTCATTTTGTACTGTTTTATTTCTGGAAACCATCAAACTCTGAATCCTGATCAAAGTAAAATAACTTGAAACATTTAAATTCGCTATGGAAAATTTCCATTTTCAATCATTTGGAAATGTGATGTTATGTTGTCAAATAAAATTTTTTGTAAAAATATATTAATGAAATATCAATGAAATATATATAGAAAAATATAAATCATCAATATTATCACTATCATTTTCCTTTTTCTTAGACAATCATTGATAGTTAATTATACATCACCTGTATTTATACGAACAAACTGCTACAGATTCCGTCAAATTACACATTCGCATGCAGTTTCATGACCATGTTAGTGTATAAGGTCGTTCATTACTAGGCTGAAACTCGCAGAAAAAAAAGAATAAGTGCGAATAACTTATTCGTATTTCCTAGTAAATTGCGTTTGATCATAGCACGTGGACTGAATGAATACATAATGTCAATTGCGAAAAAAATAATTCTCCATCCCCCGTTCCCATCGACATACATGCCCGAGTGCGCCTGCTTCGATTTCAACTTTGTTTATTAATTTATTATAGGGGTACACATCAAATTAATCACCAGACTGTGACGGCATAGACCAGTCCATACAACAATTGGAAAGATCGTGACAATTATAACACACAACTTCACCGACGAGTCGAGAACGTATAAATGGTCAGAAACGATATATAGCCCCTCCCCCCCCCCCTCACCCCTCCTCCCCACCCCCCAACCCACCAACTCCACTGAACAAACCCCAACACCCCATCCATGCCCGCACATGGTCGTCATACAATTTGACAAAGTCTCAAAAGACTCACAGACTGGCAAACTTTGAAACAGTGCAATCACAACGTAGAGATATATATAGGTCCATGCACATGGTTTGGTCTCTCGATGCGGGCTATCGATATTTCGATATCTAACGGTATCGATATATACCTCTAATGCACGCCTTAGCTTAGCCCGCATCAACCCTGATTTAGTCGGCAATCGCAGCTAGCTGTGCACGACTGAGCCGACGAGAAGGGTCGGGGTACGAAAATAGTTTTTTTTTTCGAAAATCTCGTTTCTGCAGATTGATTTCTAATATATATGATCGGCCTTGTAACCATTAGTGGGGCGCCTGAAGAGCGTATACCGGAATAAAGTCGACTCGGTTGTGTGACATGGGTTTGGGTGTCGAACCTTACCGGAACCCTAACCAGATTTTGCATCCATTCATAAGTACCTCGAAGCCCATGTCACTCGACCGAGTTGACTTTATTCCGGTATACGCTCTCCAGTGTCCCTCCATAAGTACAACCAACAGTACGGAGTGTCAAATAGTGTCAAATGTATATTATATTGAGGAATCCAAATTAAAATATGTATTGGTATTTAGTTCCGTTTTCGAAGATGTACGGAGATGGGTGTTTTTTCAATTTTGATGCATTTTTGCATCCGAACTGAGAAACTTGTGATAATTTTTCAAAAATGGTTGTCATTTATTCGTTAATGTTTTGCGACATTAAGATGTTAAAAGACACATCGTGAAAGAAATTGATAGTTATATTCAAACTGGCATACTTGTATTCTGTTGTTTTTTTTACATCGAAACTTTATACAAAATCATTGTTCCCCAATTAAGGCCAAGGATGAAAGGTAGGATCGTTTGCACGGGGCACCACAAGGGTGATCTTATCACCCCATTTTATTTACTCAGAAGAAAAAACAGTGACATTTGTCCTCAGAACTGCGCAGTCTGTGACCATACTTTTTCGCCACAGGTGAAAGAAAGTCTTTCAGCTTCCAAAAGTCCGGAACACATAAGTAGGTCTACTATAAACCGATATTGTGATATAGGCTATCCGGACATAAACAGAGTTGGTATTAAGAGTAAACGAAACACACTTCTGCTATTAGATAAAATGAATATTTTACTGTTGAATAATATCATCTACGCAGAGCAATATCAAATACTCATCACTACCCCGAAATTAGATTGAAGCAATTAATAACACATAATATAATTAATTATAGTCCAATAAAATATCAACACAGCGCTTGTGTATACCACGCGTGTTCCATTCACAGGAAACATTGAAACTGCTTCAGGCATACAAAAGCATTGACCAGCATTTCACGAGTTTCTGAAATAACAATATTTATTCGAGATGAAATCGAAACCGTTTCGAACAAATTGATATAAATTAAATTCTCCACTCAACGCATGTTATAGCATATTAATTTCAAAACAAAAAGTAGCAGTGAGATAAAAGCAAAAAGCCAGTACAAAAGTCAATATTAACGTGAAACATAATATCAGGATATTTCAACAATTTATTGAATGAGTGAATGGTGAAAAAGGAAATCGCCAAGTGTAGAAACGTACAGAGGAATCAGTGAATTTGGATAAGTTTACAAGTTGGTATCTGCGTCTGGGTGAGTAAAACTTTTCTACCCGAATAATTGGACAAACGTTCAAAACAAAGTTGAGTCAAATTTGTGTGAGAAACTCGCCATCGTGTCTCAAGTTTTTCACTATGCAGGCTTATATGTATGGGCTACAGAATGCTGGCCAACGGTAGCTTGGCCAGAATAAAACTGGTGAAACAAAAACAAACATCGACGCTGATGCTAGAATTTGGAAAAGTTTGTTGGTAATACATCCTATATTCATTGGTTGAACTGAAAATTTTAAGGACTTCACAATCCTTAAACTAGATTTCTACAAATAATGACAATAGTCATTTCCCTTATTTCAGAGAAAACTAGAAGTCACCATCACAATTTCAGAAAATGAAATCAAATTTTTAGACCTCCCGAAACCATGACCGACTCTCGACAGAAACATAAATAGAATCGAGTAATGTCTACGTCACGACTCAGAAAAAGGAGAGGATTCCAGAGGACAAATAGAACAATTGTAATGCCGATTACCAGTCTTCTCTGACATTCTGGAAATGAGTATCGTCATTATTCGTCAGATTCTAGTTTTAGGGTTGTTATGTCCTTGAAGAATACGACAAGTTCAACGACATCTGCATCAAAACAGTTTCATTCAAATTCAAAACAAGAAAATCAAACTCGAAGATATATTGAATAGATTGATACACAACCCCCCCCCCCTGCCCCAAAACACAGTTATTCTAGACCTTGAAATGCCACTTGATACTTGCTGAGAACACCGAAAAGAAAAAAGAATACGTGCAATCTCGAGTGACTTCATCCTTATACCGAGTACCAACTTGAAAATTATAAATATATATTCTTTGTTCCTTGGCGGCATGGAAACGGAAATACATGATTTCTTTCCTCTCAGCAACCCACAGAGAAACTGAACCATAATCTTTCATAATATGGGACCTTATAGCAATAATAATGATAATAATAATAATAATAATGTTTTGTTTTTTTTACTCATATACATAGAACAAATCAAGTCCACATTTTCCACAAAGCCTAAAACAAGGTTCATCTGTGGATTGGACAGATTTTTTTTATATATATTGGGTTTTAACGACGCGGTATACTGATGGCTACGATTTATTGGCGTCGGTGGATTATGAATGAGATGATGGGATGATGAGATGAAAGGTTATTTTATTAGGTGTTTTGGATAGTGGGAAGGAGTCAGTCGTGGCCTGTTGTTAAGGAACCATCCCAGTATCGACCTGAACGACAGAGGGAAACCACGAGAAACCCCTGTCAGGATGGTCGACGATGGCGGGAATCGGACCCCGGTTTCCCGAATGACGGTTCAGTGTGTTACCACTCGGCCACGCGTCTCGGTCAGATATAACAGAGAAATGGGTAATATAGAAATAAAATAAAAGTTTGGAATAAGATAAGATTACTGTTTGCTTAACGACCCCACCAACAGCTAGGTTAAACGGGGGCACGAATGAGCAGGTGATTAAAAACTATGGAGTGATGGTGAGTGAAAGGACGTTTACAAAAACCCATGCCTTATGCGGGACTCGAACCCACGCCCAACGGTGAAGCTTCTAAAGCTATGCCTCAGCTGATTGAGCTACCGAGGAAGGTAAAATATAAGTAGGAACGCAATATATGCGATGTAGTATGAGCGATATAGGCATATTTAATAGAATCGAACCCCGGTCTCCTGAACGACCGTTCAGTGTATTAACCACTAGGCCACTCGTCTCAGTCAAAATACATTCATGTTCATTTTTTAATTTATATTGGTTTTAACGACGCACTTTAATGATGACCCAGATCTATTGGCGTCGGATGAATGATTAATGAGATGGTGGGATGATGAGATGAAGGTTTTATGGGTATGGGAAGGATAGTGGGAAGGAAGCGGTCGTGGCCTATATTGTGGGAACCATCCCGGCATTAGCCTAGACTACAGAGGGAAACCACGAAAAACCCGTGTCAAGATGGACGGTAACGGGGATCGAACCGGGTCCGATATGCCCACTGCCTCTCGGGTCACATGGAGCAAGTGCGTTAACCACTCAGCTACATGTGCCGGTTACATTCATGTTAATCAACAATAAGCGAAGGACGGAACGGTTCAAGTGATCATAGATCTATATATGTCCGTGAAGTTGAACCCTCACATATCAGAATGTGATATTGTCATTTCACCAGTCGTTAGTGCCCCGTTAGTACCGTGAGTTCTCGTCTTTACCCTTCTGATTCTGCCATCACATCGCGTTGTCCATATGAGGGAGCAACTTCACGCTAGCCCTTCTCTAATCCATGATTGTAAAAATGGCCATGGCTAGCATTAGTGTTCCGTTGATACCGGTTAGTACCGTCGAAAATTCAATTAATACTCTCTTCATTTGGTCAGGCCGTTGCAATGTCAAGATCGTCAATATGTGAGGAACTATATGGCGTGAAGTTGGCCCATTCATAGACAACGCGTTATAACGGCGAAACCAGAGGGGTACTAACAAAAAAATTTACGATACTGACGGGTACTAACGATAGCACTAAGAAATGGTGAAGTAATATCATCATATTCTTATATATGACAGGCCAACTTCACGTATACGCATTTTATATCAACATAGCCCAGTATCGCTCATACCCTCGTATATATTTTTAGATGAAAAAATCTTCTCAGGAGCGTAGCGTGACAAACGGTAATTCCACCATTATTGTAATGAGAGTTGGAATATAATAACTTCCAAATGTGAAAATCCGACATCTGAATACATTTTTCAGCTTTTGAAGTCATGCGCCAAGCTACTTTCCAACTGCACAGCTACAGTACGACACATTGAAAGAGCGAGATGGAGTCATTTATACATTTTATAATATCACGCCATACGTTTTGTTATTTGAAAAGTGTTTCATTTGTTGTTATTATACAACACGGTGGCTTCATTAGAGAACACTCCAAGGTAATATAGCATGAAGTATATAGTCATACAGGAATATTGGCTAATTGACATATTTTTAAGTGGTTTCAAAAACAAAGACAGCATTTTCACATTTTAAAATAGCTCCTTCAATATGAAGAGAGAGATGAAATTTCGTACAAACTCGCAATAATATCAGGAATGTTTTATATAATCTAGGTCACGATCGCTTCCTTCGTACTATCCAAATACATGTAATACATTTGAACCCTCATTCGTTGCTCCCATCATCTCATTCTTCGACGCTAAGTGAAACTTGGTATTCTTCACGGTGCGTCGTGGGAACTCCAATACAGTCAAAAAAAGTACTAGGAAAAACAAATGTCGAATACTGAAATATAATTGGTTGATGTAACTTCTATATGAGAGGAAAATAATGTATTTTGGCTTTTAACACGGACTGCTTTTCTAATTCAGACTAATGGAAATTAATTGAAATTATTTTGTAATTTCATTTTATAATCACCTCTAACACTGCGTATTTACCTAATGTGATCAATGAAGTTCATAATTAATTAAACGTTGACTTAATTGAATGACACTAACAATTCGGTACGAATGTTAAATTAACGTACGATACATTTTCAATATTCTTCAACAGAGCTTTTTTTCAGTGATATTAGGTTTTCTTTTCAGTAATCAATCTTTGAAGAGCGATGAACTCCAATAAATTGCAACGTGAAAGTTTCAAGTGGTTTTAAGTAAATGGAAAAGTGGTCTAGATTACCGGCTTGAAATCGTTTTTTTGTTCAGGGAGGAGGTCATCCAAGGCTCGTATATGCAATAGGTCCCAACCTCGAAACGGGATCTGAGGGTGATGATATCCACTATTCGTTGTGAAAAATTAAGTCAGGAGGTAGAATAATATATTTAATTATCAATTCATTTATATTGGGCTTAACGACGCACTATTCTGATGGCTACGATCTATTGGCGTCAGTGAATGATGTATGAGATGGTGAGATGAAAGGTTACTTTATTAGGTATTTCTGGATTTTGGAAAGGAATCGGTCGTGGTCTGCTGTTGAGGAACCATCCCAGTATTGACCTGAACGACAGAGGGAAACCACGGAAACCCCTCTCAGAATAGTCGACCATGAAAGGAATCGAACCCCGGTCTCCTGAATGACGGTTCAATGTATTAACCACTCGGCCACTCGTCTCAGTGAGGTAAAATGATCACAAGCATCATATATTACATGAGAGTTTTCGAATTTTTTCCCACAAGTATTGAATGAAGAAAATGAGAGAAAATGTATTTATTTTCAAAATGTATAACCTCGAAAAGAGAATAAGAAAGTTTCATTCAACGAAGACAATGTATTTAATATATGCATCGAACAAAGCCATACCGGTATATGAGGTTTGAAAAAAATGTATATATAAATAAATATATATATATATATATATATATATATATATATATATATATATGTATATATATATATATATATATATATATATATATATATATATATATATATGCATATATATATATATATATATATATATATATATATATATATATATATATATATATATATATATATATATATATATATATATGTATATATATATATATATATATATATATATATATATATATATATATATATATATACATATATATATATAAATAACATAACTTATGAATACCTTTTATAACCACCTCATCACGGAATCGAACCCCGGACTTTTCCACTTTTCCAAATGCGCTCGCAATATCTTGTTACGAATACCATGAACCCATTCTCCTGCACGCTCGAACCCATTCCTCTATTCGAAATGGAACTAGATAATTTTCCATAGACACGTGACACGATAATCATACCGAGCAACATATGTCTTGTGTGCCGAAATCAGCTGGTAGAAACACCTCGAACATTTCCATTCAAAAGCTGATATGGGATTGGCATTCACGTTCATGTGTATATGCCCATACAAAACAGAAACCCTACATTTTCATTCCGTCAACAAAAAAAAGCTGTCACTCTTTTTCTCTCCCCCCGTCTAATGCTGTCTTTTTCCGTCTTTCTCTCAGGTAAATAGGCTACGTGATGGGTTCTGAAGTGACATTTTGGCGTCCTTTTCCAGATAAAAACATGTCACACCCCGCGCCGAGCAAATATTTATGACAACATTTTCTCCCTAGTACTTGATAACATTGTCGCACGTATATTAGAAGTCTAGTAGGAATGTACGACCGGCAATTCTGCGAGATTGAGCTATTGGTGTTCCACAGTTGTCTTCGTATATCACCACTTCAGCTACAGAAGATGACCATATTTTTTAGACAATCACGAAGTGTCTAGCATCAAGACAGAATATTGAAAAGAACCAAAGTAATTCTGAAATCCATCACAACAAGATTTTAATGATAGTAGATTAAACATATATATATATATATATATATATATATATATATATATATATATATATATATATATATATATATATATATATATATATATATATATATATATATATATACGTATATATATATATATATATACATATATATACGTATATATATATATACATATATGTCTATATATATATATATATATATATATATATATATATATATATATATATATATATATATATATATATATATATATATATATATATATATATATATATATATATATATATATATATATATATATATATATATATATATATATATATATATATATATATATATATATATATATATATATATATATACATATATGTGTATAGAAAGAGTGGAATGATATAAGCATATAGTTAAAAGTGTAGAAAATGAAAATAGTTCAATATTTAGGCACAATGATGACGAATACAGCATATAAAGTTGTTTATAATTGATAAGAAATACATTGTCGCTAGATATAATATATTATTTCATGTAATTCTGCCTCATCGCATCATGTGTTCATTTCAAAATGTGTTGATTTTGTTGAAATTCTTATAGGCCTAATTATTGTTTCGTACAGAAATGGGTGACGAGGAAAAGGGTTGCAGTTTAATATCAGATGAATGTAAAATGCAATATAGCATTATTTTATTCCGGGTAACAAGTCTTACCAATCTACGGCAGGGGACCGTGAGTTGTTTGTTGTAGCAAAGAGTTTTCAAACGAGACTAAAATCCATCCACTTCACAAGGTATATTAAATGGAATAATCAATTTGGAAATGTGGCGGTCTGGGTTGAATTAGGGTTGGTTTCAGATTCATCCATTTTCAGCATCGTGTATAGTATGAACGATCAACCCTGTATGTTTCAATAATGTTCCCATACTGTAATTCTTCGATTGGAATAATACTAGCTATATCAGCTGGGTACGATTTAAACCCACACCAGTGTACTGTAGGCCATCATCTTATAAGTAAACACTAAACACTAAACAGTACCACGGTTGTACTAGCTGGTTGACTTGAGTGGTGGGGGGGGGGGAGGTAGGAGTGCAATACCAAACATTACAATGTACAATGAGAGAAAAAACTCCAGATATAGCTCACGGCACAATATAAATTGTGAACCGTTAGATTTAAGATTACAAAATATTTACATGTCCTTTGATTTGAACACACCAATTTGTCACGTTCTGCTGTGAGAAAAATTCAGCGAAAACGACAGGAAGTAAGGCAGTACCAACATGGCATCATGCGAGTATAAAGTCTGAGGTGTAATACAGGAGTGGTTGGAGAAAGTAACTGAAAACATTGAATGAACGTGATTCCACGAGAAGTCAAGAATAATAAAATTAATCGGATAAATATGATTGGATGAAACTCGTTCTGATATGTATTGAGTTTTAATGTGATACGGAAGCTTCGTTGATATATTATGCCAACTCTTGAGAGTCCATGAGAGTCGAAATAGCGATATATCAGTATTTTGGTGATAACTTTTGAACGGTATGAGAAATCGAAATTCTAATACGCGAGAAACACAGATAATTATATTAGCTTCAAGATGATACAAGTTATAACTATTCAAGTCATGTGGCATAACTGTCAAGCGTATACAGCTGAAAAATGTGTTTCTTGGCTGTTTTCTCTTGACAGTTATGCGACATGACTTGAATAGTTATAACTTATATCATCTTGAAGCTATTATAATTATCTGTGTTTCTCGCGTATTAGAATTTTGGTATCTCATACCATTCAAAAGTTATCACCAAAAAACTGATATCTTGCTAAATCGACTCCCATGAACTCCATGGATATTTCAAATATGTATATAACAAACATCAACCATAAACTTCATATTTGTTAGATGGAACAGTAGCTTCTACATTTTACTCGAGTGACAATTATATAATATTTATATCACTCACCAATCATGTTCAATCTTGTCGAATCATCAATCAAAAAACACATCAAACCATCAACAAAGTGACCATAGATGGAGAAGTATCGGTATACAATACTTTTGCATCATCATTGACCTAGCTAAGGCCTTCGACACTGTTGACCATCAATCACTTTTAGAAAAACTTGACCTAATTGGAGTGCGTGGAATACCATTGAAATTCTTGGAAAAGCTTCTTATACGAAAGAGAACAAATTACTGAGATGAAAAACTCAAGAAGTGAAAACCAATTGATTAACCATGACGTACCACAGGGTACAATTCTAGGCCCAATTGTATTTATAATTTACTGCAAGAACTCATGTAATCTCCATTTTATGGGGTATATAATTTCATATGCTCATGACATTGTGATATTTTGCCTTGCATTCTATTATTGCAGTAAGTGCGCCATTATAGGCCTACGTACTATTATTTGTTTTACTCAGATATGCATGCATCACATTGTTCCACTGATATATTGCTAGATTGTAGGCGCAGGGTGCAAATTGCTGATTATTGTCTTTATGTGTTTTAACTGTACTTTATCATTGCAAAAAGTACTCACTTCACGCACAATTATTTTGGATATCAATAAATGGGTACATTATTAAGTGAGCTGGCATTGATCATTGAATATTGTATGTATTTCTGCTTTTTCATAAGGTAAAATGTTATTTTGTCAGTTAAAAGTATTGTTGGTCTTTGTATTCGGACAAGAATTTCAGTCTCTTTAACCTGACCTACAGCATAATTGTAAACAGAGTGGCGCTCATATCTTTTTACCGATTATGACGTAGTGTCACCTTCTTAATAAGATGGCTCATCCATCCCCAGAACCTGCCACCCCGCTGAACCATAGCCCAGTATAGTCTGTCTCACCACTCTAGACTAACTGTTGCTATCGTATCTATCAGCTTAAATGCCGAATAGGTGAACATGTCAATCATAACTCCAACAGTAACAAAGGAACTCTTCTCACGTGCATTTTGAGGACAAGTTTGTGACCAGGTAAGGGTTGTGGTGCAACGTTGCTACATCGCTTCAGAAATCTGATGTCAACTCAGGTATAATATAATGTGAGTAAAATGCAACACTGTATGAGTCCGATGAAGTCTGTAGAGATGATTGACATGTTTATATACCTACCTATTAGCAGGACAATAGATGAGCAAACTACAAAGATCTCCGACACTTACTCTAGAGTGGTGAGACAGACTATACTAAGATGTTATCTTGCGGGAAATACGATCGTAACAAATTTCAAAATGAGTCATTTGTAGGCCTATGTTTTCTTAGTTTATGGTTATTCTGTACTGTACGAGTACTATAATCAAATTTGAATTCAAATTTTCCGAGACATTTGTATCATTGGCTAATTATTGTTCATAATAGGACTTATTATAATTTTGTTCATTTGAATTTGCTGGAAAAATACCGTCTAATATTTGTGTTTCGAGGAAGCCCGCACACAAGAGCTCGTCACTCTTATGCGGGTTACTCTCTTGTATTATCAATTTGTTTTCATATTTGTCTGTGTAATTATAATGTATTTGTGGAGAGAATAAAAATGTGTTCGAATTGATTGAATTGAATCACAATAATTATGCCAGGAGTGCATGAACACTATTTCGTTTAGAACTATCACTTACAACGGTGACATACTTTGAGATGTGACACAGTGTAACTCTACACTCGGGGATATCATAACTGTATGCGCCTGTTTATAATGTTTCGCAATGAAGTTGAAATTTGAATGTAATTCTATAGCCAATGCCTATTGATGATTTTTTTGAAAGATGTAAACGTCAATAGTGTATGCAGTTTGAGATTGTAATTGTTTTTCGTAAACTTCTATAGATTGAACCGAAATTCCACTAAATTATTAATATATGCCCATAATACTAATATACAATATAGGCCTAAGTATTCTTCCATTCAATTATCACTCACGCTCAAGGCTCATTAATTTTTTTTTATTGCTATAATAAATACACTTGATCTACAAATTCAACATTCACTTGTCAATTTCCACAAAGCCCCATAAGGGCTTAACTGTGGAGTTATAACCGATATAATTAAACAAAAACTGTCTCTCTTCGTACACATGAAATAAAAAGTCGTTAATTGACGTATTTGAAATATAAAATGAAATACAATAATACATATAGCCACCCTCGGTGGCTCGGTCAGCTGAGGCACTGCTTTAGAAACTGAAATCACCGCTGGGCGTGGGTTTGAATCCCGCACAAGGCATGGGTTTTTGTAAATGTCCCATCACTAATCATCACTTCATAGTTTAATAATCACCTGCTCATTCGTACCCCCGTATAACCTAGCTGTTGGTGGGGTCGTTAAGCAAACAATAATCAATCATCAATAATATATATAGGCTATAATATGTAGCTGTTGAATGAGTAATAAAAATGGTGGAAATATTATTCGAATGAACAAAATAATCGGAAAACAAATTAATTCAAATGTAGGCCTAAATTTGTTCAGAAAGAAACTGATGAACCAAAAAACCGAACATAGGTCTATAAATAATTCAACAATGATCGGTGTATACACCATCCATGTTGGAGAAAGATTGAGAAAGATTTGGGTAATTATTGGATGTACAAAATTCTAAACTTTGTAGACTGAGGAAAACCTTATACTAGCACGTTGAGTGAGAACAATGAGACCGTGACATGGCATCCCATGTTGTTTTATCACCAAGCCAACAGTCGTGTCCTACCGCCAAATTAATAGCAACCGCATACATGCAAATCTAATGCAGTCTCTTCCATCTTTGGCGAGCTATTGGATAAGCGCCGACCACTATTTATTTGGGTTGCCTATCCAAGCTGCAGTCTATGTATACACTCACTGTGTACGTTAGGCATGTTGTTTATTGCATAGGCTAACCGTGATTTGTAGTTGGGTTAAATTGTTTGTGGTAACATTTAAATGTCGACTGGGGCACCAGAGTTGTTTATACCACCTTCTACGACTGTGCAATATACACACGAGCTTATATGGAGATTAATTTACAAGGCACGATATTTCCTTGGAATCTGTTTCAAAGTCGATTATACGATTATTTGTTACGCTTCGTACCTTACATCAATTGAATCTGAAACTCTGCAGATCTCCATTTCAACTGGCACATATCATGATAGACATCTGTGATGAAATCGTGTTTACTTTGAAGTACTCCGTTTGCTTTCATTTCAGTATTCCACCAGAAAAGAATTACAAGCAGTTCATTTTCCGGGGGATGGCGACGTTTTCAAATACATTTCAATTATTGTAACGTGCTGTACCCATATCAAAAGTGAATGTAATGCAACCAGGAAAAGATTCATGAACCAAAGTAAATATAATAAATATGGGGGAAAGAGACTATAATAATTATAGTTCGGGTTATAAAAAAGGACGGAAAATAAATATCACTTTCGACATAGCGCAATGGGAACTAAAAATGATAAAATAACACATTAAAGAACACTAACATGAATAACAGTAAAAATTACGTCAGGAACACATGCAGTATGCACTGAAAACAGCGAGAGTGAAATTGGGCTTACATCATTTGTGTCTACAGTTAATGATAACTGTAATTTCAAGCAAGGAAACGATTTCGTTTAAAAGATAGTCAAGGATAGTGAAAGGGCTACTAAAAATGTTATATTAGTGTGATGCTGTGTGGAGAAAGAGAATTGAAAGTGTTTGTAGAGCAGAGTATTTGGGTTGGAAGGGGGGGGGGGGGGGGGGTTGAGATGACAAAAGGTAGGCGTCGGAGGCGTCGGTAGCGATAGTCGTACTGTGTGCCACCTCTGGTGATAAACACCACTGAGCATTTGTTTCAAGGCTTTGGATAAACCAAAGAAATGGCTGACAACTAACCACAAAAAAAGCATAGAGCCTCGCAAACACTCGCCGGACAGCCATAGCATCGGACTTTTATTAAATGTAACACAAAAAAAAACATTTTGTTCGCTTCATTCACTTATTCGGTTGGGTTTTGATCATGGAGCCTTATTATTTTCTTTACATGCATGTTTCTCAAGGTACGTGTTTATTTTTATTTTTGTATATATACAGTCATGATTGGAAAATGCATACAATTCCATAATACCATCTCCTAACTTCTATGGTATTGATCTTTGAAACGGTTGCATGACTTTATTAAGCGCTACAAAATCGAAATGATGTCAATTGAATTTCTAGAATCTGAAACTTGGATAACAAGAATCAAGTGATGCAGTGCCGTAATTCGTACATCAGTGTATCAAAAAGGCTTGCCATGAGATAATATAATTTCGTTTCTCCAGATTGAAAATTTTCCGCCTTCCTTACTTTTCCAGTTAGGATTAAAGATAATATATAGTGAGCTACTGGTACAAACAAATAGCAATTAGTTTCTATCGAGTTGTTGTTCTTCAAATGAATTATTCAATTTATCTTTGCAGACAATTTATGTATCGGACAGAAGAGTTATATTACTCAAATATACGATTTAATCCCTTTACAGCATTTCGCAAGTTCGTGATTTATGTAGAACTGAAAAAAAAGTATTTCCGAAAGATATCATGCTCTAGAAGTGTATAACGTATACGCTGTATGATTTTTACCAATCAACCTACAGCCAGTATTAGCATTCTGGTGTGAATTTCAACTATCAGGCAGAATTGTAATGAGAAAGACAGATCAGATGATACATGAACAAACAATATTTTAATTGTGTATATACAATAACTGTGGAACTGTACACATACTGATGTAATATCCATATTCATTGAAGATTCATTAAATGACGAACGAGATTATTTTCCAGTCATGAGCAGGATAAAATTTATATAAATTCAAATTATTAATACCAAAACATAATACAGTAATGTGAAATTATCAAGAAGAATCTATTTATATATTGAAGAATATATTGGAAATTCGCATAATTATTCAGAAGTACAATAGGCCTATCAAGTATCCAAGTTGATTCTTTTGTATTTGTCTCAATTTATTAATTGAAAATTAGAAATTGAGTCAAAGTCTTTGTAAGAGTTGAACTATTTGTACAATGTAAACCATAGGGAATTAGTCATTACTATTTCCAACATAATGTTTCAAAGAGCTTAGAATAATAGTTGTATGAGCTTCTACATCCTCTTCTATAACCATGACATAATCATTCAATCAATGTTATATTTCACATTTAAACATAATTATCTATTTTTTTGTGTAAATGGCATTATATTCAACAACAATCTCCAGTTATCATCTGAAAAGTACATTTTCTGAAATACATCTTCGATTCAATTCGCAAAAGAATATTCTCGTGTTCCACCTGCGCGACCACACACGCATGTCGTCAACATCGGGCCACAAGAGTTGGCTCACCAACAGTTCCGGCCGGCCGTTACGACCTGCCAACCCGCGCGACATCGAGTTATAGATCACACACACTCACACACACACTCTTCCAGTTAAATATATTATTGTAATGAGTGCAGCTAGCCGACGATTAGTCAGTTTAGCCAGGTGTGAACACGGCACGCAGAGTGATAATAGACTGGGAGACAATGAGCAACCTTGCTCTAGTGATCAGCAGACCGGACCAAGCACACGAAACATGGAGGAGCGTATACTTCGCTCATACAATACGGAATATACAACCAGACGTGAAAGAGATAACACTACTGACATTTGGAAATACTGCTCACATGTTGTATGCTGATTTCGTATGCTGGAGATCAGAATGGATTATCTGATGGAAAATTGTTTGGTTTGCTGTTGATTTATTTACTTCGTAGCAATAAGTCGTAATTGGTTGATGGTAATTCATTCATGTATGAAAAAAAATAGAAAATGAATAAATATATATATATATATATATATATATATATATATATATATATATATATATATATAATATATATATATATATATATATATATATATATATATATATATATATATATATATATATATAATATATATATATATATATATATATATATATATATATATATATATATATATATATATATATATATATATATATATATATATATATATATATATATATATATATAAATATGAATATATATATTTATACACATATATATATATATATATATATATTATATATTCATATATAATATATATAATATATATATATAATATATATATATATATATATATATATATATATATATATATATATATATATATATATATATATATTTATGCTATCACTGTACCTTGAATTGCATGTTTAATACCGCCACTTTAGATAATATAGAAATAAATTGAGATAACTCGTTTGAAAGCTCCGTGGAAAGAAACGTATTCGCCTAGTCACTTTTATCATGGATTGTACCATCCCCACGGACGAAATTAAGAAAAGCTTTTATTATATAGATATAGATATATACAGTATTATATACTACCGTATACTGCATTCTCTGTATTATTCCAAGATATTCTTATTTTGCTTTGTGAGTTTATTTCATATTATACAAAATAGCATGTTTCATTATATGCGCAAGGCGACGACAACGCATACGCCGACGCCGACCGTTCTTTGACGATGCCTTTTTTCGCCTCGTTCGGATGAGCAAGCTTATAGGCCTGTATTATTATTCTGAGCATGACGTATATGAGATTCAAAGGCTTTGTTATTGCATTCTTAAGTATCAAAATCTACGTTTAAACTTAAAATAAAAACATAATCCGCCCTTTTACCATTTAACTAATAGCAAGCATAACCCATTCGAAGCAACAGGGGAAACTGCTGTGTATGTATAATACTGTATATGCCTATACCGTCGGTACCCATCTAGTATAATGGTCGGAAAACGTTTTATTTGTGGACACAGATAAGACAACTTTTTTGCAGCTTGACTCAGAAACTGCTAAGCGACTTCAGGTAATAACCATTCTTATTTATAACATATTACGTTTTCCTAGTGCAAACTTCACAAATTGATAAATTCTTGATTCGGCGGTAATCTGCGAGAAGTTTCACCTCGTCGACGAAGTAAACTGAGATTTTATTGATAAAACTACCAATTAACACGTTTCAGAAAGATAAGTTCAACCTATTTATATCAGGTTGTTGAATATTTTCGGAGGTCTGGACGCCGAATGAAACAAAAAGTGTACAGATTTAAATTAGGATAATATTGTAACCTTGATTGATTCAAATTTCCAAAATGGTATCGTTTTGTTCATATTTTGTCTAGAAAATGAGACTCAGGTTTGATGCAGTTTCGATAAAGTGAACCTACCAGCATTAAATTAAAAGATATGAGCATTCACCTACTATTTATGTGTAAAGAAAATTGATTGAAAATGAATCATTCAAAGTCTATTTATTGAAAATGGCCAATTCTTTTCTTTTTATGAGAAGGTCACGTTCAAATTGTCGGGATATTCAAGTGATCAGAATTCCTCACACACCGCTACGTATAACATCCATTTGAAAGTATTTTCAAATGAGC
>OZ023327.1:22286429-22301429 GCA_964007535.1 Brachyptera risi
CATCAAAATAGAACTTAATTATTTTTCAAATAGATCTTTTTGGGAAACTTATTCACGATTTATTCCGAGAAATCCTAACGATGGAGAATGTATTAACGGATTCCCACAGATCTACGACGAAACTACGGAAATCCATTGAGAAGAAATGGTGCCAGCTTAACTGGATAGTAACTCAGTATGCAAGTAGGGTTAATCCGGTGCCCGAACCATGTCACACTTTATGCGAAGAATCGAACCTGGGCTTGCCAGGTCGATTATCGGCCAACCCATCACGTACAATTGGTTTACGTGAGATTTCAGGATCAAATATTTGTACAACGCGGTTAAATTATGTTTATCTCTTTATCTGTCGGTATGTAACGGCAACCAATATGTAAAAGTCACTATAGCTTACAAGCCATGTATATACGCTCCCCCCCTCCCCCTAACGTATGTGTAATGTACTGGCCGGTGTTATGCAAACTTGAAACATGATGAGGATCTTCTCCATCACACGTTACTACTGCTTGTCCGGTTCGGTCCAGATACCAACAAAATCCCTCAATGCATGTTTTGCAATGGATTTATCTTGATTACCTCATGAATAAAATAATCATCCTACAAGAATCTACCTTGGTTTTCCTTCCAGTAGACTCGTTTAGTCCTATACCTCATAGAAACACAACTCCATCTCCTCCCGCACCTTCCTTACCGCTACTGGAATGGATCTCGTGGGGGGGAGGAACAACAAGGTACAAGCAAAAGACTAAATTATTGTTTCAGTCATTGCATTCTTTACGACTTCATTCCGGAGTTTGTAGAGAGGAATATACCCAGATACTTGAATAGGTCATATGGGTTTCACTTACTCAAAAAATGTATTGGCATTGACACCTCTTTTCTGGTTACCAAGTAAACTCGATCAAAAATTGAATACATAAACTTGGTATACGCGTTAGTGTACATTCCTGTCAAAATCTAAGAAAAATAATGAGAGTTTGAGTTTGCGTGATTTTCTTCATTTTTATCTACAACAACCATCCGAGGAAACAAAAGGTAATTAAAATTTAATTAAAACCTTTTGTAATTAAAATATTATCTTGCATATGTTATGTTTTGATGTCAGTATTCGTATATAATATAATCACAGCCAACTCAATGCTGAATGAAATTTCATTTTTATGAATGGTTGTTTTCATTGGAATCGGGAATGATACCCAGTATCATGAACTTTTTCTGTTGTCGTCCCTTGATTAAGTCTGTCTTTGTCGTGGTGGTTCTTTTTCTGAAGAAACGTAATCGACAACTTTGCCAATGTCTCTTGTCTCACACCTTGATGGTACAATCACATTGGTATTCTCTTCGCCACATGCATTTACATTGCATGGTGCCGCGACTTGGTAACACTCCGAAAGGTGCTCGAGTAGCGACACCAAAATGGGCATACCACAACATAATATGAGGCATGGGACCTGCCCCGCAAGGAATTGTTCGAAATATCGTGTTTTTTTAATACAAATTTCGTTAATTTGGCTGAACTTCTACACTTTGGCCTATGCTTATTGATGTGATTGCAATAGTTCTGGATACAAAAGCTCAAGTTGAGTTATGGGTTGAAGTTATATATACATGCTTTATTAGAGAAATAAAGTCTCTGCCTTGAAAAAGGTTGCCTATTAGACACAGAATAATATAAAAATGAAAATAAAAGATTAATAAATGGAGCAAAATGACCATACAATATAGTGTTTGATGAGAAAAAAATGATAATATTGGGCTAGTCTAGAAAATTGAATTGTGATTGATTACTCATTTAGAAAAAAAATGAAATATTAAAAAAAGAGTGAAAAATATTCCAACTAACCGCTTATTACAATTGAATTAATATATCTCAAAATTCACAATATCATGAAAATCCTTATTTTAATCAATGCTGGCCTGTCTTCGCAAGGGGTGACCATCTCAAATGTTTGTATATCTCAATTTTCACCACGGTACCCAATTTAATACGCGGCTACCTATATTTACCAAATAAATGAAATTGATTTCGGAAACATTTGTGAATACGAGAATATCACGTTTAAAATTACTAATCATTTTGAAATAATCTTGAAAAGGCTCGGCTGGGTACAGTTTAATCTATCCTCGCGTTGTTCCTCTAGACCCTAGATGTGATTATTTATACATAAAACGAAACCTGAAGTGATTTACAACATTAAACGAACGCAGCAAAACATATTCGAGAGTGACCGGCCCATTTTCATGTTCATTACGCCAAAACGGCCCAACGGGCACTGCCCGGTTGCTCGGTGGCCCAGTCCGCCACTGAAAGTTCCCACCGTCAACCATTCATCTTTTATCAAGTCAACAAATTACCTGTACATATTAAAAATCTGACGGAAATGAAATTTGAGATTGCTTTAAAAGAATTTCTAGTAATAAACTGTTATTACTCTATCGATGAATTTCTTGAATACAAATGTTTGTGATGTGTAGTGTGTTGTTACAACGTGCACTTCCTTTAATACCAGTGTTGTGGACTGTATTCTCATTGGATTTGTCTTCATATTCTCATAAGCATTGACGATTGCTAATAATTCTACAACATGTATCATGTGAATTCTAATGGCAATAAATATTATTATTATCATTATTATTATCAATATTGCAATATACTTCCCTTAGCATATTTACATACATATCGATTAATTTTATTGCATCTATCACAAACAACAATACAAAATATTGAACATTCCATTTATAGCTAACAATATAATATAATATAATATAATATATCATAATTTAATAGCTAACAGGGAAACGTATCAGGTTCCGTCATGGATAAATAAATTCGGCAAAAGACGATTAGAATATGTGATTCCAGTTACTTTTAATATGCTGCCTGAAAACTTGAGAAAAATAGAGAAATATGTCAACATAAAACGAGAGGTAAAGAATTGGTTACTAAGCACCATAAAATGATTCAATGATGAAACATAAAATTATTAAATCAATCAATCAATCAATCAAATTATTATGTAGAAGTTATAGGTAAACCTTGCGTGTATTTTGTTTAGGTATTAGTGTATTCATTGTTATTACATTTATATTTATTTTTCATTGCAGCGTGTTTACTTGTGTTGTATTTGTATTGTACTGTGTTTATATTTATTCATATTTATTGTATTAGTTTATTCCACAGTTAAACCCTCGATGGGTTTTGTGGACACTAAAGAGTGTCTTGTAATAATGTGAATTTATTGGATGAAAATGAAAAAAAAAAATTATTCATTATATATTATTATAATATATTGTTATATATTATTATATTCTATGTTATTTTTAACCCACAGATAAGCCTTTCCAGGCTTTGTGGAAAAGAGTTTGATCTTATTTAATGAATTGTTGTCATTGTCTAGCTAAAAAATATAAGATTGACAGCCAATACTGGAACGTTATTGGTCTTTTTTTTAGGAGCCCGAGGTGTAATCCCATCTTTTTTCACAAATTTTTTCAAAACATATGCCATTTCAATCATCAATTTAGATTACATAGTAACTTCAATTTTAAAAGACTCACCCTTCATTCTTCACAATCATCTTTATAATAACTCTTCTTAACTTAACAATGACCTACCTTTGGATTAATTATTATTATCATTATTTGTATTTGTTTTCTGATAACGCCTTTTCATAGAATTGAATTTTCTATCTAGATATAAGTTGATCATTTTCTGTAAGTAATTTTTGTAACCAAATTGTATTTTATATGGATTATCAAGCTGGATCCCCGTGGTCAATCACGCAATGTGAACAGCCGACAATAAAGTTGTTTTTCTCTCTCTCATTTTTTCTTTCTAATGTATTCTGTTATTTCTCTACTGGTGCTATTTCAAAACCTTTATGTACATATGAAATTGATTTGTTCAAACATTTTGTTACGCAATATTTGTAAAAATGAGTCTAATTTGGTTCATGTGTGATAAAAAAATATATCATTATTATCATGTCAAATACTCCCTTATTCGTTCTAGTGTCTGACATGCCATTGAAAATGATAACATGATAACCTTGACATATGATGTTCTCAGGTTACGTCCAGGACAGCATATGATGAGTTTCTCAGAACGCTCGTGTGGTTCGTGAAGTCTCACCATTTATAAATCCGTCACAATTAAGATAGCACACAATTAACTTGGAATACAATAAGCATATTATTACACTAAAAACTATGATTTTCGGAGAGTTTATCTTCAAGTGACTACCTTTTGTTTTCTTGGATGGCTGCTGCAGATAAAAATGCAGAAGAAAATCACGCAAACTCGGAACTTTTTCTTTCATTATTACAGGTATTCTCAGATTTTAACAGAAATGTAGGCCCTATATACTAACGCGTTACGCGTATATACCAAGATTATATATTCTCATTTTTGGAATAGGAACCAAAAAAATTATCAAATATGCACCATCAGTTTTCAAATAAATATGTACTTGAGAGTAATATAAGTTGTAGAGGTTTAAAAAAACTGAAAAAGTACGAGTACCTGAATTGTCAGTGTTCATATAGATTCATTTGTGGACATGCACTAGTCTAGACATGCACAATTGTGCTTACATAATTAGGTATAGGGTCTACTGATCGATTTACTGAGCTGTTTTGATTTGATCTTCAATATGTTTATTAGTACTTTAAAAAATATTAAACAAATACAAAAAGACAATAATATACACTCAAACACCCAGATATGCACCATTTATCAAAATATAATGTACAAATTATATATTTGGGGACGCCAAATATGCACAATGAAGTTGATATTTGTAGAATCCTGGAGAATGGTGAAGAAATTGAGCTCTGATTGTTCTATCTGTCATATCCAAGAAGCATGCATTCACACAATTCCTTAGTCAACATCTTACTCGATACTGTTTAGTTCTGAGATGCAATCAATTGAAACACTTTTGAGAAAAATAATTTCGAATTTAATAAAAAACAAAAACAATAAGATTAGATTTCCATCACGATTTTTTCTCGTGCCACGTCCGTCGAAATATCGGCCTACGGCAACTATCAACCAATCAAGCGCAAGGGAAAACATCGTGGTAGGAACGATGTTTTTCCCATGCAAGTTGGCTCAACTTCAACGTTTGACGGCCGGCGCGGGACGGGGACGTTTAGCGGAAGTCGTGTCACAATATCACCATTAGAAAGTAGTTCGATCGTCGCACTTCCGTTCTATTCCGATATTAGTTCAGTGATCAATCATTTTCATTATCTGAATTATTCTCTTTAGTTTATTGTATGACGGGAAATAATATATTGTTCTATGAACACTTATTATATTATTGTATGGAATCACAATTATTGTTCAATAATGGAATCATTTTTACCGTTCTAGACCTAGTTTCTGCCGATAGATTGCATATTGTATATCTCAAGGAACGTGAAAAAAACTCTATGGGAACCATGTAGGCTCAAGACAACACATGAGGGAAAATATCGGAAGAAAATGTTGTTCGAATACATTCAGTGTTTTACGGAATCCAAGTATATACGGATCTTCACATAATTCAAATGTTGTACATAAATCGAATGAGCTGTATTAGAAATGAAAAATCATCATGCATTTTTTCAAACATCAATTAAAGCTTCTAGGAGAAATTGATAATTGAATCAGGAGGGCAATGAAGTGAAGAGATTCAAAATCAAGGTGTTTATATAGTTTTCCATCACCGGTACGTTTTATATAAAGTCTCGCTTATTTTACACGCATATGCTGCGTTTTCATGGTAAAAAAAAAAAAACCAATTTTAATCCAAGATCAATTAAAACCCGTAAAATGCAAAAATATACATCGATTACAAAAATACTCATGGGCCAGTCCGGCACTGGGGATTTTACACAATACTATAATCTATAGTGCCTTCGAAGCGTAACTTGAATGAATTACCCCAAAGAGCTGAATCATATTTCACGTAAAATCCTACTCGTAACGTTTATTGAAGGTAAACCATTTTGTACACAACACAACGTACTCAGAACCAAACTGAAAAACTTGACTAAAACTAATAAATATCGAATACAAACTAATTAACCTACATATCGATATCGTATTTCATCAGAACTACTCAATTGTAATATGTTTTCGCATGCACGTTGTATATATATCACTCATTCATTAAGTATGACTACAGTGTCTTGATCTATGAAGTATTTTATTTCATTCAGCTAATATTATGTTTGTTTTTTTACATTCTTCTCGAGTTGGTTTCTATGTATTTATAACTGTATGTTTGTATTTTTTCATCATCTACACTTGGAAAATCAAGGAGATAGAAATAGGTTCGAATCATCATTTATTATAGTTTCGCCAACATGAATATCAACTTTTGCTATTAATGCCCGCACACAAGATTAAGTTCTTACGCGGGCTTCTTCTTCTTTTCTCCTTTTTTTGATTTTGCAATGTTAATCCACATGTATATATTTGTTTACTTATTACTGTTTGTATTGTTTTCCTGTTATCCTGTTGTGAATAAACATCGAATACAAACTAATTAATCTAGATATCGTAATGAAGCAGAACCATAATGATAAAATGCCATCCATTAATCCAAGAAATTCCAACTGAAGATGGCCTACCTGAGCTATCCCTATTATTAGGGCCTACCGATATCACTGTTCAACATGCACACGCAGTTGAATTTAAATCGCACTGTCTTTTCAGACTCGATATCTCCATAAAATGTAGAGATAATGGTCGGGTCTGTCTTCCGAAAAGATTTATTATATTATAGCGGATCGAAAATACTGACTTTATAACAGAAACTTTGTTTAAATTATACTAGGTCGAGGTGAGTAAAGAGAAAACATATTCTTGTCAAATACTGAGTCGAGAGAAAATCAAAATGCTACCGGTATATACCGTGATATGTACACTTGGTGGGAGAACTGATCGATCGAGTTTGCATTGAGCCGTTATTTTGTTTAGTCTCCGTTCGAATATTAATTCACTCTCTCTCTGGTGCTGAAACAAGAGAAGTTGCAGCCTTATCGCAAGAAAGACGTGCAAAGAAAAACGGCATCTCACAATCGACACACACACACACACACACACACGTATATATATTTATATACCGGTAAATATATATATATATATATATATATATATATATATATATATATTTATATATCATTGATATAATTGAACGATACCCTCCTCGTTAGCTCAGATGGTAAGAGCAGTTATGAATCAAACAAAAGGTCCGGAGCTCGATTCCCCGACGAGGTGGTATTTTTCAGTGATAATAATATCCATCCTATCGACATCGCGTGCTGAACGTTTAAACAGAAAGCCATGTACTCATATATATACATATGTAATATATATATATATATATATATATATATATTTATATATATATATATATTCATATATATATATATATATATATATATATATATATATATATATATATATATATATATATATATATATATATATACACATATATATATATATATACATATATATATATATATATATATATATATATATATATATATATATATATATATATATATATATATATATATATATATATATATATATATATATATATATATATATATATATATATATATATATATATATATATATATATATATATATATATATATATATATATATATATATATATACATATGTATGTGTGTAGACTTCCACATGGTATTAAATTATTAATATTATTATTTTCGGTAACACTTGTGTTAATTTTAGAAACCATTTTTAATTATCTGACGTTTCAACCTGCTTGCACAAGTTATTCTCAAAGAGTGCCACATTTCACTCTTTGAGAATAACTTGTGCAAGCAGGTTGAAACGTCAGAGGATTAAAAATGGTTTCTAAAAATAACACAAGTGTTACCGAAAATAATAATATTAATATATATATATATATATATATATATATATATATATATATATATATATATATATATATATATATATATATATATATATATATATATGCATAAATAAGATTATTGGTAGTCCAATGGCCAGGTGGAACGATCAGTCAACGTAACAATAAGAATGAATCAATCTAGAATATAGCCACATAGAGAATAAGATGTGATTATTTCCAGAGATCCATGGAATTGGAGATCTCTTTGTGTTGAAACATTTTGTATTAATATTATTTTCAATTTTTTCCATAGATTATACAATTATGACAGTCGAGGAAAATCCACGAAGTCTGTATAATAGTAAACCAGTACATTTGACGATGTTGAAAACCCTTTCATTTGAAATACCGGTGTAATGTTAGCTATTTAGCATCGGTAATTACTCCACCATACATAGCATCATCAATGGCACGATAGTGTACTGAAATTGGTTGTATCATGGAAGTAATTACCAACTTATGTGGGCGTTTACACTTCACTACTTCTTTCATTTTTTTTTTTTTTACCTTGAAATTGAAATATCATGATATTCAATATATTCACCCATTTAGCTCGTATCTTAGGGGTCTTTATTCCATCTCATTATGCCACGACATTGCTTTATGTTGGCCGTTTAATATATAATTACTTTTTTCATGATAATGCATAAATCGTGAACTATTCAAGACCATCATTTTTTCCAATTTTTAGTCAATTGTTATGATGAAAATTCCGTCATTGCAGTATCTGAATTGCTCAATTACAAATATGAATATTCACAATAAGACCATATCGTCTGATTAATAATATTAATTGAAGATTCATTCAAACGTTTCAAAATATTGTCATAAGTTGGTATTCTTCATCAAAGAAAGGTCTTAATTGGAAATAAATATGATAAAATAGAATAATGTAATTTTCTCAATCGATCAATGCATCGATAATTGAAACTCTAATAGTCCTTCGCAATACAAAATAGTCTCGTCTTCGATCGAATTTCCTCCTCCATCATTGCACCGTGGATCTGAAATACCATTTTGACCAACACCACTCGTAAATCAGCTATGGAAGTCTCTCGAGGCTCCCAATACGGCGCCTTTTGGATCTCAGGTGTTAACTTAGTACAGACCTTACGGTCCATTTCATATTTTGTGTAGATGTTGCGAAGCTACGTATGGGATGAGTATTGCCCACAGGGTAAACAGAGAGAAAAGACCACTTTCAAATTATATGAAGTATGTGCTGGATACCTTTTATAGTTCACCATGACTATTTGAGAGAGTAAAATCATTAATATGCGGTGGTCGAATTGGGAGGTGAATGCGGGGGGATGCCAATCCCCCCAAAGAGAAATAGTCACTTTCACCATTCCCCCAAAGAGAAAAGGTGGCATACAGCATCCCCCATTCCAGTTATTAGTTTTCCTCCTATATAGTATCTTGATTATTGATTAATAGTTTATTAACACAGTTATTTTAAAATCCAGCGTTTTACTTGCGTAATTTGCGTGTATATTAACATGTTATACTTCATAGTCCAGTTTACCAGTGTCGCGGTAGGCCTACTTTTGAGCGAAAACATGCACATTCACGGTAATTCACCGGTGAAGCGGTGACTCATAGTTATGTTATATAGAAAATATTGGTTCCTCCTCGCTTCATTATACGTAAAACCTATCCTAACAATTGATTTAATTCATAAAATACTTAATTACATACAGTAAAATAGTGTATGACTACCTACAGACTCCAAAAACTTGGGAAACAGGATAAAAAACATGATTTCACATTTTCCCTGCGGGGATTTGTGGATTTTCGGGGATTTATCCTTTTGGCGCTTCCTTTCGTGACTCGAGTTGCCATCCCCCCATAAGAAATTTCCCAATTCGACCACCGTTAATATGGATCATGGTTTGTCAATAAACCCTCCTTGCAATTACTCCAGCTGTAGAAAACATAATCACGTGTTCAGTTCAAAGTGAAAAAAAATTATAATCAACGTTATATATTGTCTGTGTGGTTAGTTAGAAGATTTCAACAAATTGAAATAAATTGCACAAAGGAAAGATCTCAGAACATCTCTCTTATTAGTTGCTGAGAATATGATGCATATTTTATTTATATAAAAGTAAAAAATGGTTGAATAATATCATCCAGAAGTCATATATACACATCCAGACTAGAATGTCACATTCTTCAAAACTGATCCTATTCATAAAGATTATTATTTGATGAAATTGGTGATTTTCAATGCAGCCTAACGTCCCCGTGAACAGCTGGGTTGAAACGAGGGTGATAATGATACAATGACGTGGTAATAAGTGAAAGGATGTGAACAAAAAAAACGAGACGCGTGGCCGAGTGGTAACACACTGAACCGTCATTCGGGAGACCGGGGTTCGATTCCCGCCATGGTCGACCCTCCTGACAGGGGTTTTTCGTGGTTTCCCTCTGTCGTTCAGGTTGATATAGGGATGGTTACTTAACAACAGGTCACGTCCGACTCCTTTCCCCCATCCAAAACACCTAATAAAATAACCTTTCATCTCAGCATCCCATCATCTCATTCATCATCCACCGACGCCAATAGATCGTAGCCATCAGTATAGTGCGTCGTTAAAACCCAATATATATTGTGAACAAAAACGCATACCTCAGCGGGAATCGGCCCTCGCATTCACGATTTCAAATGATACTAGTGTATTAGCATATTTGTCACGTTTCTGTACAAGCTTGGTCGACTGACTGGTCTGGTGAAATAATGAATTACAAACAAGACGTTGGCTTTGAACGAATCGAAAGTACGAGCTGGGTGTATTTATACAGCAGGCACAAGGCACGTAACAATTATCGTTGAACTATGGTGTCACTAAAAAATCGATTGTATACATACTATATAGGAGAATATTATGAATTGATAACGTCCAACCGATCATCAATGATGGGGTCACCGTATATTGAACCATTGTTTAACGAAGCATGCCAGGGGTGCAACGAATAAGTTAGTATCGATATCTGGAATAAATATATTCCAGGTTTAATTCATGACGGAAAAAAACAAATGATTCACTACATTCATTCTGTGTTGTACTCGTTTCTGATTAAATAGTAGTTCACCAATACTCACACAAATCCAATTTACAATACAAATCAATTTTGATAATGTAATTATTCATAGTGTAGAAAGACTTGACTGAAAGTTTTGATAAAAAGTCCTATTCAATATATTGAATAAGAATTGTTATTGACACACCAGGTAGAGATAAAATATAATCCAAGATTACAAAAAAAAAAAAATAGTTCACTGAATTTAACTTTTGCTGTACTCATTGCTCATCATACAGATAGTTGTTATTTTTCAATCTTCAATTATATAACCTCTTTATCTGATATGTTCATGAAAATTTCTATATTCAATACATTGAACAGGACTTCTCGTACAAAAACTTCTAGTCAAGTTTGTTCACACTAAAAGTAATTACATTATCAAAATGGATTGATATTGTAAATTCTTCCATCACAATTATTCTGCCAAGTGGATAAAATGTGATAAATGCAAATTATAGCACAAATGTTACCTCCCATCACCTACTTCGTCTCCACGCATTCGTTTTTATCCATTCCAATATAATTGAGGTGAGGATTACCACTAATGATGGAAATTGACTTAATTGGATAACCTGACTAAATCATTATAGTTGACCACTAATTACCTATAGCTACACTGATGATGATTGATGATTATTGTTTGCTCAACGACCCCACCAACAGCTAGGTTATACGGGGGTACGAATAAATAGGTGGTAATGAAACTATCCAGTGATGATAAGTGAAACGACGTTCACAAAACTCCATACCTTATGCGGGACTCTAACCCACGCCCAACGGTGACTTCAGTTTCTGAGGTGGTGCCTTAGCTGACTGAGCCACGGAGGGCGGCAGCTGCACTGATCATATATACACTGATTATACCATACAAACTAAACACATGAAAGGTTTCGTACGTGAAGTTGAACCGACAAAAAAAATACAACAATAATGAGAAATAAATTAATAATTGTCGTAATTTGTATCACGATTTTTAATCTACAAATAGTTGTATTTTTTTTTACCTAGCACATATGTACATATGTGCTCGTCACTATAGTATATCATTAGGATTATCATCATTATTGATATTATTATTATTGGATTGAGGCAGCTGAATTAACATGTTAATCTCGTTCCCTGGGATTTGACATTTCGACCAGCCGGCTTGCGTGAGCTCCGTGGAAATAGGATCACCGTATGTGAGCCCGAGATAAGGTCGCTGCATTAAGACTTTGCTAGTACAGCTGCCATCGTTAGTAGGCCTACATAGCCGGAAAAAGTCACATTTCATCTTCAACGTTTTCTCCTAATTGTGCATAATTATATAGGTACTTACAAAAGTGACACGGAGTCGGGTATACTATTGAAAACCACCCACTGTTCGACAACACCGGTTCCAAGTCACGTAATAAATAATGTGTGCAAGTGGTCAGGATTGTGTTCTCTAGTTCACGTGTGGTCGTTAAGCAAAATATCCATCATTTTAACTGCATTCTAGAAAGACGGAACACCTAATGCTGTAGTATGACAATTGAAAATGTGTTCAAGCAAAAGTATAACCGTGGGGAAACATCATCGAGAGTCCGTCGTGCACAGAACGGACTGCCGAGGATGGACTGTATCATAAATTATTCTCTATAAAATTCGTATTGGTAAACCATAAGTGAAACCAGAGCGTTTCTGTGCCCGTGTTGCTAATCTTGCCTCCAGTTACGGGACAGGAATAGAGAACAGGATCGGTGTTTTCCACAAGTTGTGGAAGTAAAGCTTTGGCCAGAACGTGATTGAGATCTCCATCCAACTCTTGATGACACTTCAGCGATCCGACAGAACAGTATTGTAATACTAGCTTTAATCAAAACGATTCACAGCCAAATTATCTATGCCTACACGGAACCAATTATCTGAACTTCACTAAAGCGAACGACAACATGCCAAAAATGAATGTGGACTAATTAAGTCCCCTTGCTACTTCACTTCAAACCTCAGAAATGATATACATTTTCAGCAAATTTGATATAATAATAGTCATTTGCATGCCCACGACAATACGGTTAAGTATAGATGACACCGACTGGAACCAATTTCACATTCAGTTATATAGTTCGTTGACATCTGAACGAGACCGTATTATCGTATTTGAGCTGTTGTCTCCAAACCCTATACAGTATCTTTTATCGGAATAGACATCGACAAGAGACCAATATTCCCAGGCCAAGACATTGTTCTCAGTTCGTATGTTATACATATCTTGTGTCCCAAATAGAAGAGAGGTTATTATATACACGTCCGCCGAGCTGTAAGCTGAACAAAAACATGAACCACAAGACTGTGTAGAAGAAAATAATCAATTCGTGTCGTTCTAATAAGATCAGTATTATTGTTTAACAATGGTGAGCCAAATACAGGTGAATCGGTAGCTCAGCTGTACTATCATTTATTAAACAACGCAGCGGAACTTTATTTCATAATCAATACCAGCATACTGTGGCATAACTTGAGTGAATTCAATCAACCAACAATGAAATACATCAGCTTCCATCATATTCCATTATTCATATGAGTGTATGTTTGAGACAATATTGTAATTCGAACGCTAGAAGGTATATTGATGAACAAAGATCGTTTCACGCAAAGAAAAGATGTGCAATTTAGCGCGACTCAAGCATGCGAACTTCCGGTTCGAAAATATAGACACGCTAGCGATTCAGCCACAGATCTGACAGCACGTTGTTTTATCTCTAAACTGTGCTATTGTGTATGCACGTCAATTGTGACTGATTAGAAAGATTTGGAGAGAGGCGATTAGGGAATGACTATAGTCTCCATTGCGGCTCAATTTTTACCATTGACGTCAGCTCGGATTTCAGATTGTCATGCAGTTTTTGGAAGTCGTGGAAATGTTTACAGGTGGGGCATAATATTCTAAACATCCCAACTCAATGTTGAGATCCATTGGCATATGTAGGGAGAGAAGGCGCGGACACGCACAAGTAATTACACAATACAAAGAAAACTGCGTCAATGAGGAGGATGTGAGTTTGAAAGAACACTTGCGGTCAAGCCACATGCATTAGAAGGCTACATGAAGAAAATGTACTGACATTATACGCACTAAAACTAACGGACAATGTTCATACGAACTCCGTCTGTAGTCTGGGAAAATAATCGGTGAATTGGTGAAATATGTGTAAAAAACTAAGAAACTGCTAAAAAAACTAAATATAAAAATAATAAAAAAAATAAAAAACTGAATATCATACTTGAATGAACAGTTTCCATTCACACATCAAACTTTTTTTTTAATAACATCGAAATTTGATACAAAATCGTTGTTCCCCAATTAGGGCTACGGATGAAAGATAGGTTCGTTTGGACGGGGCACCACAAGGGCGATCTTACCACCCCATTTTGATTATTTAAAACTAATGAACTTCAACACCAGGACTGCGCTGTCTGTGACCATAACTTTTCGCCGTAGATAAACACTTTGAACTAAGTCTCTTGGGCAATGATCGCTTCTTTCCATTAACAGCAGATGTAAATTTTAACATTATACAAAATGGACAAAATAAATGAGTGATAGGCCTATAATGTTATATTTAGGCCTATCACTCTACTAATTAATGGTCGCGGCTGATTAGTATTTCATCCAAGCATTTACTTCGAGGACTGTGGAAAACCACAAAAAAAAGTCAGGATGGATAAAAAAGGTGTTTGTTGGTCTTGAGTTTTTTCTTTCAACATCAAACTTCATCAACAGTAGGAAAAACATTCAATTATATCAAATACATTATATTATGGAGCAAGAATCGATATATTGAGCCAAACAAGAACAAGAAAAACAAGAATCGATAAATATGTTAGTACTCTAACACTATGACATTAATAGACAGTTCGACAATTTCATTTCATTAAGGGTTGAAGTAGAGGAAACAAGATACCATTTTGCACCTGTCAACGCATATTTAAAAATCGAAAGAAA
>OZ023327.1:22306429-22322368 GCA_964007535.1 Brachyptera risi
ATATATATATATATATATATATATATATATATATATATATATATATATATTCAAGTTGGACATGTATATATCATTATAATAATCATCATCAGTGCATATCATATAGGCCTGTGTATATATGAGATATCTAGATATCTATGATATCCATCATTATATCAAATTATCCTAATATATCTTGAGTAGAGTGCGTCATTAAACCAAACACGAATTGAATACACAAAACTATATATGTAGAGCATTTAGAAATAGAATAGTAAAACCGTTTCAAACTATAGCAATCGCTTGCTCATACAACAATAACATGCTATTGGCGTTGTCCCTTCAACATTTAATGCAATGGTAATTAAATCATATACATATACAATACAACACATCAGTATGCTAATTGTAAATTGACTCAAATATTATTTGAAATGCCTAATCACGTGGCAAATGTGTATCTATTCGTATATTTAGATAAGACAATGTCGGCTAGTGTTGTGGAATTATAGGTGCGCGTGAAGTGATCAATTGTTATTTGATTATGGCATTGCAGATAGAGATCATCACCAGCAACTCACGCTATATGTTCTGTTTGCAAGTCGAGGTACTTGCAAGTGGCGACCAATACCAACACTGTATATATATGTATTTATATATAAATATATAATATATATATATATATATATATATATATATATATATATATATATATATATATATATATATAAATATATATATGTATATATATTCAATATATATATATATATATATATATATATATATATATATATATATATATATATATATATATATATAATATATATATATATATATATATGAATATATATATGTATATATATTCAATATATATATATATATATATATATATATATATATATATAATATATATATATATATATATATATATATATATATATATATATATATATATATATATATATATATATATATATAAATACTTTATTAGTGAAATAAAGTCTCTGCCTTACAAAAGGTTGCCCATTAGACACAGAATAACATAAAAATGAAAATAACAGATTATTAAATAGAGCAAAATGACAATACAACAGTGTTCGATGGAAAAATTGATAAAAGTATTGGGCTGAAGTCTAGAAAATTAAATATTTCAATTGATTACTCATTTAGAAAAAGATGAGATATAGAAAAAAATGAGAAAAAATATTTGAAAGTCATTTTAAAAAGGAACAAGAAAAACTAATACTACATTGGAAAAAATTACCACATCAGTGCTAACAACTAATAACTTCTTTGTAACGTTTTGTCAAACTAGGAGGGGATTCTACGACGGCAGTTACTGTAGTTCCCCAATGCACTGAAAAGAATTCAATTAAATTAAATTTTCAATTCTCAAATCATTTTTTTCTTGCTTCTATTTAATACATGCATGTATAGATGCAATACAAATGAATAATTGAAGTAATAATGATAATATATTGTAATGAAGAATCAATATTATTATTTTCAACAATGAAAGAAATTGTATCAAGTGTATGGAAATAATAATAGTATTTTTATACATTTATCATTTATATGAATTTTGGAATTATTTTAAATATTACAAATGAAATTCTGAATTTGAGTATATATAGAAGAATCAAGAAGCCCGCGTAAGACAATGTCTTATGTGCGGTCTGTCTAAAAAAAATAGAGAATAGTTAATAATCTGTATTATCTACGGGGAAACAACATGAAAAAGAAACAATTGCAAGAACAATAATTAATGATATAACAATATAGTGACTATGATAATTTATACATCATACATAGTAATGTATCGGTTATACATAATTCATACTCTTACATAAAATTACATAAAATACTAACGGCTACAGAACTTGTTGCGAGACAAAAAGCTTTGGCCAGAGAGAGAAAAAGATAACCTTAGAAAAATAAATTTCGACAGATTCTGACTCAAAATATGTTCTATAGTATTCAAGAATTTAAATTACATTATGGTATTTTATGATTCAATGATTGAATGATCGACTTACACTTTATACTTGCTTTTAGTTATTATTCACGTAATTTTTAGTATTGTATCTATGTTTTCATTTGTAATCTTATTTCACGTAGCAAAATCAATGTAATGACCACAGTATTATACAATGTTTGTATTTTATACTGACTTTTCAAAGGTTGTTTATATATTTTCATGTTCAACCATCATGACTTGAGCAATAAACTGATTTTAAAGACAATAAAAATACTTACTTACTTACTCACTTACTTATACTACTTACATACTCATAATGTGACTTCAGGTTACTACTTATTCCCTCTCTCTTTCTCCCTCGCATATGTATTATATGTTGTAATGTATAGACCAAGTTTACATCTGAAAACTCGTTGACTGTTCTGCTATGAAATGTGTCTACACACGAATGGAAATAACCAACTTTCTTGAATAGAATTCTTGCATTTCAATTTCTCTGTCCATTAATTAGTGACGTCTTATAAGAATAAGAAGCCGACCATTTTACTGAAAATACCTTCCAGAACTAGAAAATAATACGTTTTGTATAAAAAATAAACGATGGACTGAACTTCATTTCATGGCATGTGAAGAAATACAGTGTGATTTTCTTTTTCCACCTGTAGAATGCTGTAACCAATCGAGTTCTAATGTTAGAGTGCCATATTCTCTCAAAAGACAAAAATTACTGTTACACCCGTTAGTATAGATCTTTTAAAATAGAAGCAAATAGTGTCAGAGAATAAACGAATACGAAATGAGATGGTGAAAAAATTGTTCTATTCTATGTTTTGGCGTATCGAATGAAAATGTGGATGAAAAATCATTTCAGATTTCCATTGGAAAACACGTTCAGTATGAGATGTTATCCATTAACATAGAATAGACTGAAATACATTAATTTGTGAGTCAACTTCCAAGAGCTAACCCGCATTTCTACTACCGGTATCGGGAAACTGATATACCCGAGAACTGACCACCCAAACATTCCTACTACCCATACTAGAATGAAATACTTGATGTTTTTTTTTCTATTAATTTCAACTGCCTTATCAGAAATCCATCATACCAGAATTATATCCATTGAAAATAAAATTCTAAATATGGGCCTACATAATACAACTACACTACCTGCGAAGTGACCCAACAAAAAACTCATCCACCCACAAGGAAGTAATTAGATGAGCATAGGCGAAAATTCCATCCCACTCTTATGGGGCTTTGTTTGTGCGTTTTTTTTTGTGGGCACTGCACAGGTCGCAGGGGTTGACTGACCAACATGAAACTTTTTTCGAACACGCAAACTTATCCAATTCAGAACTGTATAGTTTTTGAAATGAATCGGTCGGACAGATTTTGAGAAATATCATCTCAAAATTTCTAAAAACCCCATAAGATCAGGCTGAGCAAGAAAATTTGAGAAATAAAATCTCTTCAAATGAAATAAAATTTTCTGTGAATGTGTAAACATGAATGATACACATTATCACGACTTTGCATGCAATTCGAACCAACCGTTCTGAAGAAAAAAATTAAATTGACTGTTTTCATTCATCAAATATTATTATAGAAATTAAAGTAGATTTAGGTCGCCGAGATTCACTGCTTTCTAGATTCGATATATGCCCAACAATGAAGGATTTTTTATATACGTCAAGGTATGTAGAAAACCAGAATTGATAAAGTAACAAGGGTAGAACTACTTTAACGACTTTTAAACCTTATTCAGATATCTCGCTCTTACAACGCATATGTTGCATTTGGCTAGTTACATTAATTATTGATACAAATGATATAATATTGATAATGTCATTCCAATTACAAGAAATCTGATTTACCAAAGAACAAGTGACGTGCCAGTGAATTCACCTACTCCCAAGGCAATGATAGCATTCAATAAAAATAATATTTCAATATGGCCGTCTCTTCCATCAAAAATCTGATATACCGAAGAAACGACATACCAGTACTTACACACCCATTATAGGTAATGAATACATTTTATTTTCGATTTATAATAATTTGTCATTCAATATAATTGATCTGGAATAAGAGATTTCCAGTAGGTCACTTCGCAGGTCTTATTATTATATACGACAATTTTATTTTTGATCGATTTAATCCTGATGAAACAGATTTCTGGTAGGGTAGTTGAAATAAATATAGAAAAAATAACTACTGAATATTGAATTATGGCAAGACAGTTAACGTGTAGTAGTACACAATTCAATACAAATATCTCCTAAATAGTACGATTACGAATCAGAAAACATCTCCCATTCAATCACGATGAATTTACAATTATAGACCACAGATGAAACATCCATCAAATCCCAAACGAGTCCTTCTTTAAAATTGTGAAACACCTCCAGCGTACCAAATTAAGCCCGGAAATATAATTAGTACACATTTTTCACATTTAAAATAAAATTCTCGCAAAAGTCCAGACATACGACTATACCTTCAACTACATTAAAAATTACTCTCACATGACCATTATACAGAACTTACGCAGTGACGCACCCTATTTACCACAATACTACGACACAGCTTAAGAACGCCAATTTGACGAGCGCCACTGCAACTCTAATGGAACAAACACTGAGTGCCGTAATTAAAAAGCAACGGTGTCGCATGTAGAGAACCAACCAGGCATCTCACCATCATTAAAAATCCCTTGCCTACATGATACGAGCAGAGACCATGGATAGAGTATAATAACCAAAGCTTTTGCAATCCTATCAGTTACTTTGCTATATACAACACAATCTTGGCGTGATACTGAATCGGATCAACTCGAGAACGATAATATTAATACTCCTTGAAAATTCATTTTTTCAAAAATAAGTTGTGTAAGCGGGACACACATATAAATATATATATATATATATTTGTTCATATATGAATATATATATATATATATATATATATATATATATATATATATATATATATATAAATATATATATATTTGTATATATATGAATATATATATATATATATATATATATATATATATATATATATATATATGAACATATATGAATATATATATATATATATATATATATATATATATATATATTTAAATATATATATATATATATATATATATATATATATATATATATATATATATATACATATATATATATATATATATATATATATATATATATATATATATATATATATATATATATATATATATATATGAGAATATGACTTTCTGTTGAAACGTACAGCACGTGATGTTGATATGATGGATATTATCATCACTGAAAATTACCACTTCGTCGGGGAATTGAACCCCGGACCTTTTGCTTGATACGCAACTGCTCTTAACCATCTGAGCTCTTAACCATCTGGATGCTCTCAACCATTTATATATATATATATATATATATATATATATATATATATATATATATATTATATATATATATATATATTTATATATATATATATATATATATATATATATATATATATATATATATATATATATATGTATATATATATATATATATGTATATATATATATATATGTATATATATATATATATATATATATATATATATATATATATATATATATATATATATATAAATATATATATATATATATATATATATATATATATATATATATATATATATATATATATACATATATATATATATATATGAACCTCAGCAGAAAATATAATCTACAAAAATAATTGTGAAATTCTGAACTCGTTTATTGAAAAAGGGCCCAGTTTGTTGATCAAGTATTATTGATGTTTGTGATTGTTGTATTAGACCGCTGTTCAAATTTGGAAAAAATCCAAAATGTCCGTTCACGAGTCACAATGTGTGATAATAAACAGCTAGAAAATAAATAGTCGAAAGAGCCCCAATCGATATTATTATCAATAGTCATTTGATCAATATGGAAATGAAATAACATGCACGACAGGTGTTCGTAATTGAACAGAGCAATAAATCGTGATCAAAGTCTTCTGCACATATTGATAACTTATAGTGCGTAACATTTTCCAAACAAAAGCACCGTCAGACCAGATCAAAAAACATATTCCGTACAGTTTCAATATTTAATTCATCCATCTATTTCGTATATTCTATCATTTGAAAGCTGAACTCGTTTTTTCATTCATTGTAGGTTTTGTATGCACGAACAGGTGAGTCATTGTTCGAAACTCCAAGAATATAGAATAGAATAGAAAATGCTTCATTGGTCCAAATTGATCTAATAAAGATATTAGCCTTGTCAATATAGTATAATACAAAATGCAGTAATGATGAACAATTGAAGAAACAATTATGAAAAACACATTAGAACAGTAAGAAAACAGTGAACAGCAATAAATTAATCAATCATCCAGAAACTCTCTTACACTGTAATAACATTTATCAATTAGGTGTTTTTCAAGTCTAAATTTGAATGAATTAGTTCAATTACTTTTGAGTGCAAGAGGTAGTGAATTATAGAAGTGAATGCCAGGATGTATGGGTCCAGTTTTGATAATAGAACGAATATGGTAAAAGAAATAGCTACTGTTAGAGTTTGCTCCATATTTATCGAAATATCCGGATGAATTTAAAGATGAATTGATTGTGGAAGTTGGATATAATATCTGCGGTGCACTGCGTGCAGTTGGGATTGATGTCTGAAAATGCTGGCCAGTTTATTTAGTTCACTCGAGACCTGGTTTCCGCTTAATACTTGCAACTTCTACAATCGTCCTAATTTGCCATTCCTTTAATATTCTGATACCTCTTTTTATCGGGGTACGAAGTGAAAATACCTCGAGTTTGTAAATACAAAAATACAACCATCCAAAAAGTTTTGACATAAAATCAAAGCACACGTAATAAAACGTTGGCAAACAAATTAGACCATAAAAAACAACACGCACAAACTCAACATCGGAAACATATACAACCATCTGTATTGTTTGTATTATTGTTGTAGAGCGCGTAATTGCACTCCGTATCTGGAAGTTCATACGTGTACACATGAAAATTGTAAATTCTATTTTTGAGAATTCAAGATTTACCCTTAGTAATTTCCCAAAACAAATCCACATGAGCCTAAATATCCGAATCTATCAGGGCAATGATATCCTGATCTCATACATGGCATCTTGATCAATACCGCAATGCATACTTACAAAATAAAATTCATATTTTCTGATATGTGGGGGGGCCAACTTCACGGATGTGAGGACAAATGAGGAAAACAATATATATATATATATATATATATATATATATATATATATATATATATATATATATACATATATATATATGGACATATGTATATATATATATATATATATATATATATATATATATATATATATATATATATATGAATATATATATATATTTATATATATATATATATATATATATATATATATGAATATATATATATATATATATATATATATATATATATATATATATTCATATATATCTATATATATATATATATATATATATATATATATATATATATATATATATATATATATATATATATAATATATATATATATATATATATATATATATATATATATATTCATATATATCTATCTATATATATATATATATATATATATATATATATATATATATATATATATATATATATATATATATATATATATAAATATATATAAATTGGCCTGGGTCATCGTCACGAACATCTTCGTGTTCACCTTCTATGACAGGAAAACTACGAAAGTCCTCCGTCAGGACGCTTGACAATGAAGGAAATCGAGCCCCGCACTCCTGAATGACGACTCAGCGTTCATAGCCACTGGACCACCCGTCTCAATGACGCGTCAATCATAGAATAGATCGTCACCTGGATATAGCCAACGTTTAGAGAGCAAGGAAATCTCATCTCCGCTCGTAATACTTTGAGCATAAATACGCCTTCTGTAATGGATGTCCACAGATATTGTAATATTGACTATTGCGATGAGTGAGAGTAATTAGTGATATTGTAAACAGATATGGATTTGACAGGAAATGTAGATAATCGGTCGGAAACCGAAACCGCGGAATAATATGACTGAACAATACATGTCCAATGATTAAATCGCACGGAAGACCCGATCACGGAACCCGTAACATGCCAAGGTATTTATTGAATTATTGGCTCCAATAATCTGGTGAAGTCTTCGATTTGTAAATGTTGGTATGGTAGAATATCGGAGTGAATAAATAAACTGAGGAAATATGTGATAAATTAACTCTTAAATCATTTTCTTAGAACGTGGCGTATATGAGGTGTGTTGGGCAAAGCGGGGAAGCGGCGTACTCGATTGGATCCCACTGACACTTTGCATGTTTGTTTTTTTATTATTATTTATTCTGTGGCCCGTCCTGAAAGCCGCACAGGTCAGATGGTGATTCCTATCAGAATAAAATGTCGCACTCGTGTTTAGGTCGAGAGGTCTAGGCCATAAGGTCTAAATAATCTAGCCGGATTTTTGACAAAATCACGTGAATGGCTGGAGAAGGAAATTGCCCGCAGAGCATATACAGAAGACCCACGTGAAATAAAATTGAAATTATATTTCTTCAACTTTACTTATATCAATTTGAGTGACACGGTATTTGATTGTCCAAATTCGGGTTAAATCGAACGTTGAATCGTATTGACACTTACAAAACGTGTGGGTAATCCACGGGCATTGCCATGAGTGACAGAAAAAATATGAGTTTCGAGATTCAGGTGGCCGTTCTTTCTCGTGATTCCCTTCAACATTTTTATCAGAGGAGTCATTTAGTTGTTCGCGGGCCGCAAAAATTACAAGTTTCCCGGAAAATTAAATGAACTCTTTCTTGATCCGAGTCTGGACGTATGAAGGCATATCTCAGGTTTTTTCTCCACGTTGCATTAGGAAAAAACATCGAAATTTGATTGAAACCTTCAAGAAAAAAAAACAGTGAGATTTTACCATGGGATTTTTCCATGATTCACTTGCCGTTTTTACATGGGAAGATGCAGGAAAACACCCACAAATCAATATTAAAACAAGATGGTCATGTATTTCCAAATAAAGTATATATATATATATATATATATATATATATATATATATATATATATATATATATATATATATATATATATATATATATATATATATATATATATATATATATATATATATATATTAACTGAGATATACATTAAACTCGCATTTGGTGAATAATTGAACAAAACTGAGAGTGTCCAGTCCGTTCTGTCAATCGTCGGTTAGCTGCCATGCTACATTCGCGAAATATATTGCTGAAATAAAAGTCAACCTATTCTTCAACTAACCTAACCAAACAACCAAGCAAACCAGAACCTGCTTAATTATGACAGTTGGCAGAACGGAAGACTGTCTTAAGGAGCATATAGTATCTTTTCATATTGAACCTTCTTCAGAAAGGCGTAAGGCTTCCCTACAAAATTATTGGGATAAGAATATATGCATTTTATTTATTCTAATTTGAATGCTGCTTAACGACCTCATCAACAGCTAGGTTATATGGGGGTACGAATGAGCGGGTGATAATGAAACGATGAAGTGATGATAGGTGAAAGGACGTTTAGAGAAACCCATACTATATGCGGGACTCGAACCTACGCTCGACTTGACTTCAGTACGGTACCTAGCGCAGTGCGATAGTTGACTGAGCCACGGGGAATATGATATTACAGTTTTAAAGGACATCACAACTCTATAACCAGATTTTATGGAATGATGACAATATTTTTTTCCACAATTTTAGAGAAAGCTAAAAATCATCATCTCAATTTCGAAAATCTCAATTGATTTTTCTATTCTCCGGGGCCATGAGCTATGACGTAGGCATCAGCGATTGCGATTGAAAACATGAACTGGCACGAGTATAATGTCTGCGTCACCCGACACAGAAAAAAGGCCCGGTCCTAGAGGACAGATAAATTAATTATACTTTCTGAAATTGAGGATGATGATTTCTAGTTTCCTCTGAAATTAGGGAAATAAAGATCGTTATTATTTGTTCAAATTTAGTTTCAGGGTTGAGACGTCCTTGAAGAATGTTCCGTACAGTCGGCGGGTGACAAAATATGTGTGGCGGAGAGCGGGTTGTACACCACTGCATTACACCCTTCGAAGGACAGTGGTGCGTGTTTCATCGGCGATCACAGGTGTTGAGTCGTTTCCTCATTTCTCAACATCACCTCCAAAAATCGAGATATATTTGTGTTGTTTTTGTTTTGTTACTTCTCTCATATCTGATATATATTAATTACATGGTATTAGGTTTGGCAGATGCACTTCAATATTATTCTTTGTGTCTCTATCGCATAGCGCTCAACATCGAGTTGAAATAGTAAAATACCAGTAAATGACATCAATATGCTACAAATGAATCGGTTCAGCCAAATTCGAGGCGAGTTAGAAATGACATGACGCGAACTTGTTATTGTTCACTAAAATCACAACTAGGAAATAATTGAACCAAATGATAAAATAAAATATGCAAATAAATGAAATCAATTGCATCAACAAAATGAAATATATGTTCAGTCCACTACATTGTGAAGTAAATTATTTCCCAAAACGGAACAGAGCACAGAAACAGTACAGAAAACTGTATACACGGGAGCACAATGATTGTGGTTGTCTTGCAGTTCAAGTTTAAAATGCACTTTCCGGTCTTGTTATCCTGAACTCAAAATTTGTCTCTCAATTTGAGAATTATTTAAAAATTGAGTTAGTATGTTCGTCTGGAATGCACTGACACACATTGCTTAACATGTTTAATTCTCAAATCCATACTAATCGGATAAATTTCATCAGGTTAATGTGGAAATGGACAAGGGGGTCATCGTATTAAACTCATTACCAAAACTCTGGCTAGGTTGTCGACTGGCCATGTTTTATCCTACCCACAAACCACTCAGCTAAATGCCTTGCGTTAGCGGTTCGACTTGAAAATAAGGCTTTAATTCAATAGAGAAAAAGTGTTTGGGAAGGTGCTTCTGCTCTAATATCACCGCTCTACCAAACTAAAAACAGCTGCTTCTAGTTTTATGTTCGTATACCGCTGCATTTTATGGCCTGATTAGCTATAAACTCGATTTCACCCCACCCAACAATAGTGCGTCAAATTTGGTATCGCGAGCACAACAAACAGACAGCCGAATATTTACTTCAACAAACATCAAAATGATGTTATTTGGAGTGACACATGCCACCATTCATGTGCTTATTATTGGGATACTGGTACTTATACAATTAAATTGCTTCAAAATTTCCATACTGTGTCTCATTTCATTATATCAGATTACTTATTTGCATTGATATGTCCCCATAATGATGTATTTATTTAATAATGATGGAATGATTCAAACACTATGATCATCAGTGGGTGGTATGGTGTATAGTACTGGATATGATTAAAAATCAATCGCACTGACATGTCAGTGACAAGCTGATGTAATCAACAATTGATATTACCTTTTTTACTTCTTTGCTGGTACGTCTAGTTAGTAGTTGATTGTAATACTAATTACTCATTAGCTACAACCACGTTTTCACCATAATTTCGGATGTTATTAAGTTCAAAACAATTATTATTGAACATCTATTAGTATTACCAGTTGCAAAGACGAATGAAAGTATGAAGCACATGTCGACGACATATGTGAAGTAATTGAATAAACGTAATGCTTCTGGATACCACCACCGGTACATACTCAAAATATGTGATGAATAATTGATGTAAAATGTTTTGTATTCCACCCCGGACATCCTCTCACCTTTACCGGTACGGTGTTGTATGTTGTAACTTGTACTTATTATTAAAAGGTGTCACTTTTTGTCAGTTGTCACATGACAATTCTCTATTCTCTCTCAGTTTTCAAAAACAATCTTACCGTGATTGAAGAGGATGCAAGACGCAACAATGAAGATGATGTATCCTTGACAAGTCATTGTTGCTTCCCTCTAGAATCCTTCTTAATTGATGTTATTATTGCATCAATTTGTCACACACCGTCTTTGATCGTCACTGTTCACTGTTTGGTGCTAACCGCCTACTTTCAACGCCACACAATCGAACACTGTTTGCTATATCACTGATCACTAATGATACCTTTATCTCACTATTTCATGATACTGAACAAAACGTGATGATTTAATAGCCATTTTAAACACACAGAAATGTGTCGTTTATAATAAACAACGTGAGTACGTGACTATATAATGGGTAATATTTTGAATGAAGGTAGTATTTAATGGTTGGCCGCGTAGCGCGGGAATGAAGTAGCCGTGCGAGAACAGGTTACGAGTGTACTAGCTCGCGATAAGCACGTTTTGATACTGAGAGGGCAGCGCGCCGACGAGGAATAGAGCTCCGCCACCCGCCCTCCCCTCCCCAACCCTCCCACACCTCTACCCCACCATACTCCCACATTCACCCCTATGATCGGCGTGTACACCCTCGCTCGTCTTTTACCCTTGCTCAACAGACACGTTAGGCAGATGTTCCGAGTGACCTGAAGCGCTATATACCACTAGCGCAAAACAATATGAACTGACCTAAGTAACAATTTACTATCACTTGCCGTATTGTGTACACTTATTAGAATTTATTTCAGTGTTATTTGATATCCTCTTGAAATCCGTAATTTTGTAACGTCTACTTTCATCTGCAGAATTGTAATTTTTGGTTTGGTTGGTTCTCTCTTTTGGTTCACTTTTTGCTTTTTTGGCGTACAACGCGATACATCTAATGAAATATATTCAAGCTATTCAGTGAAATGAAACAATGGTTTCAAAATCATTTTATACAGCTACTTTCGAGTCATGCGGATAATTGGTACCATTTTTGTTTGATATACTTCACATGTAACACGGATTAACGTGCATATAATGAATATTTTACAATTGATCTAGGCCTGCATTTGTTTACCTTTCAGGTTCTTGAGATTGGGAACAATTATGATTAGACTACTTTGAAGAAAAACAAGATTCAACTAAGAAAACACTTGAAAACAATTCAATTTGTTAAAAGAATTCACAATTCCTAGAAAGAAGTCGTTTATACCGTATTTATATATTACTTTTGAGCAAATATGATAATATTCAGTAGGAGTATATTTTGAAATAAATTGGTGATTACATACGCTACCTTCGCGTAATTATGTAATTTATAATTAGAAAAGCAAACAAGGATAAAACCGAAGTTTGGATATTTTTTTAAGATGTAATTGGTGAACAGACTAACATTATCCATTGAGACAATATTAGTGTACCTCCTGATAATGAAACGTAAATACATACTTTATTTTCTCATTTATTACGTATACTTCAATTCAAACCTACTATCGTCACTTGAGTTGTGATTAGCATAATACATTGTATAGACAACCATTTTCTGTATATACTGTTTTATATTGTATGTGTTTATCATTTAACCGTTGAACACTTCTTTCTGTTTTCCGTGTACTCAATTTCAATCAGATATAATAGAATACAACCAATATGAATACTATAAATAAGAATATTAGCAATATAATTAGATATGGAATATATTTCGTTTGTGTTTCAATTGCTTCCGAGTGGTAATAGTGGGACACAGTGCAGGACGATTTTAATTGGAAAATGTTTTTGATAACAAAACATGAGAATTGAATTATAAATTCAACTTATTATATTCTCTTTCCCATCCGAAACAATTGAGATCAATTAGAGATGCAAATCATCATTGTATCCTGAAGCATTTATATTCTGAAAATAAACAGGATCTGTTCAACCAACTTGAATATATATGAAGATTATTTACCAGATATTAATTGAATGGGGGAATATTATTGATGATAATTGTTTGCTTTACGACCCCACCAACAGCTAGGTTATACGGGGGTACGAATGAGCTGGTGATTATGAATGTATGAAGTGACGATTAGTGAGAGGACATTTACAAAAACCCATGCCTTATGCGAGACTCGAACCCACGTCCACAGTGACTTCAGTTTCTGAAGCGATGCCTCAGCTGACCGAGCTACCGAGGGCGGCAGGAATATTATTGCTATTGGAACACACAACCAAAATGTAGCATATATACATCAATACCTCAACGTGATACTTATATAGATAAATACGATATCCAAGACTAATAAATAGATCGAACATTTCCAAAATACTACCATGTCCACCCCTCACTCCGTGTATCGTAACCCGATATCCACCTGTCCCCTCCAAACCTACCATCTCTTGAAACTACAAATTAGGGAACGAATCGATTTCCAAAACATGTTCAAGAACGGATATAATAATATTATTTAAGAGGTTTGGTCTTGGTTGGAGAAGGTATTGGTGAAATGGATCAAATCACCAATTGTTCTATTTTTGAACGTATAGGATTCATATATAAATTCACGATGTCCATTGGTATTTGACGTGAATGTACTATGGAGTGAGAATATAGTGTTTCACAGTTTAAATAAGTGAAGACAGACTTGAAGAACAATTATTATTCAATGAACTTGTAGCGTTGATGGATGAGTGACCAGCATGAGAATTACAAGGCTTATTTACTTCCAAGTGATAATTAGTACTCCCTGATTATTCAATAACATTAACCAACCATTTTTGTATTTATATATAAATATATATATATATATATATATATATATATATATATATATATATATATATATATATATATATGTAATAATTAAACTTCTTGGATACGATCCAATATCGAGATATTTGGGATTTTATAGTTATGTCGAAAAAGATACGCCTCGACCGGGATTCCGGTCGAGGCGTATCTTTTTCGACATAACTATAAAATCCAAAATATATATATATATATATATATATATATATATATATATATATATATATATATATATATATATATATATATATATATATATATATATATGAATACATATATATAAATATATATATATATATATATATATATATATATATATATATATATATATATATATATACATATATATATATATAAATATACATATATATATATATATATATATATATATATATATATATATATATATATATATATATATATATACAAATATATATATATATATATATATATATATATATATATATATATATATATATATATATATATATATATATATATATATATATATATAGAGAGAGAGAGAGACAGAGAGAGATATGTTTATATATATATATATATATATATATATATATATATATATATATATATATATATATATATAAAAAAAATATATATATATATATATATATATATATATATATATATATATATATATAAATATGTATATATATATATATATATATATATATATATATATATATATATATATATATATGAATTAAAATATATATGTATATATATATATATATATATATATATATATATATATATATATATATATATATATATATATATATATATATATAAACATATATATTTTAATTCATATATATATATATATATATATATATATATATATATATATATATATAAATATATATATATATATATATATATATATATATATATATATATATATATATATATATATATATATATATATATAGCATTCAAACTTTTAATTGTATTTTTTTGAAGAGGCAATTCTACTTATCCATGCACCCTTTCACATTAATTAATGCAAATATGACTGCACTACGACTATACAATGTCAATAATTATGCATTAATATCACAGTAGCAGAACAACGTATAAACGATGTATGTAAACCCGAAGGTTAGCATAGATTTGTTAATTATTGAAAAGTGACTTGCATATTCCAAGACTAACATCTTGATTATGAATATTTCATGAAATAGACGTAGGGACGTATGGCAATAGAATGTTCCATCAATTAGTCTCAAA
>OZ023327.1:22322568-22332568 GCA_964007535.1 Brachyptera risi
TGTTCATTAATGAGATTTATTTGCAATATTCCATAACGCAAACTGAGAAACCAACCAACTTCAAACTTTTTCCTATATGACAAAATATACTAACATCCTCGAATATATTTTTACTGAATTTTGAGGATACCCCACAACTCAAATGGAGAAACCAACCAACTTCATATACTGTCCTCTAATATACAAAGTTGAAACCGAGATTATAAATTTTAATCAGTAAAAATTCAGTTTAATCAACGTTTTCGAGAAAAGGATATATTTTTCAGATTTTACAATGACACTAAACTAAAACTTTTATTCATAACGTTGATTCAAAGTTAACATAACAGATAATATTATCATCTCTATACGACACACTGTCTCACTCGTCCTCAGAAGCCATTTTGAACTACACTATTTTCCTAGAATGCTATAAATCTAATTAAACTAGAACTGCTATGAGTTTCACAATACCGAAACTTGTCCCAGAAGACACACCTACTCCCATTTTGGATATATCTAGCTTGCCACCGAATTTACGGTGAATTTCCCTGTTATGTCCGTATGAGCCTGGCACTCGGCTATACGGTACTTATACAACATGACTATTACACCCAGATTTCATTTGATCAATTAGCAAGACAGTCTAATATGGTGTCCTGTGCGCATTGGGCATTAGGGATGGAAATACTCCCTCTCTCTCTCTCTCTCTCTCTCTCTCTTTCTCTCTCTCTCTCTCTCTCTCTCTCAACAACCAACCACCCCTCCCCCCTCCCCTTCCCCCATGTACTCTCTTAACCGCCGTCTAAACTAAACTAATATTGGTGTTACCGTGTGGGTCGACTTACCCCAATTCTCTTTACATATAGCATAAGGTGAAGCCTACTGCATTAACCATGGGGAACTAAAAACAGCTGTCTTGTTATTAGTATTTTGTATTCCTGCATTGAATTTGGTGTCTGGACATATTTATTAATATAAGTCTACCGTATGACATGTTATAAATATATATTTTTCGTTATTTTACTTTTGTGACATGTAGGGATTAGGTAAGGTCTGGTAATTAATTAATATATTTCACAGGGGTCAAGATAGTTGTTAATTTATTCATCCAAATTGCTATTTCATTTCATTTTTTTTTTCATTTTGGAACCATGTTATTCACACTCAACGCTTTCATCTACAACAATTGCATACGGGTAGTAGACAGAAAGGTACAAATGAACAAATAGACAAATAATAAAATCAAAAGTTAACAATTATAAACGTATTAAAGCAATAGTGATAAATAATTTGATATAAAGTTTTGATATAAAATCTAGAAATTTAGGAATTATATTTTGTAAGTGCGAAGCCCGCATAAGTTAAATCTTGTGCGCGGGCTGTCTTGCTTTAAAAAAATATAATGAGCGTAAATCCGACTCTCAAACTTATTAATTAGGTCATAAGTAGGTATACAAGGAAACAAATACAAAAAAGTTACAAACTCATATAATATCATATTGCATATGAACATGTTTATGGTAATAATAAAGTAGATATATTATTTTATTATTTTTTAGATTTGTTATTTTATTTCACGTTATTTTACGCGACATCAATTAATAACACTCTTTAAGTCAGATTTCCAAGGAATTTTTAATTAATACACTATACTCAATATACTCAATAAACTATACTCAATGATGAACAATTGATTCTCACTTCGAATTCATTTTCTTATTTGTATGTATGTTCGAACCAATATTTTTCATTAGAAAGTCGAACCCATATTTATTTTTTGATTATTTCATGGTAATTTGGTTCGATACGGGAAATCTAAACCGTCTATAGTTAGTGACAGTCCAAATAATAAGAAGAGCTTTTCATTTTCCAGTGACTAGTGATGAGTATAAATCACATTGCTGATTCTTGGCAATTTGAAAGTAAGATTATCGAACCTCAATTCGTTTAAATTATTTGAGAATGGCGATTGATAAGTTTCAGATAAGCTACATCAGATGGAAACAACTCGTCATATTTATATTTGTGTATAACAACGCATTTTGATGATGAACAGAGATAGGCAGTAACTTGGATACATCTATTGAAGTATCTGAAGATATATTGAATCTTGTATATAATTGAAATGCAACTCAATCTTTTCACCATGTAAATTACTATAGATACAATTTTGTAGATATACTGAACGTTTTACTTTGAATTTCACAAAAATTATACTCTCATATGTATCTTGCAAAGGTTTACAAAGACTCTCACAAAGAATGTGCAGAGTTTGGCAGTGCACTTGCACTGTTTGTTTTCACAATTACTGCTAAAAGCTGCTGCGTCGCACTTATCTGTCACCAATATATTCATTAATAGTTGCATGAGCAACCATGCTGCCGGAGATAAGTTATACCGTGAAATTATCTTGAAATCTTATGTATTTTTTATTTTTTATAGACTTTTGGTAATTTTCATTCATTAGATGAGTGTATGCGAAGTCTCCATTCCATTCTTATGGAGCTTTGTCTGTGTGTTTTTTTGTTTTTTGTTTGTTTTTAAGCACTCCACAGGTCGCAGGGTTTGACTGATTGACATGAAACTTTTTATGTACACGCAAACTCATCCAACTTAGAACTGTATAGTTTTTGGAATGAATCGGTTCGACCAATTTTGAGAAATATCATCTCAAAATTTCTAAAAACCTCGTAATATTTGGCTGGGCAAGAAAATGTATGGAATAAAAGTTCTCACAACAGAATTAAAATTTCTCCCAAATGTTAACACAATAATATAACACATAATTACAATTTTGTGTGCAATTCGAATCAGCCGTTCTGAAGAAAATAATTTAATAAATGAGTTTTATTCGACAAATAGATAAAAATTATTGCAGAACCATTGCTGTGTTTCACTGTTTTCTGGATTCAATATTCACCAAATTTTTGATAAGATTCAAGGTGTGTAGAGTTTTCGATAATACCAAAGTTGATTAAATGGCACAGATAAAACTAATTGAACGATGAGATACCTTTTTCAGATTTGTCGGCCTCGCTCATCTTATACAACGTATATGTTGCGTTTGCCTAGTATTTATATTGTGTTTGACGACGCATTGTGTGGTGACTACGATCTATTGGCGTATGGTAATGTATGCCCTACATTGTATCTGGTGAACCCATCTTTTGAGATCCATTTCATTTCGACTCGAGATCAATTTATACGTATCTTCACCCTACTCTGATGATATAGGCCTATAAGATGGTATAGCTGGGCTGAGAAAAGATGGATTTCCTTCAGCGTATATTAGACGACACCACATTTCTGGAACTATATTTGATTGAATAGTGACGATATTCATTTCCCCAATTTCAGAGAAAGCTAGAAATCGTCATCTTAATTTCGGACATTATAGGATTCATTTTCCTGTCCTCCAGAGACCATGATTCATGACGTAGGCATTACCGACTCTGTTTAAAAACTTGAACAGAATGGAGTCATGTCCACGTCACGACTAAGAAAAAAGGTCGGATCCTGGAGGACAAATAAATTGATTATAATTTCTGGAATTGACATGTTGATTTCTAGTTTTCTTTAAGGGGACCAGTACGTTGATAAAAAAAAATGAAAAAAAAAATTTGGAATAATTTAATTTGACACGTTGAAAATATAAATATGTTCACTTCCAATACCAATTACAATAAGGTCTCAAAAAAATATTTCAATACCTTCCACACAATTGATCACTTCAATATCCATTTGAATAGCCCGGATCAATTATCACCGGTGAATCAATCTTGAACTTTAAGCTCGATATTAATGAATATTTTGTTTTTGCTGCTAGGTACATACATCTCAGAACCTCATGGAGCAATTTCCACGAAATTTTTACAATTCTCACTATTGATCTTGTATCTGTATTGTGTTCTAGGATCTTTCATATGGCTGCGATAATGAGTATGTTATGTTCATGGCAATACTAAAAAATGCTGTAAAAATAAACGTCAAAATTCACTTACAGTGAAAAAATCATTATTCACTGTATATCAACACGATCAAAATTATCCTAGCATCTCATATGAACAACACTCTGGGGCATAACATACAAAAAATTCATTCGAAAATACTGTCAGGATTCACCACAAAATGTTCCTAAAGGTTGGTCAAATTCACATGTTGAATTTTCATGTACTGGTCCCCTTAAGATTAGGGAGATAAATTTCGTAATTAATAGCGGAAATCTAGTTTGAGGGCTGTGATGTTCTTCAAATTGTAAGAAACAAGCAATCAAGAATAAATATTGCTGAATCATCCAGATGATCACTTCATCAGCGAACTAGTCGAGCCCTCACTCATCAATATATTCAAGAAACACACAAACACATGTAACATAATTCTAACCCACATCTCTGCCATTCAGCTTCTGAAACTCCATGCCTTATAGCTAAGCCTCGACCTCTCTTTAACGAGTTTGGGTCTTTGAAACCAGACTTGACTTCTATTCTGCGCAACTCGGTGTGCGTTATGGCATAATATCACACTGTGAAAAGCTATAGGGTAATAATTACAGACTTGCTATATTACAACTAGAACAAGTTCTATACATCTCACTAGCATCAGCATAAAATGTATACGAGGCTGAAGGTGAGCCCTTTCACATAGCTCATGTGAAATTGATAATTAATTTATAAAATATATTGGATAGATGGTATCAAACACAACTCGGAGTGAACTTATGGATTATCTTTCATAACGTTCTCAATTTGCTAAAGTTTCTGATGTAATTTACTGTCACTAATCCTATATTACTGCCATTAATCAAAGCGAATGATCGATTTTCGGATATCATATTCAGCCCCAAATATATCTATCTATATATATATATATATATATATATATATATATATATATATATATATATATATATATACATATATATACATATATATATATATATATATATATATATATATATATATATATATATATATATATATATATATATATATATATAACAATTATTATATATATATATATATATATATATATATATATATATATATATATATATATATATATATATATATATATATATATATATATATATATATATATATATATGTATACATATATAAATATATATATGATAGATCTGTACAGTTCTCCTGTATAACTAAGTCTACGAGACGTTATATGCAATCAGCTAAAGATGTACTAGAGTTGAGAGAGGGCTGCCAAGACTGAACGCAGGTTCATTTCAAGGCTATTCATCCATCTCAAAATGAGAATTTCTTCTTCTGACAAATAACTAGATTTTGAGTCAACTAATGCATGACCATTGAAGGTAATTGATAATAAAATGATAAAAAAAATCGAATATTTTTTTCCTGTTTGTTCCCGCATGCCGGCAAAATAACCAAAAACGCTCGCTAAATACGTGAATGCCACAAAAATGATTGTAGCGTTTTGAAACTTGTCAAAGTGATTGTTCACACTATTGAGCATGCCATCAGATAATTAGAATTTCCATAAGTCTTGCCGTTCTATCAATACAGATTTAATTAGAATCGCATAAAATGTAGTTAAAACTTTTAGGCAACTAAATCTTCGATGATAATTAAACGGTGGGACTTATGAAAATTCTAATTATCTGATGACATGCCCAATAGTGTTAACAAGAACGTTGGCAAGTTCCAAAACGCTACAACCATTTTTGTGGCATTCATGTATTTAGCGAGCGTTTTCCGTTATTTTGCCGTTACGCGGGAAAAAACAGGAAAAAATATTTTGATTCTTTGTTTCATCATTTTAATATCAATTACCTTCAACGGTCATGCATTAGTTAACTAACAATCTAGATATTTGTCAGAAGTAGAAATTCTCATTTTAAGATGGATAAATAGCCTTAAGGATTACTCCTTTATAAGAAGTGAATGTATAGTAAGATTACTTCAAATTTGGTTTTCGTTGGTTGAAATCAATGGATTTCACATATACGTTGTTGAGATATATAACATCCAATGAATCCAATTCACAAAATTTATGCCGATTTATCAATGTTTGAAAGGAAAAATGATAAATCTTGATCAATTGCATCAGTACCGTGCATCCAAGTCCCATTCTAGTTATATAAAATATGGCTATATTTCATTCTTACAGTATTATATCTCCGAATATACTATTGATAGTATGGATTCTTTTACTTTTATTTTCAAAATAGTTACAAAATATTCAAGTGATATCCTCCTGATATACAATTAAACAACAGATGTCGTGAAAAACTTATGAGTTGGCATTTCCAATACTGAGTTCATATTGTGTACCGGGAAAACGCTGTACATGAGTTGTGATGTGCGATACTTGGCATATTTATGTCAAGTTTAAAGGTACACCTTGATTTTTTAAATTAAAAAACACGGCCTTCCTGTTCTACCTGCTGCTTAGTTTTTAATCGTTTGATGATCCAATTGCCTTTACCCTTTGACATTCTTAATTAGATGAGCGATGGCAATGACTTTCATCCCACTCTTATGGAGCTTTACCTGTGTGTTTTTTGTGTACGTTTGTTTGTAGGGGCTGTACGGATCATGCTGGTTGACCGATCGTCATGCAACTTTTTCTATATATCCAGTTTATAACTGCACAGTTGTAGGGCAAATCGGTTCGACCACTTTTGAGATTATATATCGCGAAATTTTGAAAAACTTTATATATTAGGCCTATATTGAATGAAGATATAATTGCGTATTTTGTGACTCAATTATGAAACTATCAGGACTTGTGTATGACATACAAACGTATGATTGTTGATATGAATGTCGGCTGCATTCCGCCCCCGAGGGGCGGTGCGCCGCCCCCAATTAACACCACGCGGAGGTTTGGTGTTTATTTATCGTCTCGTCAATTATCCGCGGTACAGAAATAGAACAAATATGTGACTGAGGCTGAAGAGTTACTATTCAGGATTGAAGGGAAAATTTTGAGAACAAAAATAACTTTAAAAAAAAAAATCTTACTGAACGTGGATGCAAACATGATACACATTATTACAGATTTTCAATGATATCGGACTAGCCGTATTGAAGAAAATAATTATTTAATTAATACATCTTTTATCAAATATAGCTAAAAATAGTAGTTATTCTCTATTCAGTACCTTGCGCTCGGTGATTGACAGCTTTGTGGACTCAACAGTTTCCACCAAGGTGTGTATAGTTCACGAGTCAAGGTGTGCAGAGTTTTCCAGTCTGACTGCAAACAAATATCTCGCTTATCTTTTTCATATATATATATATTGGGTTTTAACGACGCACTATACTGATGGCTACGATCTATTGGCGTCGGTGGATGATGAATGAGATGATGGGATGATGAGATGAAAGGTTATTTTATTAGGTGTTTCGGATGGTGGGAAGGAGTCGGTCATGGCCTGTTGTTAAGGAACCATCCCAGTATCAACCTGAACGACAGAGGGAAACCACGAAAAACCCCTGTCAGGACGGTCGACCATGGTGGGAATCGAACCCCGGTCTCCCGAATGACGGTTCAGTGTACTAACCACTCGGCCACGCGTCTCGGTCTCTTGCTCATCTTACAACGCATATCCTCCGTTCGCCTGATCGCTCCTGACTATCTTATTTATTGATCGAAGAAACTATATAATAATTATATATTCTTCCAAACGGCTGATTCGATTCATGCCAAACTCTGGAATGACGTGTATCATGCTTACGTCTGAACATCGTGAAAATTAAATTCATTCGGATTTGTTCTCCCAAATTTCCTCCCCTGTTTTTTTTTTACATTACAAAATATTTTTAGTACAATAAAGTACAGTAATCTAATCTGACACTCGAACTTGAATCAAGGGATTGAAAAACCAACATGAAAAATGAAGGAAAAATCTGCTGACATTCGTGAAGAAATCTAGAATCAGAATTATTCATTCAAACAGCTTGGATCGAAACAAAGAAGAGACGTACTGAAATTGTAACTTATTTTGTCATAACAAGTTATTTTGTTGGCTTTCCATCAATAACTGTATTTTCTCAGATGTTGTGATTTGCATGAAAGATGTTACGATGAACGGATGACTATAGAAGTTTCAATGTATTATTTCAATAACTTGATTTATGCACTTATCTTCATTCTGAAGTTAATTCAAAATTCATGTGACTGGGAGATGAGTGTAGATCGGACCTTGATTCGATGTCCGCCACCATTCATATTGGCATAGTTTTTCAGTGGTAATATACTCTTGTAGCATATGTGAATGCCGCAAAGGCTCCTATAAAATGGGCCATGACCGCTCCCTTCCCACTACCTATGAAACTTTAATCGCATTATCCTGTCATCTCACTAGTCATCCATCCGACGCCAATAGATCGTATGTATCATCACAGCGCGTCGCTAAACCCGATATGAATGCATAACAAATGGAAAGAAAATGGCAAATAGAAGAACTATATTACAATCAAACTCAACACGTCTGGTGTGAATATTGAGTTTCTGATCGAACATTAATCACTCGAATACAATATTATGGTGAAACCACAAACCCGTTATCAATCCTTAAAAAAAAAGAACATCGATAATCGTAACCAAAATCCGAAAAACGATCGGTTTATAGTTTTCGATTCCTCTACTATAAGCACTTCAAATAGAACTGCAATTTTGTTAGCCTTTCTCACTGCTGTCATTCTTTATCTTGATCAATCCCATAGTACGCTTTCTGCGAGAAAAAGAGGGGCATCTCTCTTTGACAACGTACAAAAGTGGAGATATTTATGGGACGAAAGAAATCATGAGCATTTTTCAGATGAAATAGAAGCGTCGATCCAATATATTATTCTCACATCACGTCTCATATCCGAACAGCTTGGTTTATAAATATGAAAACACTACAATAAAACATCATAGAATTGTTATACCAGACATCGTAATACGTTTTTAGAATGAATCTTTCAAAAATACACGACATATATATGTATATATATATATATATATATATATATATATGTGTTTTTATATATATATATACATATATATATATATATATATATATATATATATATATATATATATATATATATATATATATATATATATTTATATATATATATATATATATATATATATATATATATATATATATATATATATATATATATATATATATATATAAATACATATATATATATATATATATATATATATATATATATATATATATATATATATATATATATTCATATATATATATATATATATATATATATATATATATATATATATGTATATATATATATATTTAATATATATTCATATATATATATATATATATATATATGTATATATATATATATATATATATATATATATATATATATATATATATATATATATATATGATATATATATATATATATATATATACATATATGTATATAAAATATATATATATATATATATATATATATATATATATATATATATATATATATTTATATATATATATATATATATATATATATATATATATATATATATATATATATAACTGTTGTAAATATCTATGAATTCGTAGATTTGTTTGGCAATTCACAAATTACAGTACATGGAACATAATGATTGAGATTCCTGGACATATGGAATGAAATAGTATATTTCAATGAAGAGAGAGCATCCAAATAATCATCACTTGATTTCGCGAATCAGTTCATACTCACAATGATCGTAATTAATTATTTCAATTCACACTTTAGTTTTCAGGACATTTTCATGATAAGTAGTTTTCCAAGATTGGAAAAGATTTTTTTGCCCGATGGAATCGTGGTCTAAAAATCATAACCATAGTGCTAATTCAATTTTAAAATTAATTGTGGTCTCATTCCATCAGATTTTAGTTGGTGGACCTTAGTAAAGGACAAAAATGGAATTTTTTTTCGGCATGACTTTCTTCAAATCACTTTGTTTCTTTCTGGGTTGGGATGCCACCTTACGATTCTGTCGAGTGTTGTTTTTGTGATTAAATGGT
>OZ023327.1:22335068-22370068 GCA_964007535.1 Brachyptera risi
TCTTCATTGGATAACATAAGAAATTGACCCTGAACATAAATCCACAAAACCCTAAAAGTGTTTATCTGTGGGATAACTACACATATAACAATGATTAGATAGTGAACAGACATGTATATTAAATTACTTGCTTCTATGAAATTAATCTGAATAATGAACCTTATCATAATTTTACAACTAAAACGAAAATACAAAAATACAAGATTACAACGAAAATACAAGAAAATAATGATCACACAAGAAAGACATAAAATCGAAAAACTGAAAAGTAAACATATTAAAGTGAAAATAGGGAATTTATTCAGCCATAAAGCAACAAAAAATTAAATGGCATGAATAGTAGAGATGAGCCACTCTTTAACACATCTTTCAACGGAATTATAATTGTCAAGATTCTGAAGATTGCGAGGTAAGTTATTAAAATTCAAGGGGATAACGTTCTTTAGGCGCCTCTTTCCATGTATATTATTATTCCATAGAGGTATCTGAAAATAATCACATTGAGCAAGTCGAGTGTTAATAGGATGGTCATTGGCAATTTTGAATTTTTCCGAAAAGTAGAACTGTATAATAAGCCGATAAGAATAAAGGAAATGAATAGGTAATAATTTACAATACTGATACAGATATGCCTGATTGAAGTTAAATTTTATATTGAAAGGCACCATCGTTCTTATTATTCGATCTTGAATTTTTACAATTTTATCTAAATGGTATTGAGAGGCATTACCCCAAGCCAATAACCCATAAGAAATTAATGATTCAACCAAGGCATGATATACAGATTTAAGAATTTCGAAGGGTGATATAAATTTCAGATTATACATACGAAAAGCACAAGCGCGTAGTTTATTGCTCAGTGCGTCAATGTGAGGTCTCCATGTGAAATTGTTGTCGATAGTTAACCCAAGGTAAACAAGAGAAGGACATGTACTTATAAAAACTCCTCATCTACAATCAGTACCGAATGTATGTAAACAACCCAGAGAATGATAAATAATATTCACGTTATTGGGTTTTAGCCGATTCAAGAGTGTACAAATGTGAACAATCTTTGTTTTATCGAAATTAATAACTAAATCATGGTCGTGCGTAAATTGTAATATGGCCGTAAAATCCGATTGCAAATTATATTCAGCCAACTCCAACGATTTATCTGCAGAGAGAACTAATATATTATCGGCATACATGAAAATTTGGCAATTATAAACGCATTCAAACATATTATTTACATAAATCAAATAAAGCATAGGTCCCAAAATTGAGCCCTGAGGTACCCCTGCTTTACAACTCAATCTTTCACTATGTTTGTCATTAATCTTTACTAAAATTTCTCTATCGCTCAAATAATTGATGAGCCAATTTAACATAGGACCCCGTATACCTATTTTTTCAAGTAGGCAACATAATTTTGAATGGTTCAATGTATCGAAAGCCTTGCTGAAATCTATAAAAAGAGCTAAAACATGCATATTTTCGTTAAGTTTGGAATTTACGTGATCAGAAAAAAGTAATAGTAAGTCAGACGTACTTTTCCCTCTCTGAAAACCGAATTGCGAGTTATTTATTATATTATTGTTTTTCAGATATTCACTTAAAGTATTAGCAACACAACGTTCCATGATTTTATCAACGAGAGGAAGTAGGGCAATCGGTCTATAATTTGAATAGTTCAAATGGTCACCTTTTTTATAGAATGGTCTAACAACTGCAATTTTCAATTCAGAAGGAAACTCACCTCTACTAAATGACAAGTTACATAATTTAGCAATAACTGGACTTATGACGTCTGTTAACATGATTACATCTTTCACACTTATCCCCTCCAATCCAGGTTGCTTATTAACATTCAGAGTTGAAATAATATGTTTAATCATACTCACAGTGCATACGCATAGATTGAATTTCCTCATGAGAAGTTATAGAAGTAGTGGTTACAATGTCACAGGCATGTTGACGAACATTTACCTCATCAATGAAAGAATTAACAAAACAATTTGCTATGACTATATATATATAGTATATATAGTCTATATATATAGACTATATATATATATATATATATATATATATATATATATATATATATATATATATATATATATATATATATATATTCATATGTATATATAGATAGATAGATATATATATATATATATATATATATATATATATATATATATATATATATATATATATATATATATATATATATATATATATATATATATATATATTCGTATGTCATTTGAATTTGAATATATAGTACGATGACAAATTCAGGCATGTTTCAGAAAAATACTGTCTTGGTTTCTAATTTCATGACTTAATGTGTGGCGTGTGGTTGGGAGAAGTGATGATGATCACTATATAAGACCGATGTACAGTACATAATTTTAAAAGTCTTCCAATTGATTTTCGAGATACTTGGACGATACGATTTGATGTAGTTGGCCTATCCTTTCATTAGTAGGCCTCATTGCTTCTCTGTATTCGTTCGTTTCTGACCGAGTTTCGCAGTGTATATTTCTACCAGAATCCGATAATAATTGAGAGTGGTTTATAAACCATTCAAAATCATTGAAGCCATTGATTTTTATCATATTCTGCAATAAATGGATACGACAAACGGCAAAACGGAAACTGATTTGATTAGTTTCATTGTAATTCATAAATATTACTCGATACCGAAAAAATTGACAATTATATATATATGATGTTGGTAAAGTCTACGTGGATATGTAGACAATAATAATACGGCTACTGATATGTATGTATGAACTGCATGTTTCAACTCTGTAAAAAGCTATCGCTTCCCCGAAAATTATACGCAGACCTCCCGTTTTCGCGTTATAAGAGAAACAACAAAAAATGATCAATTTATTATTTTCACAAATACGATTTTCAATATTTGTATAGATTTATACATTCAGATAAGAAATCGATATCTGTGCTTTTGACTCAGCTTTTGGAAACATGTGATTGGATTTATTTCGGTGTAATCTATTATCAAACTATTATATTCAATTTTTCAAAATTGAATAATACTTTCTTGCTCCTTTATGGATCGAGCCTTCATGCTATATTAATGTACACGTGATACTTCGAATCTAATGAAATGATTATTCAAGTAATAATGACTATAATAATAATGTATATAAGTAATAATGATCAGTCGCTAGACTCTGCACCATCATTCAAGGGATCGAGGTTCAGTATCCGTAATGGTTAACCATTCTGACTGAGTTTATTCATGGTTTGCCTCAGTCGTTATTGTGAATTCAAGTAATAATGACTACAGGACGGGTGGATCAGTCGCTAGACTCTGCACCGTCATCCAAGGGACCGGGCTTCAGTATCCGTAATGGTTAACCATTCTGAATGAGTTTCTTCATGGTTTCCCTCAGTCTTTATTGAGAATTCAAGTAATAATGACTACAGTACGGGTGGATCAGTCGCTAGACTCTGCACCATCATTCAAGGGATCGGGGTTCAGTATCCGTAATGTTTAACCATTCTGAATGAGTTTATTCATGGTTTGCCTCAGTCGTTATAGTGAATTCAAGTGATAATCTCTACAGGACGGGTGGATCAGTCGCTAGACTCTGCGCCGTCATTCAAGGGACCGGGGTTCAGTATCCGTAATGGTTAACCATTCTGAGTGAGTTCATTCATGGTTTGCCTCAGTCGTTATAGTGAATTCAAGTAATAATGACTACTGGACGGGTGGATCAGATGCTAGATTCTGCGCCGTCATTCAAGGGACCGGGGTTCAGTATCCGTAATGGTTAACCATTCTGAGTGAGTTTCTTCATGGTTTCCCTCAGTCGTTATAGTGAATTCAAGTAATAATGACTACTGGACGGGTGGATCAGATGCTAGATTCTGCACCGTCATCCAAGGGACCGGGGTTCAGTATCCGTGATGGTTAACCATTCTGACTGAGTTTCTTCATGGTTTCCCTCAGTCGTTATAGTGAATTCAAGTAATAATGACTACTGGACGGGTGGATCAGATGCTAGATTCTGCACCGTCATCCAAGGGACCGGGGTTCAGTATCCGTGATGGTTAACCATTCTGACTGAGTTTCTTCATGGTTTCCCTCAGTCGTTATAGTGAATTCAAGTAATAATGACTATAGGACGGGTGGATCAGTCGCTAGACTCTGCATCGTCATCCAATGGTTAACTATTCTGACTTAGTTTCTTCATGGTTTCCCTCAGTCGTTATATGGAATTCAAGTTATAATGACTACAAGACGGGTGGATCAGTCGCTAGACTCTGCACCGTTATCCAATGGTTAACCATTCTGACTGAGTTTCTTCATGGTTTCCCTCAATCGTTATAGTGAATACTCAGAACAGTCTCATACCCATTCCAACAGATTAGAGATGGCTGTTTATTAATTTTAGTCATACATTGGCGTATACCTATAACTTGACACAATACACTGAAAATTATAAATTATAAAATATCAAAAATAATATTATATAGCTTCAGATGGTTCATGAATAAAAATATAAAATTCAATATATTATCCAATAGCAGCTGTTAAAATACATTGAAGGCATGAAAAACAAATATATACAAGAAAGCAGGCAAATAGAGAAAGACCTGTTCGTATATACTTCTTTCATTATGTAGATATGAAATTTTAAATTCAGTTGTAGCGGTAAAACTGGTCCTACTATGCATTGCTTATTTAAATGTTTAATATAAAATAGTAAGACTGTTCAAATGAGACTTGTTATTATGATCTGCGGTGCTAGTAAGATGCATGGACATTAAGCGAAAGTAAATAATAAAATCCATCTGCTCAACGACTTCACTTCTCCTCAGAAGCAATTTATAAGATTTATGATTTCCCACCGCCTTTTAAATAATTTTCATTTCGTTTCACCAGACAGATAAAGTGATGATCTCATCTATTCAGAACTTTGGGAAAAGCTTCATTTTCTACGATATTTCTTTGTCCTGAATAAGTTTCATGTGTAGACATTGTAAGTAAATAATTCTCATAATTCAATTTTGGTACTGCAATGAAGCTAAATGAGAATGAATTATAAAAAATATACCAATGGAAAGAATTCAATTTTCACAAGACTATAGCTGGAACTGTCAGAATATTTCCCTCTCAAGATTGCGTTCTGTTTTTGTCAAGTTGTCATTTCATTTTCTCTATAGTTTTGACTCCTAAGTAAGATACTATATCTGGAAAAAATATACATACAATAGTATTACGTTATCTAAAAATAGTGATAGACTGATAAATGGTATAAGTACTTATCAATATATCAGACTATTGTATTCCTCATATATTTATGAGCTTGCTGAATTATCATACACTTGGGGTCTACATCTTCTCATCGCTTATTTTTCCTCCTAATAATATTTTTATGTATTATTCATCAATGTTATAAATGGTACATAATAAGGTGAATGAGAATAATAATATTCAAAATTGAATAAAACTGAATAATTGAGTGAAAATATAAATTCAGCAATCCTTCTTTAATTCATACTTATCTTCAGTTATACAATCATTCATCATAGTAGAATTAAGCTGTATAGACGCCTACTATATTTGAACGTAAAACTGCATTGTAAAAGCGAGTCGTCGTGGAACAACAAATAATTACTTAGTTTCGTAATTAATTTCGAACACTTTTGAAATGTGTCGCGCTCACTCTCTGATATATAATGCCGCCGCGAGACCTTAATTGGAATTTATCCGGAATGAATGGTATTGGATATATGACACTGAAGCTATCGCAACTGTTGATTCCGTAGTTCTCATTCGAACTAAACCTACACCGCCTACCCTCTTGATCGAGCTAGCTCAGTGGATGTGCGTACAGAGTAGCAATCCATCATGCGGCCGTTGCTTTTCATTCATCTGTCCGTAGGCATATGGCATAGAGGGATCGAGAGGGTAGAGACGAGAAGATTTCCCGCTCGTTTTCCGTCCCACTGTGCTTGCTCCGTCGACGGAATATATTTAATTCGATTCAATCGTCGGAAGAAGAACGGCAAAGTCCTTCTCTTCATACCTTGCCTACACATCGACACTTGAAGTGAATCATTCAAGCATGTAACTCACTTAAATGGAATCGACGGTGTCAGTTTTAGTAATTTTAATCGCTACTTATAAAACAAATCAAGGTGTTTTTATGTACAGTATGATTATAGGAAGATTTATTCTCTATTGTCTGTTTTGTCGGATGATGGACGAGGTTCTGGACTCGGATGCTGGCAACTGAAGGTGTGAACTTCCAATGACACTTTCTTGGACTATCGGTAACCAAATTGTTGTAGGCCTATTCATTATTTGTATTTAGAAATAGTTGTCTTCGCTTTGCTAGAGGTTCATGAGAACAAAGGAAAATGTTTTCCTTACTGTCATGAAGCATTCTCAATTTCAACTGAGTTCGTGCATCCAAGACCTATCGGTATTCAAAGTGATGTACATTATAAAACACGATACGCACACACTACAATTTGGAATGAAAATTCAGGAACTATCTTCAGTACCTAAAGTGCTTTGATATACATATTCATTCAAGTAAATATTAAGTTCACTTTTGTTTTATCAACACTTCACAAAGGTTGATTCCAGATGATGTTTATAGGGTTGAATGATAATGGTGTTATGTGAGCATTTTTTACTGGGATTGGGGGTGGTTGAGTGGGGGTGGGGGTGGGGTGGGGGGCGGAGATAGGACGTGTAATCAGTAGGGAATGAAATTGAGGTAAATACGTGAGTTAGATAACGCTTTTATCATGGGTAGGGTGAATATATGCATGCAGGGAAGATAATATGTTTTCATACTTGCCTTCACAAACACACAAAAAAAACGCTATAAATATGTGAACTGTACGTAAGAAAACGTTGTATTTCATGTGTTTTATGTACAACAGCGGTGTTGCGATGTAGTAGGAGTATAAAGCGTAGATAATTGTGTTCAAAGTTACACTTCTTTCACGCTTTCACTTGACTTCGAGTTTTAATCTCCTGGTGTGAAGGTTCGATGATTCGTTTGAAATTTTGTGAAATTTGTTTCAAAATTCTGTTGGCTCAGTTTTAATTAATGTTCAGCAAAAACAACTCACCGTTTGCTTGAAAACTTTGGTTTAGGAATTTTCACAGAGAATTGGACTGACGCTAGACACCGCTAAGCTAAGAGGAAAACTGGCCCACCCTTTTAGAGCTTAGACAGGTTTCACGTGAAGTCAATTACAAACTGACTAACGTGTTCGTTTTAATACTGTGAATAGCTTTTTCTGGACCCGGCACCTCCACAAAAATAATCAAACTTTGGAATTCGGTTGCCAAGTTGAAACAAGATGATTTCGGAGTAACTAAATTAATATTTTCATGAGAAATAGAGTGAAAAATCTTGGCAATACATCTTTGGTTCTACTTTAAAATTTCCAAAATTATAGGCATGTTGGAAACGATTCAGCAAAAATTATTTCGTTTAAATAGGTCGATATTTGTTCGACAAAAACATTCATTGTGTGGAATCGGAATCCATAATGGCCTTTGATCTTTATATTCTTTTTCTTTATCCTACCGTGTCTCTTCTTCCGTTACAAATCTCAATTTTTTCTTCTATTCTCTAATAACTTGTGCCGTGAAAAAGCAATCTCTGATTCATTTTCTCTTCGTCTTTATCTCTTTCTTACAACTGAGGGAAACCATAAAAATACCGCATTCTGGAAAAATAAGAAGAACGGGACAAGGAAGATAAAAATCATTCAAGTGACGTGAAATATTGTATTCCAATTGATCAATTAATTGATTAAAATTAAGATATAATTTAATTAATTGATGACTTCCTATATATAGGTACTATTTCATGTTTGAAAACAACCAGCCATTTTGGAAAATCGTTGAATATATCGCATAATACTCTGGAAATTAGTATTCAAATTATTAATAAATCAACTCAAGGAATATCAAATGACAGATATATATTTTTTGAAAAACCATTTACCTTTCTTTTATCGTCTCTGAAAGTTAGACATAACCTCCATGATAAAATATTATACAATATCAATATTTGGACAAAAATTCTGGTTGAGGTACAATGCAAACAACTTCATCAGGTCGGTTGATGAAATATCTAATCGTGAAACTATAATGGAAAAGATAATTAATATATCAAAGTTCACAAAGCATAGAATAATAATTATCTTGAGATAATAACAAAGTTAAAAAGAAATACGTTCTACACAAAGAATACCGCCTCTTTTCTTTTACGATCTCTAATACAATTATATCAAGTTGCCATAGAACATATAAGATGACACATGATATTCTCACTAAACTGATAGAAGTATTTTCTAACATAGGTAGATACTGGCACAAAGTTAATATATTTGACTTTTGAGTGCTGCCAACTGAAAATCTATTCATACCTTTTTTATATAATACACAGTTTTACATCTATATTTCCTATATTAAAGATAAATCTCAAAGTCGTACTTTTATGTATCGCTTGAAATTTATCGAGAATGTTTTTTCCTCTTCTTTTTCTCAACTTAATTTCCAAAGTTCAAGTCAACATTACGTCAACGGTACGCGAATGTCAAAATGGAATCAAACTTACTGAAAGCTTTTACGAAAGTAAACTGCCTTTTCAAATATCTTCTGCCGCTCACTTCTCTGTTTTGTGATACTAATGGCCACCAAGTTGACTTGGGACTGTAAACTTGCCTAATGGTAGACTCTATACGTAGATGTCTCGAGATTCCCAGATAACATCATATGTCCATAGAAAGAATTACTACTCATCATTTCAAAACAACGCGTGGATCGATTAATATAACATCTACCATTCACTTGAACAGTTTCGTAGCGTTCACATTTACATTCGTTTCGTTCACCGTCAGTAGGTATCAAAATTCCAGTGAGATATTTGAACATTTATTCATTTCTGAATAAGCTGTCAATATCTAGAACGAGTGAATTACAAATTATATCTATATTCAATTGATTCTTTTGTCCATCACGTATACAGATGATAAATGAGTAGGTACAACCTGAACCGTGATGATTGTTTTTCTAGTTCGATCGAATTTATTGAGAAGGATGTAGACAATTATTTGTTAATTATTGATAGGACGGAAGCACACTTTGTTTCTCGTTATAACCTAATGTGTTCAAATTACCAGTGTAATTTTTCCATCACACATGAACGACTCTCATTCTGCGTATCAAACAGTGTCGAAAGAGAGAGAGAGCCTGTATAGGTGTGGTGTGCGAGTAGAGAGAAACAATCACTATGCCAGGGTGAAACAGAATGTCGAGTCAAATGTTATTATTATCTTGTTCGTCCAAAACTACATGGCTGAATGGCTGGAAGAAATTTCTGTGAGCACCACAATGAGTGTCCAAATCGATAATAAGAACAGGGCGAGAATATTAATGTAACTCCAGCTTGGTAAAACCATATCCAAATTCCGGAAATTATTTAAAGATTGAGCAAAGCTTGATAAAATTGGTATGATGGGGCAGTTCTTGAGTGTTGATGGAGTTAATTCAATGTTACGACTTATTTTGTGATGTCTTTCATGATTTCATAAATAATGAAATTGATGATGGTATTTAGAATTTATTCAATAATGATTCACTTGAGTGAGGTATTTATGAAATTTTTAACAGTAAATAATATAAGAAGAACAAATATAATATATGATAGCAAAATATAGTATGATCGATCATACTGTCCAAGAACGTCCCAATTTACACTTGATTTGTCGTTTACGAATAGTTGAAGTACATTACATTCCTATTAAAAAATAATCACACCATTTCCTACTAAATGCATTAAGAGTTTCATACTAATTACCACTTTCTTACAGCAAGTTGGTTATGCACCTTGAAATAACTAATTTCCAAGAATTAATAGTGTAAGCAATAATTCCATCAAGCGTTAGCTCTTGAATACAACTGGTGACATTTCAAAACCTGAGTTCAACTATTTCGTCTTATTGTAATGAAATTAATACCAGCCCTGCAATACATAGTAGGTTACTGTGACTGACAATTGTAGTGTACAAATTACACGACACAATTTTATTTCACATTTCTATTGCCAACCCAACCTTAAATCAGGAGCATAAATAATCGAAAAGTTTTGTGTACTCGCTTCTATTCATTATGGATAATAATAGCTGACAATGTGTTAATTGAACCATACACATTTCAATTCCAATGATGATTAACACCCCTATTATTTTTATTCAATACAAATAATGAAGCTATAGAAACAAATTAGTCACGCTTGTCGAAACGCTGTGCTGAGGATATAAACAGCAAAAATAATGTAAATAGCATCGATTTGAATACCTGCATAAGTGGAGTCAATTAGAATAAAATTCGTGCAAATCGTGACTGGAGCATAAAACTTGTCTACGTTTCTAGTATGACTGGAAGAAATACAAAAATATATGGCTACAAGTCGAGTTCCTGTGACTTTCAGAGTAATTTAATTAATTAGAATAACCAATCAAATTGTCATAACGGTGTGAATACCATACGAAATAGTCAAGATACATATCGAATTGAAGCTCGCACAAACTTTGCATAGCCACAAATTTGGTTTTTGTAACATTCAGAGTGATTAAATTATGTATATTATTCAATAAAATAGTGATTGAAAGTGTAAATGCTGCATGGAATGGACAAGATGAGCCAAGACAGTGAGATGGACGAGAAGCTAATACTTATTAGAATCCGAAACGTCATACCCACAAACTGAATTAGTCAAACTCACGGAGTGATTAAAGAAATTCGGTCAATTAATCAATTGTTTTGATTTAGACGGAGAAATAAACCCACCAAAATGAGTACAATAATTGTCAAATGAAAGATGATTCTTGCCGAGTCCTTAAACTCCATGGTCTCAATCCAAATTGACGTAACTAATTAAATGATCGAATAATTCGATTGGAATGATTAAATTAATTGGGATATTCAATATTTTTTCATTAAAACTATTAGAAACATTCTGAAATTATCAAGGTAGGTATAAAATAAAAGCTTGTATTAGAAGAAATGCAAAACTTCATAGCCACAAAGTCACTTCTTGCAGCTTTCAGAGTGATTGATTTAATCAGACTAGTCAATCAGAATTCGATTAAAACTTGGAAAACGCTATATACGCGTTGTTAGACGAGCGTAAAGTAATAGTATGTCGACTTCTTTGCCAAACTTTTGCCTAAATTCGCCAATTGGGTAACATTTTAGTTATAAATGGGTAAAACGGCTTCGAGGGGTACCAATTTAGCACATTTCATGTTTCTTCTTCAAAATAGCACACCCGATCAAGCTGAGAATTTCCAGAAATGTGTATCAATATGTTTTTCAACTCCACACAAAATTTCAATTCTTTGGAAAATAAAAAATTTTCAATTTTTTTTCGCCGTGTTATTCTGAGTATTTTTGAAATTTCTAAAATTCATAAAAATGAAAGTTACCAACAGATAATACCACAAAACTATACAGATCTGAGCTAGATGAGGAAGCATAATGGAAAAAGGTTTGAAGTTGATAGCTGTAGCCGTTTGACCTGTGGAGAACCGACAAAAAAACATAAAAACAAGAACAAAAAAAAAAAAACATAAAAACGAACACCAATTTTTTTCAGTATGTCAAATTGAATCCTCGCTAAAGCTCGTCTAATAAGTGTAAATAAATATCGCAGATAGCGGACAATATGGGTATATTGTAATCAATCCGAACGAGCATATTGGCATGAATAAACAACACAGGTCCAAGGTAGTTTCACGATACGAGTTCACGACCCCTGAACTCGGAAACTTTCCCATTGAATAATTAGCATTGCGTATGATTTTTAGCTGATACCTCACTTCAGGTGCTTTTCCCGTTTCTCAATTTGTGGCATGTACCCACCGGGGCAGCGCTCGAATAGTTTTCACACTCAAGTTGAATCACCAAAATTGATGTTGTGCTCAAACTGGGCTCAGTGTTTTAATCGAGCTTCATAACCAATCATAACATTCCATTAAAACTTCCAATTATAACACTCTCATCTTCTCTATCTCTTATCATATTGGACTCAGATTGATTCAAATTATTATTAAATTATTTCATTACTATCATCAATCAATTATTATCGATAATTTTTTCAATTATTATTATTATATAACCCTGGCAGTACGTAGCTCATTTTGACTTACAGTCTAAGAGTAGCCTATGGGTGGCTCAGGTAATAAGCTCATGTTTGAAAACTGAAAAATCAGAGCAAAAACTTGACGGATTCCTTTTTTTTTTGTATAACACCAAAAATTTAAGCCTACAACATTAATATTTCAAATAAAATATTGTACGTAATGAACAACAAATACCTCATTCATGATTTTAACGAGAAACATAATTATAACACCAGACAAAATAACATTAAAGAGATAACACAAAATCTTTCCATTTTAAAAAAAGGCCCCATCTATTCAGGAATTGAATTCTACAATTCTTTGCCCCTGACAATAAAACAAAAGAAGGGAGATTCTTTTGAGAATCGGTCTTTAAGAAATTACTTTTAGATGAATGTTATCATAATATAAAAGAGTTTTTAGATTACACATGAGCTGTTTTTTAAACTATGTATTGATATAGATTTTAAACTTATATGTGTGTAAATATGTATGTATCGTAATGTATTTGGTATATCTTGTAATATGTGTGTATGTGTTGTGTGTATTGACGTGTCAAATATCATTTAATGATCAATTATGACAATACAAAAAAATATTATTATTATTATAATAACTGTCAAATTGAGCTCATTATATTTCTGATTTGAACTTTCAAGCACACATCAGATTATGTAGAAAGAAGCAATGAAATGAATCGCCTCATCACAATATAATTTGAAAATGTAATGTAAGTAATATTATTTTTTATTATTTTCTCTCCATTGAAAGCAATATGATTCTGTTTTGAGATCATCTGTATCTACTTATCTAATATCCACCGTATCCAATTTTGATGAACAAAATACTGATCCAAAACAAGAAATTATTATATGTACTTGAACGAATCGTTGACAGCGTTCTTTTGTTCCAAGTATCGCATGTACTATTCAGTTCGATTCTTCTGTAAGATACATTGAATAAATGATTCAAGTTTCGCATGCACTATTCAGTTCGATTCTTCTGTAAGATACATTGAATGAATGAGTGTTTCTCCTATTCTATGACTTGTTAACAATTATACTTCATATTTTTCCTGGACAACACATACATAACCTGTTGAAAAACATCGATAAAACAACATCTTCAAACTTGAGAACCACCTATAATATTTCGAATATCACCGTGATTGGTCTTTTGATAGGCGATAGGGGCACTATCACAAGTTTTTTTTGTAGAATTTTGTAGGAAATTTAGTCTAAACAGTGATTTCATCAATTTGATAGGAATTTTAGCCTTGAAAGGATGTATTGCCATTCAAGAAACCATTCGTACTCACATGCATAGCATAATTATTCTTCATTTTTTTATTATTTTATATGATTTTCATATCTCTGTTCATACTGATACTTTTTCATATCAGGCTACTGTTTATTCTCTCATTATTTTCTGCAATCATTTTTTTATCAATCATTCATGTGTGATTTATTATTATAATGTGTTTTCTCTACTTCATTAATTTTGTATTTGATTATTATTATGTGTCTAAATGCAATCATGTATACCATGACATAGTCTAATGAAGATTTATATATATCAATTTAAAACAAATTATTCTATGGCAAATAGAGATATTGTAATTAGTCACGATTTGCACAATTCTAAGAAAAAATGTTGCTTAATGGTTTCACTATGTCAAATACCAAGTGAGTTTGGTATGTGTACGTGGATGAGTGAGAGGGGGAGAGGGAGGGGTAGGGAGAGGGGGAGAGGGAGGGGTAGGGAGAGGGGGAGAGGGAGGGGTAGGGAGAGGTGCTATCGAATGTGTATGATTTAATTGTCTACACAATTCTTGACATTCCAGAATTCAAATCCATACTATCTAGCTTTAATAATAATAATAATAATGGTTTTATTTCCATTTGGATCATTACATGATATAGTGGAAAGTCATAAAAAAAGTTATCTAACAAAAATTCAAAATGTTCAATATAAAAATTTCAATATGATCACACTTTAACAAAACTCATCTAACCTATGAAAACATTTTTCAATCAGGTAGCAGGCGTATTGAACATTAAATTAAAGAGGAAGAACTTTCTAGATTAGTATAATAATAATAATAATAATAATAATAATAAATGATAATAATAATAATACAAGAGTTGAAATAGATGCCTTATATTATTACCAGGCAATTATCGCTTGTATATTATTTTCTACTCAAGTGCGCCAAAGGGCATTTTAATTAAAGCGCTAGAAGATTTCAAAGTTTGACGGCTATTAATGGTTTCAGCTCGTACGTAAAGTTTTGATGATAGTGTGGAGGAGCCGCGTACAGTGAAACTCACAAAAGCTTTCGGTGAACAATCATATTAAAATAATACAGTCTGTTAACAGTTGAGACGTTTAGATGATATCATACAGTCGGTAGTGATAGTGAAAATTCCTGGATATAATCAGAAATGAGTTAGAAAATCATGATAGTGTTAATATCTCATCAGTCAGTATATTATTCTACATGTCATGAAATATATATATTTCTTTAATGACATCGAAACTTGATACAAAATCATTGTTCCCCAATTAAGGCTATGGATAAAAGATGGGATCGTTTGAACGGGGCACCACAAGGGCGATCTTGCCACCCCATTTTGATTAGATAAAAGTCTTTCAGTTTCTGAACGTCCGGAACACATTATGACTCTTTCTGTGATATGTATCAGGACACAAAACACGAATGTTGATATCTTCCACTTTGAAGTAAGTTAAATATGTGGTAAAATCATCGTTTTCAACAATTATTACCATCCATAAAGAATGTGTAAAATAAACCAGAATGGTTGGATTGAAATTTGAATATGTATAATTTCGTTTGTTACAAATTAATTAAATATAGGAATTGGACATATTGTGACCATTATACAATTCCAGTTTTCTTCTATTTTAGTGACAATAATAAGAAGCATCGAGTATAGTGGTAAAGCCAGGTTCGAAAAGTAATTTTTGTATCAACAGTAATTATTTCCTCGTTTGTAATTAGAATGTCTCTAAACAACTATACCGATAGAGTGTGTGTTTCAAGTTCAACATAGTTTGAAATACTTGGTTGAGCGAGTCATTTAATTCCGTTTGTGGCTGAGTGGTCCAGGGACGCAAGAGTCCGTAAAGTGATGGATTGTAAAACAAACTTCAACTGAACGGAGATGTGAAATCTAATGTGCCACAACGATAGATTCACTATTGAGGGTGAAATCGTACAGACATAGCTTCCATAAAATAATTGAACTGTAATTCTTACTACCGTGAATGATACAAACACTTCTCTCAGCAATTTTCTATTCCGTTTGTATATCAAGATTGTGTTTGTATTCATTGTTTAGTCGATTGGTTGTTCAGACAATTGGAGCACCGTTCTGAAATCCACAGCCGCACTGGCTTCAGTTTGAATTCGTTGAACAGATAAGTTTTTTGAAAAAATCCTCTCCCCCATCACCATTTCTTCATTTCAACGAACACTCGCTCATGATGTTTGTCTTTCAACTCAGAAGATGAATAAACTCGCTAATTGCACATTGAAAATCCATATCATCCAACTCTTACATATTGAAATATTTATAGAAGAAATACATCCTTTGATTGACTTTTGAACTCAAAATAGTCTCAAATTTAAGGATGCTGACTCGAAACAGATTCTCCCCTATCAACCACAAAACTATCTGAAACCAATCCTGGAAGGGTATACCAACTTCTGAAACCACGACCGATACAGACCAATTTACACAACATCAAAATTGTTACGTTTCCTTTAACTTCCAATGGACTCCAAATTACCCTAATATACATTCAACTTTCACAATTTATTCATCTTTTCCGCTGATGCATTCGATTCCGTATGAGTCGGATCATTAATTTGATTCTATTCTGAAGCAGAATTTGATCAAATCATTGTATACATGTACTATTTATTTATTCATATTAAGTTTAATAACGCACTGTACTAATTATTACGATCTAATTCTATCTTATTATCTTTCTTCCGATTGTATATACACTAATAATCACACGTTACTTACTGTATTTCAATAAAGAAAGATCTTGGCACACGAATGACTGCCTTGGATATCAAAGCGTATAAGACGGTCGCTGGTAAGGAGGTTTGTTTGGAAATATTTGGGAAAGTTGTATTTGGCATACGCTGATAGTGAGTACGTTGATAACACAAAGACGAATACCGTGTTCTCTCCTAGATAGGACCTGAGTCTTTCTTATAACAAGTGTGTATATATATATATATATATATATATATATATATATATATATATATATATATATATATATATATATATATATATATATATATATATATATAGCTTTATGTAGACCTATATAATACAAACCTCTATCTTGAATCGTCGATCTTAAATCTTACAGTCTTGACATTCCAACAATGAGTACACACAACTTCTCCGAGTAAGAAAATACCCTACATCTGTTAACATCAAAATCTCAGTACCTATAGGTAACCTTAATCCAACTAAACTAAGTGGAGCCTAATTAATCACGCTCTTAAATCCGTACATAAATTCTTGTTACGTAAATGTCAGATTAATATACATTCCAAGTTTCCCATTTGCAGATCGCTTGGCGCTGTGACTCAACTCTGAGGCAGAATGTTATTATACAATGCTTACATGTGTACATACAATTGCAGTTATGAGAATATTGTTTTCTTTTTTTGTTTCTTATAATACATGATATACAATTACTAGAGTGTACTGACACTGATAATAATTCAAATGAACTAAATTAGAAATCTGTCATTTGAAACAAAATGAAATTGACTGTAATCATATATATATATTCAGTGCCTTATTCAGAAGTATTTTCAACAGCATTTGGGTGGAGCAGACATACTTGATCTATGAAGTATATATATATATATATATATATATATATATATATATATATATATATATATATATATATATATATATATATATATATATATATATATATATATATATATAGTTTCAGTTACAGTTTCATTTTGGAAAATGTATTCAAGTAAAACCGATGTCAGCTTTGATCAAAGTACCAATGATTGGGTGCTCAAATAGTATTCATCATACATGTATATAGATATTTCATCCATAGCCATCATAAACAATCAGTTATTTTCACTAGCTTTATGATCGACATTCGATAATTTCAATAGAACATAACTCCTATTTTTCCAACTATCAATATAATTTGTGTTATACAAATGAACGACAAGTTATTCATATATATTCATATATATATATATATATATATATATATATATATATATATATATATATATATATATATATATATATAAATTATATATATATATATATATATATATATATATATATATATATATATATATATATATATATATAAATATATATATTTATATATATATATATATATATATATATATATATATATATATATATATATATGAATATATATATATACATATATATATATATATATATATATATATATATACATATATATATATATATATATATATATATATATATATATATATATATATATATATATATATATATATATACCGGTATATATGTATTCTCACTTCTGGTTTTCCGGTGCTGGAATGAAAGCTTTTTATGTTTCAATTGAATGAATACCCTAACACTTCCTGTGAAAATTACCTCTCTACCCGTATGTAATAATTGATTTCTACGAGCTGCCCATTAGACTCTTCACCACAATCACTATTCGAAAGGTAATTGGGTGAGTGAATGGAATACTAAATACGACTCTTAGGAGTATGCCTCCCCTTGTTAATTTGTTCGATCGTAGATTTTTTTTAAAATATATATTCGGTTTAACGACGCACCACACTGATGAGTAAGTTATACTGAGGTGGGTGATTGCTTAATGGGATGATGAAAATAAGAGATAACAGGTTATCGTAGAAGGTGATTTTTAATTGTGGGGAGGAGTCCGTCATGGCCTGTTGTCAAGGGTCCATCCCAGTATGAACCACGAAAAACCTGTCAGGATTGTTGACGATGTCGGGAACAGAATTCCAGTCGCCTTCATGACGGTCCAGCGTGCTAGCCACTGGTTAACTCTTCTCAGTTTGTTTCTTCGTATATATATTTATATATATATATATATATATATATATATATATATATATATATATATATATATATATATATATATATATATATATATATATATATATATATATATCCATATATCTATCTATCTATCTATATATATATATATATATATATATATATATATATATATATATATATATATATATATATATATATATATATATATATATATATTTATATTGTTTCGGATGTTCTCGCGGTCAAATGTAGATGAACTCTTTTTTCGGGACCACTACGTTTGCTCTTTTGGATACAGTTGTTGAATCTAAAAAGATGCGTTGCTCCGACGTTTCGACAAGACAGGCAGCCTGCTGACCAACACGGATCCCTGAGTATGACAAGTGTGATCTTGTCGAAACGTCAGAGCAACGTAACTTTTCAGATTAAACAACTGTATCCAAAAGAGCAAACGTGGTTGTCCCGAAAAAAAGAGTTCAATATATATATATATATATATATATATATATATATATATATATATATATTTATATATATATATATATATATATATATATATATATATATATATATATATATATATATCAGCCACCACTTATCCCTCTCCCTCACATTCTGATGGTACAGTATAATGGCAGGGCGCAGACAATAACCACTCTTTTGAAGTCATCAAAGAAGCTCTAGATTGACTCACAAGAAGACGATGTGAACGCACTGCAATGTTGTCACCGTGCAACATCTCGGCACGTTAGACCAAGTCATCCGCGGACCTTGATGGAAGCAAGGAATATTATACGTTCTTTCAAATCAAGTTGGCTCGCACATGCTGTAAAAGCGTTGAGCCGTTCAATGATTGTTGGGGGGTTGTGGGGGGGGGGGGGGACCCCAATATTTCTCTAGTTGGTTCATCCAGAATTCGGAGAGAAAATTAATATTCACAAAGATATTACAATGAATGGTGAAATTATTAGGTCAAGTATCACGAAATATCTTCCTTACTCTGCTAGGCACGTCCATATGAAAAAAACAAATGAAGAATCACGTATCGTGAAGTTAGGATGAACGGTCTTACGATGCAAATATGACGCACATATTAAACTAAATTGCATATCATTTCAACTGTTAATTGAACACGTGAAATATTTCCCAGATGTGTATTCAACATATAAGTATTGAAGAGGAAGGATCATAGATAATAACCTAGCTGTTCAATTAAGAGTTCATGGGAGTCGATTTATAGGAATACAAGTTTTTTTATGATAACTTTTCAACGGTACAAGATACCAAAGTTGAAATACGAGAGAAAAATAATTATGTCAAATGATTTGGATAATCAAAACTTATATCAAAAACAGTTATGCAAACTGACTGATATCGCATAATTGTCAAGCGTAAAGGCCTAAAGCTCAAAAATGTGTTTCTCTCAGTTATGAAACCTAGCCCTAGCGGCTAGCCCATTTCGCCTAATTGTCGAGCGCATACAACCGAAAAATTATGTTTCCTTAGCTGCATGCTCTAAAATTAAATGATATGAGTTGGATAGTTATAACCAAGATGCATGGAGGGTTGCGTTTGTTTGCGGCCGTGAGATGGTGCCGTCACTCATCTTGAAAACGCGTACCATACCGTGAGGACATTTCTGTGTAATATTGATCGCTGCTCTATCTGGTGTGTTTTTGTAGAAACGGCTGATGGGCTGGCAAACTTGATGCCAGCGAGCCGGCCTTGAACGTTTCGTTATTTCTTTTTATTACCACTTATCTACGCACGGTCAATAGTACTTTAAACGTGGCCCGTGAATCGGAACATATTTTCAACAATATGTTAATATGGAATAAAAATTAATTGAATTGAATTGAACATGGGAGGGATAGGAAGTGAAGACACCAACTCCAATGGGCAAACGCAACCCTCAATGCATCTTGGTTACAACTCATACCTTCATAAGGGTTTTAGAAATATGTGTTTCCTTCGCATTAGAATGTTGATATCTCATACCGTAAGAAAGTTATCACCAAAAAACTGATATTCTGCTGGGTCGGCTGCCATTGCACTCTGTTGATTGCACTCTCTATGCACTCATTCTACATCATTGATGAATACTTGACAGATGCCAATGACAAATCTCATTAGATATTATGACCAGACAGTATCTGGATCTATGCTATTTGAGTTTTATCAACATAACAACATTTTATCATTGTTATCATTAACTTTTTATTTTATTTTATCATACGAAAATCAGATGGTGTTGAGTAATTATGAAAAATAACACCAAACTGTGCATTATGAAATGAACTGTTATGCTTAATTTTTTTTCAAACATAAGATGTTCGTGTTGACTGTAGAGTATACGTGGAAATAGCACGTTCATTGCTATATTATTGTTAATATATTTCATGTAATATTCCTGACCTGCCATATATGGTGCATTTACCCGATTTTTGCATGTTTACAAGAAATTTACTTACTTACTTCAGTCAGAAATGTATCTATCAATTTGGAGTAATAAATGAATGAAATGAAATAAATACATAATGGTTAGTTATGTAGAGCTTGCGTATTATGACGCTTTAGAACAAAGTTCTGTCAGTGCTCGCAGTGATTGGCGATTGAATGATGAAATGGAACTAATACATTTATTGACATTTCTCACACATTCCCAATCTTGAATCCCGTGGATCATGTCGTTCCCAATCTCAAACATTTTCCTTCCTTTTTAATTTATATTTAATTCAACGACGCACTGTACTGATGACTACGATATATTGGCGTCAGTGAATGATATATGAAATGATGGGGAATACATCATGTTGCTATAAATCGTATTCACGAAAAAATGTGAACAAAATACTCCGGCAGTGGCAAATCTCGGTATTTTGATGTGTTATAACTTAATGCTTGAAAGTTGAAACCAAGAACTCTAAACATAGTCACATAGGGAAGCATGTTATGAACCTGGTACGAATTGAAAAAAAAACGATTTCGACTTGCAAACACTTATTAGAAAAATAGTTCGTTCAGTAGATAAAAATATCATTCTCTTATGTATGACTAGACAAATTTGGACTGAATGATTGGGTGATGGTCGCTTTTATTTTATACAAGTCCAGCTATACATAATCAGTCGAATTTTCTATCAAATATATCACTGATTGAGAATATGAATATTTACAGCATACCGTCTCTTTTTTGAATTGAAACTAAGTTCTATGTGGATAAAAATGATAATTTTGACCTAATTTGTCTGTTGTATGTCATTTATTTCTTGAACATATTAAATTTGACATCACATTTACAAGTGACAAGATACAATAATGTAATTTGATGTGTGCTGTTTTGCATTTTATTCACAAAGGTAAACGGAATCATTTTGAGGAAGAGAAATAGATTTCTTTATCACAAGACAAGGTTGCTCTTGACATCATATTGTCAACCCTCTTTTAGAGCTATTTCTGGAAACACGCGAATTCCATTATGATATTATATTATTACGACAGCATCATTTTATAAATACACTCAAGAAAAAAAATCAATAATATTTTTCCATATGTATATATATATATATATATATATATATATATATATATATATATATATATATATATATATATATATATATATAATAGAGAGAGAAAGAGAGAGAGAGAGAGAGAGATGTAATATATATTTATGTATATATATATATATATATATATATATATATATATATATATATATATATATATATATATATATATATATATATATATATACATACACACATTTATATTTATTGTTTTGCTTAACGACCTCACCAACAGCTACGTTATTTGGGGGTATATATTGTGAACATGGGTGATAATGAAACTATGAAGTGATGATAAGTGAAAGGACGTTCTACAAATAAAACTAATACCTCACGGGGCTGTCTCATAACACGAATCCACGCCCAGCAATGACTTAGTTGACTGAGCTACGGATACAGGCTATATATTGTGGCTTATAGATCAGATGAGAGATTACATGAATAATTATTTGCATGTTCGAATAAGAAGACTTGAAACAAGTTCCGATGCGGGGGTAAACAAGTTGCTAAATACAAATACGACATATTTCATTTATCTGTGATAGATGTTCTACTCATAATATTGAGACAATGTCAGAACTCCGGGGTTCGATTCCCACCATGATCGACCTCAGCTCGACTACATGCCATGACCGACTACCAACTACCATTCAGAATCATCTAATAATAGAGAAATGTCATCTCATCATCCCACCATCTCATATATCATTCACCGACGCCAATAGATCTTGCTCATCAGTACAGTCTATCGTTGAGGGGACCAGTACTACATGAAGATTTAACATGTGAATTTGACCAACCTTTAGGAACATTTTGTGGTGAATCCTGACAGTATTTTCGAATGAATTTGTTGAATGTTATGCCCCAGAGTGTTATTCATATGATGTGCCACGATAATTTTGATTGTGTTGATATACAGTGAGTAATGATTTTTCCAGTGTGAGTGAATTTTGACGTTTATTTTTACAGCATTTGTTAGTATTGCCATGAACATAACATACTCATTATCAAAGCCTTATGAGAGAGTCTCGAACACAATACAGATACAAGATCATTAAATGTATGGTGAAAATTTCATGGGAATTGCTCCAATAAATTCTGAGATGTATGTACCTGGCAGCAAAAAAAAAATATTTATGAATAATTAGCTGCAAAGTTAGGAGATATCTGAACTGGGTTATTCAAATGGATAATGATGTGATCAATTCTGTGAAAGGTATTGAAATATTTTATTTTTTTGAGACCTAAACAACGTGATGGTATTGGAAGTGTGAATATATTTATTTTTTCAACATGTCAAATTAAATTATTACAATTTTTTTTTTTCATTTTTTTTCTTGATGTACTGGTTCCCTTAAACCCAATATAGAGAAAAATGTGATAAAACTAGTTTTGCTTTCAAAATAATGTACCGGTACTATCATCCGGTGATACGCAAATGCTTACCTGCACTCATTTTTACAACAATGCTCGATCAAAATGTAATTTTAAATCAAAGTTGACTGTGGTTAAAGTCCACATCAGTTATAGGACCTTATATAGATCAATATGGTACCATTCATCATTCCATCGTTTTTACACTTCGCTAGTAGAGTTATTATGTTATTGTCATTATTATTTTAAACATTAATTACAATTGCAGTAACAATCAAGGTATACACTATATACTGCATAGCCAACGGCACGGCGATAAAGTACGAAAGCTATTAAATTGTTAAGCGAATTCTATGAGCATTGAATGATAAGAGCCATTTCAGAGATCGTTTTCCGATTCATTTCCTCATAACATTTTTGATGATTTTAAAAGTACAAATAACATTTTAACCATCCAGTTAACTAGTAATTTCTAAGTGTTTTATAACAGTGAATGTCATCGGAGGTTAAGATATACAAGACACAGAGTGAAAGAGAGAGATAGTATCGTGGTGGTTCTCATGAACTCGACTGTTTAGTTTTGTTTTGCCTCCAGGTGCTTTTGAGTACTCGTTATCTCGAAGAGCTACCGTAACCCGCTTCGGGCAGAGCTAGCGCTAGATCAAAGCAAGTGCAGGGTTCATTAACCACGTATCTCTTTTGATCCCTTACCAGGTTAAGTGGACAGAGAGACGGAGTAGCATGGCGTAGAGGGAGTGCGAGAGAGAGAGAGATGAGGCGAGATTTGGTGAGAGATGAGAAAGAGTGAGAGAGTGCATGATTTAAATGAAAGACAAAAAATAGAAGAAGACAACAGTAGTCAGTGACAAACTCACTGTCCGGTTAAACGCAACGATGATGATGATTATTGTTTGCTTAACGACTCCACCAACAGCTAGGTTATACTGGGGTACGAATGAGCAGGTGATTATGAAACTATGAAGTGATGATTAGTGATGGGCCATTTACAAACACCCATGCCTTATGCGGAATTCGAACCCACGCCCAGCGGTGACTTCAGTTTCTAAAGCAGTGCCTCAGCTGACCGAGCTACCGAGGGTGGCTTAAACGTGACGATAATAGATTGAATATCATTTATTGAATTTTATGAAATGTCATGAGATCAGCAGTTTTATTTGTCACGTTTATGATTCGAATTAGCAATACATATTAGGTGAATGAAGGTGTGCTATGAATGAATGACATACCATGCCAATCAGTGAATTATAATATGCTACTACTAATTAGGTATAACAATATGATATACACTGGACCTAAACTGATACCCGAAGTGATTATTTGAGAAGAATCCTTAACTGTGATTGTCTTCAGTTAAGTATTACAGTAAATGCAATTTATTTACTCTCTATTGAAGTGACACTCATGTGATAAGTTATTGAATGAAGAATGACATATTATTTGCTACGTGTTCCAAAATATAGACGAAATATGTGCCCTAATATTACTTCCATTCTTGAAACAAACTTATAGGATAATACATTCTACAGACACAGCAATAAATTTACCACTTTTGAGTCATGTAAAATAGAAATAATGCTTACCATACAAAAATATCATGTTCTAGAATTACAGAATATCTTTATTTTCAAAAGGATCCAACGTAGGTATTTATATTATGAACTATAAAATATGAAGAAAGTGCTCATTTTCCGCTACCGTGCATCAAATTTAGTTCTATACAGATACATTTCAACTTTCCATTTCTGTTTGCATTCATATTCTATTCTTGTAAAGTAACATAATGTAATATACATTACTCTCATCACCAGCCAGTTCCACGTGGTATAAACTGATCTAAAAGGTTTTATGGATGACAAAATTCGAAAAATAACAATTTTAAACATAGATGACACAAGTCACACACGTTATTCCATTTTGTTTTTTTCAGTGTGAATATATTATACACGCTGTGCTATGCTCTGTGCATCTTCTCTTCTTCTCGTTTTCATTTTTTATTACGCCAGCTATTTTATAATATCTTAAAACACAGCAGCGATATGGCGCACAACAAATTGCTATCCAAAAGTGAACTAGCAGCAGCTCTAGTCGCCAGCTATGCTGCTAATCTATTAGCTTTATATGTCATTGCTTAAAACCAATTATTATGCTATAAAACAGCTTTCTCGAGATATCTAAGCCTTCGTTAACCATGGACCAAACCACATGTTTGGCAAAATGAATTCATACAGTCTCTAAATAGAGACCTAGCCCTATCTCGGTCGAGTGCCCCCTTGAGTTATGACCTGTCACTAATGGTGACATTTGACCCGTACTAGGCTAAGTCGCACTGCAACCCTACATCCATGTGCAGGGGGGCTTGCACAGTCTTTACTCTAAAGCCATTGTTTACTGACTTGAAAGGATTACTGTACGCTTACCCTTTACTCAAATAATCCCTGCGTAATCCAACACTTCGTCTTATTCTTTTACAAAATTTTTAGTTTTTTTTTCTTTAAAAACCATGGCAACTGAAATAGTAGCAATGAATCAGTGGAGAAGATCAGGTTCTACAACTGGCCTCCAAAGATCAGTCACTGTTAACAAGATGAAAAGCACTGAGTAGAATTGTCGGAAGCTTCTTTTATTCGACTTATTATATATACAAGTTGTGCTTGGTGAAGAGGACTGTCGAATACGGCCGATGCGATCTGTAAATAGTAAAGGCTGAGACCTCATAGAGAAGTTGTTTGGCCAATTGTTCTTTTGAGTTTGAAAAAGAGTTTGAGCAGTCTCAGATTTAGTCGGTCTTGAGAGTGTGAACATTATAAGTAGGCCTACAACAAACAAGAATTATTATGGAGGAAGAAATCACTCACATGACAGAAGTATGTTATAACAAAAAGACACAATGCAGGTGATATTTCAGCTTAGTAGGCAAATGTAGCATAATTATGCGTTGTGAGAAGAGAGAGATTGTTATGGTTGTTTTATGAGTCATGGTTTTGATTAGTTATTTATTCCTACGTTTTGATTTAAAAGAAGAACATTTATTATATAATTTCCTTCAAATGGGTTTTTCCGATTGGAATGAACATTTGTAATGATGAGTATCGTTTTTGTATCAACATTGAAAAAGAAGGGGAACAATTTTGAGACCAGCCAATTCATACAGGAGTTTCGAAATTTCTTGAAAATATTTCTCAAAAGTGGTAGGCCTACAACCAGCTTAGCCCAAAAACCATACAGATCCCCCTTTGATGAGTCCAAATGCCCCCCACCCAAAAAAAAACGTTTCGTGATCATCGGACAAACCGAGTGACTAGTGCAGCGCTTTCCGAAAACAAATACAAATTAGTCAGGCAGAACTCCATAAAAGTAGCATGGAGGTCCTTGCATTCGCTAATCTGATTATGCAGATAAATAAAAGCAAGAATTGCTGGTGTGAAAGCTATATAAGTGCCATGTTTTCATTGCATGTTTTGCACACTGAACGTGACTTCACTGAATACTTGTGTGTGATAGCTTGAGATCAGAGTGGAGGTGCCTTGTCTCACTGAATACTTGTGTGTGATAGCTTAGGATTAGAGTGGGGGTGCCTTGTCTCACTGAATACTTGTGAGTGATAGCTTGAGATTGGAGTGGGGGTGCCTTGTCTCACTGAATACTTGTGTGTGATAGCTTGAGATCAGAGTGGAGGTGCCTTGTCTCACTGAATACTTGTGTGTGATAGCTTGAGATTAGAGTGGAGGTGCCTTGTCTCACTGTATACTTGTGTGTGATTGCTTAGGATTAGAGTGGGGGTGCCTTGTCTCACTGAATACTTGTGAGTGATTGCTTGAGATTAGAGTGGGGGTGCCTTGTCTCACTGAATACTTGTGTGTGATTGCTTGAGATTAGAGTGGAGGCACCTTGTCTCATTATACTTGTGTGTGATAGCTTGAGATTAGAGTGGAGGCGCCTTGTCTCACTGAATACTTGTGAGTGATTGCTTGAGATTAGAGTGTGGGTGCCTTGTCTCACTGAATACTTGTGTGTGATCGCTTTAGATTAGAGTGGAGGCACCTTGTCTCATTATACTTGTGTGTGATTGCTTGAGATTGCAGTGGAGGCGCCATGTCTCACTGAATACTTGTGTGTGATTGCTTGAGATTAGAGTGGGGGTGCCTTGTCTCACTGAATACTTGTGTGTGATTGCTTGAGATTAGAGTGGAGGCGCCTTGTCTCATTATACTTGTGTGTGATAGCTTGAGATTAGAGTGGAGGCACCTTGCCTCACTGAATACTCTTGTGTGATTGCTTGAGATTAGAGTGGGGGTGCCTTGTGTCACTGAATACATGTGTGTGATAGCTTGAGATTGCAGTGGAGGTGCCTTGTCTCACTGTATACTTGTGTGTGATTGCTTGAGATCAGAGTGGGGGTGCCTTGTGTCACTGAATACTCGTGTGTCATTGCTTGACATTAGAGTGGAGGTGCCTTGTCTCACTGAATACTTGTGTGTGATCGCTTGAGATCAGAGTGGAGGCGGCATGTCTCATTGAATACTTGTGTGTGAATGCTTGAGATTAGAGTGGAGGTGCCTTGTCTCACTGAATACTTGTGTGTGATTGCTTGAGATTAGAGTGGGGGTGCCTTGTCTCACTGAATACTTGTGTGTGATTGCTTGAGATTAGAGTGGAGGTGCCTTGTCTCATTATACTTGTGTGTGATAGCTTGAGATTAGAGTGGAGGCGCCCTGTCTCACTGAATACTCTTGTGTGATTGCTTGAGATTGGAGTGGGGGTGCTTTGTCTCACTGAATACTTGTGTGTGATCGCTTGATATTAGAGTGGGGGTGCCTCGTCTCACTGAATACTTGTGTGTGATTGCTTGAGATTAGAGTGGGGGTGCCTCGTCTCACTGAATACTTGTGTGTGATTGCTTGGGATTGGAGTGGGGGTGCCTCGTCTCAGGGAATACTTGTGTGTGATTGCTTGAGATTAGAGTGGGGGGGCCTTGTCTCACTGAATACTTGTGTGTGATTGCTTGAGATTAGAGTGGGGGTGCCAAGTCTCACTGAATACTTGTGTGTGATTGCTTGAGATTAGAGTGGGGGTGCCTTGTCTCACTGAATACTTGTGTGTGATTGCTTGAGATTAGAGTGGGGGTGCCTTGTCTCACTGAATACTTGTGTGTGATTGCTTGAGATCAGAGTGTGGGTGCCTTGTCTCACTGAATACTTGTGTGTCATTGCTTGGGATTGCACTGGAGGTGCCTTGTCTCACTGAATACTTGTGTGTGATTGCTTGAGATCAGAGTGGGGGTGCCTCGTCTCACTGAATACTTGTGTGTGATAGCTTGAGATTACACTGGAGGTGCCTTGTCTCAATGAATACTTGTGTGTCATAGCTTGAGATTATAATGGAGGCGCCTTGTCTCTCTGAATACTTGTGTGTCATTGCTTGGGATTAGAGTGGGGGTGCCTTGTCTCACTGAACACTTGTGTGTGATCGTTTGAGATTAGAGTGGAGGTGCCTTGTCTCACTGAATACTTGTGTGTGATCGTTTGAGATTAGAGTGGAGGCGTCTTGTCTCACTGAATACTTGTGTGTCATTGCTTGGGATTAGAGTGGGGGTGCCTTGTCTCACTGAATACTTGTGTGTGATCGTTTGAGATAAGATTGGTGGTGCCTTGTCTCACTGAATACTTGTGTGTCATTGCTTGAGATTAGAGTGGAGGCGCCTTGTATCACTGAATTCGTGTGTGTGATTGTTTGAGATTGGAGTGGAGGCGCCTTGTCTCATTGAATACTTGTGTGTGATTGCTTGGGATTAGAGTGGAGGCGCCTTGTCTCATTGAATACTTGTGTGTCATCGCTTGAGATTAGATTGAGGGGTGCCTTGTCTCACTGAATACTTGTGTGTCATTGCTTGAGATCAGAGTGTGGGTGCCTTGTCTCACTGAATACTTGTGTGTGATCGCTTGTGATCAGAGTGGGGGTGCCTTGTCTCACTGAATACTTGTGTGTGATCGCTTTAGATTAGAGTGGGGGTGCCTTGTCTCACTGAATACTTGTGTGTGATCGCTTAAGATAGGAGTGGGGGTGCCTTGTCTCATTGAATACTTGTGTGTGATTGCTTGGGATTACACTGGAGGTGCCTTGTCTCACTGAATACTTGTGTGTGATCGCTTGTGATCAGAGTGGGGGTGCCTTGTCTAATTGAATACTTGTGTGTGATCACTTGAGATCAGAGTGGGGGTGCCTTGTCTCACTGAATACTTGTGTGTCATTGCTTGGGATTACACTGGAGGTGCCTTGTCTCATTGAATACTTGTGTGTCATTGCTTGAGATCAGAGTGTGGGTGCCTTGTCTCAATGAATACTTGTGTGTGATAGCTTGAGATTAGAGTGGGGGTGCCTTGTCTCACTGAATACTTGTGTGTGATTGCTTGGGATTACACTGGAGGTGCCTTGTCTCATTGAATACTCGTGTGTCATTGCTTGACATTAGAGTGAAGGTGCCTTGTCTCAATGAATACTTGTGTGTGATAGCTTGAGATTAGAGTGGGGGTGCCTTGTCTCATTGAATACTTGTGTGTGATTGCTTGAGATTACACTGGGGGTGCCTTGTCTCACTGAATACTTGTGTGTGATCGCTTGAGATCAGAGTGTGGGTGCCTTGTCTCACTGAATACTTGTGTGTCATTGCTTGAGATCAGAGTGTGGGTGCCTTGTCTCACTGAATACTTGTGTGTGATCGCTTTAGATTAGAGTGGGGGTGCCTTGTCTCACTGAATACTTGTGTGTGATTGCTTGAGATTAGAGTGGGGGTGCCTTGTCTCATTGAATACTTGTGTGTGATCGCTTGAGATTAGAGTGGGGGTGCCTTGTCTCACTGAATACTTGTGTGTGATCGCTTTAGATTAGAGTGGGGGTGCCTTGTCTCACTGAATACTTGTGTGTCATTGCTTGGGATTACACTGGAGGTGCCTTGTCTCATTGAATACTTGTGTGTCATTACTTTGGATTACACTGGGGGTGCCTTGTCTCATTGAATACTTGTGTGTCATTGCTTGGGATTAGAGTGGAGGTGCCTTGTCTCATTGAATACTTGTGTCATTGCTTGGGATTACACTGGGGGTGCCTTGTCTCATTGAATACTTGTGTGTGATTGCTTGAGATTAGAGTGGAGGTGCCTTGTCTCATTGAATACTTGTGTGTGATCGCTTGAGATTAGAGTGGGGGTGCCTTGTCTCATTGAATACTTGTGTGTCATTGCTTGGGATTACACTGGAGGTGCCTTGTCTCATTGAATACTTGTGTGTGATCGCTTGAGATTAGAGTGGGGGTGCCTTGTCTCACTGAATACTTGTGTGTCATTGCTCGGGATTACACTGGAGGTGCCTTGTCTCATTGAATACTTGTGTGTGATCGCTTGAGATAAGAGTGGGGGTGCCTTGTCTCACTGAATACTTGTGTGTTATTGCTTGAGATTAGAGTGGAGGCGTCTTGTCTCACTGAATACTTGTGTGTCATTGCTTGAGATTAGAGTGGAGGCGTCTTGTCTCACTGAATACTTGTGTGTCATTGCTTTAGATGAGAGTGTGGGTGCCTTGTCTCATTGAATACTTGTGTGTGATTGCTTGGGATTACACTGGAGGTGCCTTGTCTCACTGAATACTTGTGTGTCATTGCTTGAGATTAGAGTGGGGGTGCCTTGTCTCACTGAATACTTGTGTGTGATCGCTTTAGATTAGAGTTGGGGTGCCTTGTCTCATTGAATACTTGTGTGTGATTGCTTGGGATTACACTGGAGGTGCCTTGTCTCACTGAATACTCGTGTGTCATTGCTTGAGATCAGAGTGGGGGTGCCTTGTCTCACTGAATACTTGTGTGTGATCGCTTTAGATTAGAGTGGGGGTGCCTTGTCTCATTGAATACTTGTGTGTGATTGCTTGGGATTACACTGGAGGTGCCTTGTCTTATTGAATACTTGTGTGTGATCTCTTGAGATTAGAGTGGGGGTGCCTTGTCTCACTGAATACTTGTGTGTGATAGCTTGAGATTACACTGGGGGTGCATTGTCTCACTGAATACTTGTGTGTCATTGCTTGAGATCAGAGTGTGGGTGCCTTGTCTCACTGAATACTTGTGTGTGATTGCTTGAGATTAGAGTGGAGGCGTCTTGTCTCACTGAATACTTGTGTGTGATCGCTTTAGATTAGAGTGGAGGCGTCTTGTCTCACTGAATACTTGTGTTTCATTGCTTGAGATCAGAGTGTGGGTGCCTTGTCTCACTGAATACTTGTGTGTGATTGCTTGAGATTAGAGTGGAGGCGTCTTGTCTCACTGAATACTTGTGTGTGATCGCTTTAGATTAGAGTGGAGGCGTCTTGTCTCACTGAATACTTGTGTATGATTGCTTGGGATTACACTGGAGGTGCCTTGTCTCATTGAATACTTGTGTGTCATTGCTTGAGATCAGAGTGTGGGTGCCTTGTCTCACTGAATACTTGTGTGTGATCGCTTTAGATCAGATTGGGGGTGCCTTGTCTCACTAAATACTTGTGTGTCATTGCTTGAGATTAGAGTTGGGGTGCCTTGTCTCACTGAATACTTGTGTGTCATTGCTTGAGATTAGAGTGGGGGTGCCTTGTCTCACTGAATACTTGTGTGTGATCGCTTGAGATTAGAGTGGGGGTGCCTTGTCTCATTGAATACTTGTGTGTGATTGCTTGGGATTACACTGGAGGTGCCTTGTCTCATTGAATACTTGTGTGTCATTGCTTGAGATTAGAGTGGGGGTGCCTTGTCTCACTGAATACTTGTGTGTCATTGCTTGAGATTAGAGTGGGGGTGCCTTGTCTCACTGAATACTTGTGTGTGATCGCTTTAGATTAGAGTGGGGGTGCCTTGTCTCATTGAATACTTGTGTGTCATTGCTTGGGATTACACTGGAGGTGCCTTGTCTCATCGAATACTTGTGTGTGATAGCTTGAGATTAGAGTGGGGGTGCCTTGTCTCACTGAATACTTGTGTGTCATTGCTTGAGATAAAAGTGGGGGTGCATTGTCTCACTGAATACTTGTGTGTGATCGCTTTAGATTAGAGTGGAGGCGTCGTGTCTAATTGAATACTTGTGTGTGATCGCTTGAGATTAGAGTGGGGGTGCCTTGTCTCATTGAATACTTGTGTGTGATTGCTTGGGATTAGAGTGGCGGTGCCTTGAATCACTGAATACTTGTTTGTGATCGCTTGAGATAAGAGTGGTGGTGCCTTGTCTCACTGAATACTTGTGTGTCATTGCTTGAGATTAGAGTGGGGGTGCCTTGTCTCACTGAATACTTGTGTGTCATTGCTTGAGATTAGAGTGGGGGTGCCTTGTCTCACTGAATACTTGTGTGTGATCGCTTGAGATTAGAGTGGGGGTGCCTTGTCTCACTGAATACTTGTGTGTCATTGCTTGAGATTAGATTGAGGGGTGCCTTGTCTCACTGAATACTTGTGTGTGATTGCTTGAGATCAGAGTGTGGGTGCCTTGTCTCACTGAATACTTGTGTGTGATTGCTTGAGACTAGAGTGGGGGTGCCTTGTTCACTGAATACTTGTGTGTCATTGCTTGAGATTAGATTGGGGGGGTGCCTTATCCTGCGTGAAATATGACCACTCCTAATAATAAGTTCGAATATCATAACAAATAAAGTACGCGTTCATGTCGTATGAATGGGTATGGGCTTGAACCATTTTCACTCTGATTTTAAACTTGATAACACAATTAATGTTATTAATGTCCATATGAACAGGGCTGTATTGATGCCTAGGACCACGAGGCCCGGGCCTAGGGCAGCAAATTCTCAAGGGACGTCAGGCGCTCAAATTTCCAATAATAAAAGAATATATTTTGAAAAATGGTATATTTCCATATAGACTCTAGTGTTTATTCACGTTTTGAGATTCCAACTAATGCATAGAGAGCATTAAAAACATTGTTCTGTATTACTAGTCCCCTTCAATTCTACAATATAGTTCTTGTCGAATTTTTGTCTTGCCGTTTGAGAAATTTCAATATTATTATTTCTACATATTATTTAGTAACGATCAAAGTTCATAAAATTATCCTTCTCATTGATAGGTCATAGTATCAGCCCAACACCAAGATATAGGCCTAAACCTTAGACCAGTACAATATTTATAAATGTGCTACTGAATAAAAACCTGGAGCTCGTCATATTTATGAGATGATGCACTATACTGAATTAGTTACTATACTTGATGGCGGGGGGGGGAGGGGGGGGGGAGGGGGGGGGGGGGAGGAGGTGTCGAATAATTTCGGGCCTAGGGGCGCAAAATATCTTGATACAGTTTAAGCAAGGTCTCCTGTATATATGGTGTGAACGGGTATATTCTATTATTGTATTAGGTTAGGTTCGTTTAGGTAACATAAAATTGGGTAATGATGCCAAATGCACCTCCCCTGCGTATCAAAACCGACCAGGTTCACGTTGGTTCCAAATAACATATCATACAGCCATTGTAATATGGCCCATGGATGATATAATACGAGAGCACGAAAATGGTGTGCATGGCATGGGTAGATCAGTTATGTCAATAATACACGATAAAGGAGAATTATAGTTCATTTGACCATCAATTAATCATTATTATGAACGTAAAGAGAGAAAAAGCAAGGACGAATAAGGATCCTTTTTTAGTAATGATAGTCACGCTATATACGATAGGAGGGATATATTCGCTGTACCTCTATTTATTGAGTTGTGTTTGTTTATATATTAGATTCTGCTCAATTAGCTTTCACAATTCCGTCGGTGATATTTAGAATCAGTAAATGGAATATATAATTGAATTCAAGCTGTTATAAGCTTGAATTGTAATCAGAAATAATAATAAACATAACAAATTATCACAACTCAAACAATCTATATATTTTAACATGCAGTTAATTACTTTTACCACCTTTGTAATTTTTTCTATGTTCTTATTATAATATCCATGATTATTTCTCATTATTTCAGCATATTGTTTGCTAGACAACTCCACTATCAAGTAGACTTTTGGGGGGTACGAATGAGCAGATGCCAGATGAATGAAATGTATAAAATCCCATGTCTTATATGGGACACTTTAGTTTCTAAAGCAGTGCCATAGCTGAATGAGTCACGAGAGGCTGTTTATTCTATCTGTACATATACAATTCAATGGGGGAAAACACTGAAAATATGTCCATTTGTTGGAATTTACCTTTTTTTTTATGATCAATTTATTTCATCTCTTTTTTGGGCTACTGAAGAAATAATGTTAATTGATTCACTTGCATATTTTATATTTGACTTTTAATCATATCGTGTCGAACCAAATTAGCTTCAGAACGGAATAAAGTTGGATGTTTGATGACTGTTTTCTCGTCATCTTTTTTTCCAACGTATTTGAAAGGTAGAAGTCAATGAAATCTATTCCACTGGATGGAATTGCACAATTTCTTTGTTTATACTTCATGAACTAGATGATGAACAAAGTTATGCATTATCAACAGTATATCTTGAGAATATCATGCCCAGAATAATTGTTGAAAAAGAAAAAAATTTAAAAACTTTTTGAAAAAGTGTGAAATAGATAAATTTGTCATTCCTAAAAAAAAAAAATTGAAGTGACGCAAATGCATAACTTTGTCGAATGCACTTCTATGAGATTTTACAAAACTACTTTTCTCAAGCCGTTTTTCACAAAAAAAGTGTCTCCGTGGCCATTGACAAAAT
>OZ023327.1:22372568-22375332 GCA_964007535.1 Brachyptera risi
TTCAGGAGTGATTATGGCAAGGATTTGTACGCCCTTTTTTTAACAAATTGTACGATTTTCAATTCATAATAATTTATGATGGAATAATGTTCCATAGCAGTTACTCATGGTGAAAGGGACACAAAGATTGCTCATTTTATTGACTGTGCAAAATATCTAGAACAAAAAAATGATCAGGTCGAATTACATTCATTTGGGGATTTTTTGGAAAGGCGAGTCATATGACTAAGGCATAAATAGGATTCATAGGGAAAAGAGAAGAAGATGGGAAATGCTGATGAATAATAGGTCATTTTTGACATGGATTTTTCAAAAAAGAAAACATTACACAGTGGATATGAATGTTCACATATTCTACCATAAACATGGTAACATTGGATTACAAAGACTGCATGACAAATGACAAAGAAAGTCTCTCTTGCGAAGAATTGTTCTCAATAGGAGGGGACTCAGTTCCTAGCCATCATACTCCACCCAAACCCCGCTCTAATTTATGGCACAGCACAATTAATGCACAATCCCAGGCTGAATAAGAACTGTTGGAACGCAATGCTTTTCAGAGAAACACTTCACGCTCAAAGTGTCATGGGGTATAGACAAATCATGCCGTATTTTCTGGGAAATGGGATATTTGCGCTGTTATAATTTTCTCTAACATCATGACTGGAGAAAAGGAATAACTGGAAATGTACAATGGAAGCAAAAACAGTGCATTGATAAAATATCGTTTTTTGGGGTTTGTTTTTATGAAATATATTTTGCGTTTCTCATTATTAGTTGAACCCAGTTGTTTTAAAAGCTGTACTGATCTAAGTTAGGAAAGATAACACGCATAACTTCATATACACTTAGCAAAACGAGCGTTCAATGTAACGATCGATCGCGTTTACTGTGTATTACCATCAACAATCTTTTGGGTTTTAACCCGTGCAAAGATTGATCAGTAGATTTTTAAAACTGTTATTAAAAAGTTTGTTCATGTCATTTCATTTATCACCATAGTTAATGTATCAAGAAGTATATACATTACTAGTATCGTATACCTAACTAATCAAAACACACCAACGACCTATATTCTGATCGAACGATCACAATTATTCGCTAGATTATTATTATTATTATATCATATTGAGTTTCAACGACGCACTGCCATAATAACTGGGATATATTTGGCGTCGGATATTTGCTTAACGAAATCGCAAACAGGTAGGTTGTTTCTAGCTGAACGAATGTTTACAAATACCCGTTTCTTAAACGGGACTCGATTCTACACCCGACTAAGTTTCAGGTAATATGAGCAGCCCGTATCAAGATATTTTGCGTCCCTAGGCCCGAGAGGAATTTACCCCCCCCCCCCCCCCCCCCTCCCACCGACACTCCGTCAAGTATAGTGATTGATATAGTATAGTGCACTATCTCATAAATATGACTTGGTCTGAGTTTTATTCACATTTATACTTAATGTGTCATCAATGAGAAGAATCATCTCATAAACTTTGACCGTTACTGAATAATATGTTGAAATAATGATATTTGGATTTGTTAAATGGCAAGACAAGAATATGAAACTATATTGGCAAGACTATATCGTACACTGGAAGAAAACTGTAGCAATAAAGAACATTGCTTTTAACGCTCTCTATGCATTGGTTGGTATCTCAAAGCGTGTATATATATATAAATGTATATACACACATATTTATATATATATATATATATATATATATATATATATATATATATATATATATATATATATATATATATATGAATATATATATATATATTAAATAAATATATATATATATATATATATATATATTTATATATAAATATATATATATATATATATATATATATAAATATATATATATATATATAAATATATATATATATATATATATTAAATAAATAAATATATATATATATATATATATATATATATAGTATATATATATATATATGTATGTATATATATATATATATAAATATATATATATATATATATATATATATATATATATATATACATACATATATATATATATATATATATATATATATATATATATATATAAATATATAAAAATATATATATATATATATATATATATATATATATATATATATATATATATATATATATATATATATGTATATGGGGAAAAACCGATTTTGGCAAATATACTCACTTATTATTTGATTTTTGAGGGGCCGACGTGCCTCTAGAATTCACCTCCATCAATATGGCCCTGAAGGTAAGTAAAAATAAGTGGATATCGGTTATCGGTGAGTAATCGTTCCCACAATCTTGTATAAAACCTCCACCTGAAATTATGAGAAACATTTGTGATATGCCTATTGGATAAGACACGGTACGTAACATTTGTCAGAGTCCACATAAACTATAGGCTATCGCAGCAACTTTCAAATTGAACATAGTGTAGTGAAATTGCCTCATAACATTTAAAGACATACGAATTACTTCTGAAATGATGCCCATTCATATAACACACATTCACATTAAGAGCTGGCGGACAATTTGCCAGGCTACAAGATCTTCACATGTGCTAACCTATGACCTACCCTAATCATCATAATAATAATCCTAACGATATATCAATAGATACATAGTCAGGCAAATTGTACCTTGGCATTTAAATATTTCATTACACATATTATTTTTCAATATATATATATATATATATATATATATATATATATATATATATATATATATATATATATATATATTTATATATAT
>OZ023327.1:22375532-22453032 GCA_964007535.1 Brachyptera risi
TAAACCTCTCTCTTGCCAGTTTGAACCCGATTCTCTCTACCCCTAGCTCACTTCTTATCTGCCTACTTCGAACTTCAGCCATTCTCGTGATCCCCTTCAGACTCCTCAAGAACTTCATCTCAGCTGCCAGTAGCTGGTTCATTTCCCTTATACCCGCCGACCACGTTACTGCCCCGTACGTTAGAATTGGCAGGAAATACGTCTTATGCATGATCAATTTGCATACTTTCGGGACTTTCTCTCATTTTTCAGCAACTTACTCACTGCCTGATAAAGTGACTGCTTTCTTTCATCTTTCCTGCACTTCTCTACCTACTTTACCCTTGTTGGTGATTAGGTTCCCAAGGTTCTTGAACTTTCCTACCTCTTTCAACCATCCGTCTCTAAGCTTGATCCTGGCATGACCGTGTTTAATCTTCTTCTTTTCCATGGTCATTGCTTCGCTCTTCTCTTCACTTATTCTCAAACCCTTCTTCTACGTCTCCTCACTCCACTTATGAATCTTGGATTGCACTTCCTCTCTAGTTTCTCCCCACACCACCACATCATCAGCATAAATCAATGTTCGAGTAGCCTCACTCTCATTTGGAACCACTTTCTTCAGTAACTCGTCCATTACTATGGTAAAGAGCATTGGTGACAATCTACTCCCTTGTCGTAGCCCTTCACTTATATTAACCATTCCGATCTCCCCATCCCCGACTGCACACAACTCACATTGTTCCGATACATACTTCTGATTCGCTCAACCAAGTCCTTGCCTATATATATTTATATATATATATATATATATATATATATATATATATATATATATATATATATATATATATATATATATATATATATATATATATATATATATATATATATATATATATATATATATATATATATATATATATATATATATATATGAAACCATTTTTATCAACAGATAGTAACATCAGGAAATGCAAATGAAGTGCAAGTGAAAATTCAATGTCAAGCTTGGGCAGAGAGAATAGTTTTGCCCCATTGTGTACAAACTACTCACTCATCTATGAACGTAAATATACTTCGATTTCCTGGAAATTATGTTGTGGCAACTGCCCGATTGATGTCTGAGCTGATTTACTATTGACTCATGAGGAATTTTATACCTAGAAATGTAATAATGTATTGTTATTAATATAGTTACGAAAATTATGAAAAGGCTTCATATAATGATATAAAATACAATTAGCATTGCAATTTTCAGTGAAATGAATCTGTATAAAATCCCTATAGGTGAATAATAGTCTACTTTACGTCACGTCTTGTTCCATGATGTTGAAGAAAACAATCACCTTTCGATGATTTTTTAAATGTAAATGAGAAATGTAATTTTGATTTGGAAGATACGAGCAGAGATATTCTAAAATCCATAGACTTTTTCATATTGTATGTGCTATTGTTTTTATTAATTCTACATGAATTAGCTTTCAACTCGAAATGTTGTCGCGAAAGTCCCTAAAATGAACCAGAACTAAAATGCATTAATCTACATATTCAAAAATCAGGTTTTGTTTTAATGCTATCGATCTGAATAACAACAAAAATGTTTGAAATAAGTGAAATTATTCTGTTTAAAAACATATTTAAATAGATATCGCAATTATCTCATCTTGCTCGTCCACATACGTATACTCTAAGACTTCTTGGGAAGTTTCATTCTCAACGATAGCAAAATGAAAAACACACTTGCCATCCTACAATATTTCATCCAAACTTCATGCTTATATATAAGGTACCTGGAGAGAAAAAGAAAATATATACGAAAAACTTTTTTATTTGACATCACATATCGATATATTTTGCATATTTTCTCTCTCTTTCCCTTCTCTCGTTCATCATACAACCTAGATTGATTTGTAATCCATGCTCTCTCTTCTCGATCCCTACACGATATATGAATGTAATTTAGGTAAGTGTTTCTTGAAGGTATCAGATCCGTATATCGTAATTCATGGATTGATCATATATATATATATATATATATATATATATATATATATATATATATATATATATATATATATATATATATATATATATGTGTGTGTGTGTGTGTGTGTGTGTGTGTGTGAATGTGTATGTATAACATACATATACAGCATTCGATTGGCCAAGTAGCTTGATTTATGTGTTGTGCAACTTACCTATAACGTGAAATATCAGTTACTATCGATCTATTTCAATGTATATTTGTAGACGAGCTCAAGAGATTCGATTGTTATTGCATCCTATATGATGTATTAGTTCAGAAATATCATTAGCCTATTCAATCGAGAAGACATGTCTTGGTTTATTTTCTCTCGTTGGGAAAAAACTGGACCTATACATGTATTACTTTTTTTGTATATACCTGTCTTCCTACACCCGTAGAGATGCATGGATCAAAAAGATCCCGTAGGATCAGAAGAATAGTCTGTGGATATTTGTGATACCTTGTCGCCACTCGTACTCCTGGATCATAGGAGGTAATGTGATGTCGGTTCTTCTGGTATAGTGATTTAGTTGAGAGGAAAAGAGGAAGATGATCTATTATTCAGGAACCAACACATACAGATAAACAGTATAGTAACTCTCACTACATATATAGTGAAACCACTAAAAATACCTTGGTCGGCAATTGAACATGGAAATCAAAACTCAATACTCGGCGTGCATGCAGGCGGGCTCATTCTTTATTTTTTATTTTTTATATTGGGTTTTAACGACGCACTATAATGATAACCAAGATGTATTGGCGTCGAATGAATGATTGGTGAGATGATGGGATGGTGAAATGAAGGTTTTTCAGGTATTAGAAAGGATTGTGGGAAGGAAGCGGTCGTGGCCTATATTGTAGGAACCATCCCGGCATTAGCCTAGGCTACAGAGGGAAACCACGAAAAACCCCTGTAAAGATGAACGGTGGCGGGGATCGAACCAGGTCCGATATGCCCCTTTACCTCCCGGATCACATGAAGCAAGTGCGTCAACCACTCAGCTACATGTGCCGGTCGGGTTCATTCTATAATAACTGATTCACCTCCATCTAAATATATTCTCATTTTTTCATAATAGCATATATATATATAGAGAGAGATTTGTACGACCGTATAGAATTATGTTACGACCATGCCTTACAGCAATCAGAGCTCATACTTATGTCGATATTTTTAGGATAATACGAAAGTACAAAGCGATTGCTAATACCTAAATCCCAGCCACAGCCAACATAAGCAGATTTCGTCGTTTACTGAAACCAGTTAAATACTCTTATGGTGAAGCAATTGTATTAACGGCTACTTTTATAGGATTAAAATTTCCCAGAGTTGAATGAAACTGCTCGTCTACCGGAATCCAAACCAGAGGATCTTCTTCTAGGCCTATATCCGGATAAGCACAAGCTTTGCAACATATTATAACTTGGTGAAATTTAATTAATCTTTGTGTACTAATTGGATGATCCTCTTATAATTCATAATCTATATTATTTATAACTATTTGTGTTAGCCCATACACCACGGTAATACGGCCGAGAAGGAATAACTCAATACGTGCTAACTGGGTGGTATATGTGTTTGACCTTTGAATATACTATTCAAATCGAGGTAGCAATAATAATATTATACTTCGTTTGAATACAAGAGTGGAATTGGCATCGAGTAGGAAAACTATGTATGTGATTTTCATTTATGTATTCATTTATATTGCTTTAACGACGCACTATGATGATGACTAAGATCTATCGACTAAGATCTATTATACTTCGTTTGAATACAAGAGTGGAATTGGCATCGAGTAGGAAAACTATGTATGTGATTTTCATTTATGTATTCATTTATATTGCTTTAACGACGCACTGTGATGATGACTAAGATCTATCGACATCAGCAGAATAATGTGATAATGAAATGAAGGTTTCTCAGATAGTGGATAGGACAGTGGGAATGAAGCGGTAGTGACCTATATTGTAGGATCCATCCCGGCATTTATTGGGCTATAACAGAGAGAAACCACGATAAAACTCTATAAAGATGGACCGTGGCGGGAATCAAACCGAGGTCCGATGTACGGTTTCACTTCCGGGTTACACGGAGCGAAAGCGTTACCACTATTATGTATGCTACACGTATGGTACAAGTGCCGGAATGTGTTTTTCTGTGTTATGACAGAACCTGTATATACCTTTTTCTGTTGCTTGAAGTTTTTGCACTTGACAATTCTCTATGATTGTCACATTGTTAATTATAGGAAGAAATAAAGCCGCATTGAAAGAATAGATAGTAAACCATTTGATTGTATACAAGACGTCAGAAGATATATAAAAAAAAAGAGATGGAGATTCAATGTTGATTCAATCTAATGTTTTATATATTCAGAGCAACACCGAACCACGATATTTGTTATATATTGCCTTTATTTGCAGATCACGTTTATACCGTGCGATCCATTTTATGGCAATATATTGAATGTGCCATGTATCTTCGCTCTTACGGGTATAGCTTAGTTCGAACCGAAGATCCTCCCTTGAATTAGAATGTCCTACGCCACAGGAAGACAAGTGGCGTCCTGTAAATTTCAAAGAGCTTGTAGAAACCAGAATAGATTCCAAAGAGCTCCCACCTGAAGTATTCGGAATCAGAAGGGCATGTACGGATTTAGAGGTGATAAGTCGGGGAACTTGACAGCAACATAAAAGTGACATTCGAATGATTATAAGTAACAATATTAAATGACCGCAAATACGATTGAAAGTTGCACCCAGTTGAGAGGTCAGATCTCACGCTCTGAATGCTTGAATCATCTGGATGCTGTGAGGACCGTAACGGCAAATACCTTGATCCTTGATTGTGTTAGCAGTTTCAATCGTACACTCACGATTCCGAATTATACACATTAATTAATTCAAGAAAGTTGGCAGTTCTGATCAAGAGCCATCTCTCACCTGGGTGAATATGTATTAATTTATAATGACATGCAGTGGCGTTGTAACGGGTGGGAGGCACGGGGGGCAATGCCTTCTCTTCTCCCAATTTTTTTATTTTTATATTGGGTTTTAATGACGCACTATACTGATGGCTACGATTCATTGGCGTCGCTGGATGATGAATGAGATGATGGGATGATGAGATGGAAGGTTATTTGTATTAGGTGTTTTGGATGGTGGGGAGGAGTCGGTCGTGGCCTGTTGTTAAGGAACCATCCCAGTATCAACCTGAATGACAGAGGGAAACCACGAAAAACCCCTGTCAGGATGGTTGACCATGGCGGGAACCGAACCCCGGTCTCCCGAATGACGATTCAGTGTGTTACCACTCGGCCACGCGTCTCAGTCTCTCCCAATTTTCGATCAAAGGAATGATGATGGAGCTAGGGGTGTAAGAAAAAAAGTCGCGTATATAGTATATACTATTTTGTTTTTTTGGTTCTCATTACAACCCAAAGTGAAGAAGATGAAAATTCTGTGAGCAAGTAAATATGTTTACTATACATAAACATGTATACCTGGACACCTTATATACCTTATATAAAAGGAGTACCTTATATAGTAACGTGGTTATTATGATAGTTCCCAGTCCTCCCGATTTACTCGAGTGTCCCCACAACTTCCAGTTGGAACGCAGTTTTTACCATTTTCAGCCATTTTTCACATAACTAATACCACATTTGTGAAACAATGTATATATTCAAATCATCAGAACGCCTCCGATCCAAAACAGTACAATTCGGTTAGAAATGAAGAAGGTGTAGCAAATACTGTGCCTTAGTGAGTGTGTTGATAGTCGGTGATTTCAACTTGATTGAAAATGTTCCGACCCATGTCGAACTAGATTTCAGCTGTAATTAGTTCTCTGTGGTGTAGTGAGAGTGACTGTTTCTCAGATTTATGTGGCCAAGTTACGGCGTCATTTAATTAGCAATGTAGACATATACTATTTCGGCAGTCACTATTTAAGTCGTTTTTATATACTATGACGTGAATTCTATAACGTTATTTCCATTGTTAGGTATCATCTTTATTACCGATATTAGTTTTTCCATCATGTTGTTGCAATCATTAATCATTACAAGTAAGAGACGCTGCAATTAGTTGACTGTATAAATGAAACAAGAAAGGTATTGAGGGAACAAAGACAATATTGTGAAAATCAAATCAGCTCTATAGAGATTGTGTTGAAACACAAGTTTTTGAACCTAGTTAGATGACGCCTCAAATAACATTTTACACCAGAAAGTTGAGAAGAAACTTGCTCCGCGGGTGACCTTCAATGATTGCTCCGCGGAAAATTGGGAAATATTTTTAATAAAATCGTATTCGAACTCATCAAATGATTGTCACATTTTTCACTTTTCCCTAAAGAACACCAAATTCGAATTCAAATTCAAAAATCATTTTATTCTATACATAATACATAAGAAATTACTGTTTTAAAAAAGGTGCAGTTTTCATTTTTCACATAATTAACATTATTACACACACCTTTGGTATAGATAGATTAAACCCTGAAAAAGAAAGATTGAAAATGAAGTGAATAAAGATATTGTGCTCCTTGAATTATGGTAAGATCCAGTTTAATTAATGAATAATAAATTCAATTCCAGTCATCTGACAGTGTTTGGTATTGAGTAGCCTACTGAAGATGAATAAAAAATGAAACTGAAATAAAAGAATGTCTAGAAGCCCGCATAAGAAAGACAAAATTCTTGTGTGCGGCTGAAATAAGTAGAATATTGAATAATCCACGATATTTCGGTGACTTTCCAGAATAATTTGGATCATGCATTTTTTTGTAAATTATTTTTGTCAATTATTATTTCATCTATTTTTCTATTATCATAATGAAAATACTATGAAATCTTTTAACTTATCTTCCATTGAAATGACATCAATTCGAAAGATTTCACTTTTTCGTGGAAAGTATTCATTACTTAGAAAGCTTAGCAAGATTTATTTCAAGAGATATTTGAGTCAAGATAACCTTATTTATAGTTTGGCAAGCGTTTTATAGCCAGTATGATGTGCCTCAATGCAATTGCTGAATATTATATGTTGACCGAAATAACGATAGAATGATGAAAAGAGATTTCACATAGATTGAATACTTTTCATATCGTTTATCCAATATTACACAAAATGATTCAAGAGAATGGATTTCATAGAAATACATCACTCATAAATCTCTGACTTTCTAACTTCACTCATAGATCTATGACACATCTCAGTAAATCTAATAATAAGCTCCTTAACAATAATGATTTTTTTAGTTCTATTCATTCATCATCTATTTATTTGTTCATTCATTTATATATTCTCCATTTGATTAATTCAATGTAAGAATGAAGGATTTGTCATAAACCAGGCTGAGGCCATACTAAAATAGAAATCAAAGTAGAATAATTAATTAATTATATCAGGTGATACAGTAACTGTATCACATCACGGTTATAGTTGGAGCTAGAAAGTTACGGACTTTTGATAAACTCATTGATGTTATAGAATGGATTCAAGAAGAGATTAAAACCTGATCATTTTTAAAACGCATAAAAACCCTCCAACAACAAACACATTTAAAATAAACGAAGCTTATTAAGGGTACTCTCCACATCCCCCCTTCCCCACATCCCCCCACAAGGGGCACCACGGAGTGGCGCCTTGGTTCGAATATCTATGGTTGAGCTTGCCGCCCCCCCCCTCCCCCCCTCCTCGGCATCTTTCAAAGTGTTCCGACGCCCATGATTACATATATCAATGCCGTATTCTAATTCAGTAGATATTGTAATTTTTTGAAAACCGTTTCATAAATCTAAACACTGGGTTATTCTTATGGGATTTTTCAAAGTCTTCAATGGATTTTTTTTCTATTTTTTCCATGGATTTGCCCAGTTCTGAATCCCGCGGTTTCAAGTAACAGAAGCTTATGTCCAGCACATAATGGAAAGATGAATGTATTCTCCAGTTCAAGACCATAATTCAAGACACACATATTTAATCAAGCTGTGCCCAGCAAGTTAGACAAGTCCTCGTACCCAAATACAGTTTCGTACAGTATTAACATTATTATATAACAGAGTTTTGACGACAATGGTAATGAAATAATGACATTCCGTTACTTCAATTGATTGCTACGTGAAGGGTAAATATGTTACAATACCGAACCTTGGACCATGGAGCTTTTGAGTACTTGTTCGACTGTGGTCATAAATAACGGTTATCCCAAAATGAAAAGAAAAATCCAGTTGTGGTCACAACACAATCATGATTTTTTTTTTCATTTTCAACCTGTCTCCCTATATTCTGAACTACACTGTTATCGATGTAAATAATTCAGAGTTTGTCTAAAGCATCATTCACTGCAGTTTTCATTAAAACTATCATTCATGATTTATCCTATATAGTTTCAATTCCACCCAGTAATAATAGTTTTTTTTCAAAGAAATCATCAATGGTACTATCACTATCCATTCAATAATCGTACGATATATCAAAATTGAATTCTATCACTTGGTGGTTGTTAATTAATTATATCCCACAAACACTCAATCAAAAGTTCATAGTGAAGCTTCTACAACTTGGGTAGCTAACCTGAATTTCCTTCACTTTCCTCTCCACCCTCCCTCCCTCTCGCATCCCTTTAATTCACCCCATTGTTTCTCGTTATACCATTTGAATAAAGATGAATGGGAAAGAGGGTCGGTGGGAGTATGCAGTTAGTTGTATATTAGTCAACGTTTGATTTGCATTTACTGCCCAACAACCGAGTTATCGTAAAATCTTAACCTAACAAAATAATAATGAATCACCGGTAGTGTAATTTTGTAGCATATATGTATGTATATAATGAATAAATGTTGTTTGGTCTAATAGGTACACACACACACGTACACACAATGTCCTATATATATATTAAGTACACATTGCTGTGTAATCAATGGCCGTGGAAACAAACAAGGTTTTACTAACTAAATTACACACAATTCATAAACCAATGAAGGCCTCAGTATGACCCATTATAATATCATTTGGAATTGTATACACTCGTTTGTATACCGTGTAGATCTAGAATAGAAGAAGTATTTGCAGAAATTTTGGTCATATTATGATCGTAATCATTTTTTTTACTTATTCGATTATATTCTTCATAAAATATAGTCTAGCTTTGTAGTACATTGGACTATATAATACTATTGGACTGATTCTTTCATCGGTATATATTTTAATTTCCAAGGCCCGGTATTACAGTGTCCGGTTAGCATTTATAATAATAATAATAATAATAATAATAATAATAATAATGTTTATTTGTACAGATTGATCATATACATGATATTGTCATCGTCATGAGAGAGAACAAAAATAAGATGAGTGATATTATGGAATTATGTAATACATAAAAAATCGTTTTCCAAGTTGTCAAGGTTTAAATTTCACAAATAGAGCAGTATATATACACATCATAAGACAAAGCTTCGTAAAATGTTGAGGAGAAGATGCCATATTATTTCTCTATATTTATGGAGCATCTCGTATGAATTCTTGTATACTATAATAGCACTTTGTAATCAACAAATGTTTTAGACCCAATTTGAATATATTTTCCTTCTTTCTCCTGAGTGTCAGAGGTAAGGCGTTAAAAAGATATGTACCAGCATATATAGGTCATTTTTTAAAAATAGACAGATTGTGAACTGGGACTTTTATATTATTGTGTCTTGTATTGTAACTATGTTCATCGTCAAAATCGTTAATTAGATACTTATTATCTAGTACGTAAAGTATAGAATTATAAATATATATGCATGGAAGTGTCATGATTTTAAAATTTATGAAGAGAGGTCGGCAAGAGTCCTTATAAAAAACTTCAGCGCAGGGGTTAAAGCTAGCATTTGCGAGGTACCTAATCGCTCTCTTTTGAAGTATGAAAATGCCATTTACTTTGGGGGAGTGCCCCCATAGTATTATGCCATATTGTAAATGAGAGTTGATGTGTGCAAAATAAACAAGTTTTGCGGTCACAAAATCGCATACATCCATTATACGCTTCACCAAGTAGCAGCCTGATGCTACTTTCTGAGAAATATATTTTATGTGACTAGTCCACGTCAATTGTTTGTCAAGGATGATACCAAGAAATTTAACTTCCTTTTTCTCTTCTATACTTTTACCCTCCAGGTAAATTAGTGGTGATGACACATTGTCGAGAGTTGTAGAATTCATAGGCCTACTCTTAGCATTGTACTGAAACTGCATGAATACTGTTTTAGAGCTATTTAGGTACAAGTCGTTAGCCGTTACCCACTCAGATAGCTCTTTTACTGCTGCAATCATGGTGAGGTATGATAATTATTGTTGCATTCTGAATTTGCTTGGTTAACACACGATTTTGATCCTTGAATTAAATGACTTGTGTCATCTGCATAGAGCGTTAATTTGCCATTTTTCACATTATTTGGCAGATCAGTTGTGAATAGAATGAACAGTATCGGAGCAATCGTCGATCCCTGAGGCACTCCTGTGTTGAAAGTAACTTCATTAGACAGATGTGTATGTCCATAAGTATCAATTAATTTTACCACTTGTTTGCGATCTCTTAAGAAAGATTGGATCCATTTGTTCGGGTTCCCAACACTACCTGGACACTTCAATTTATGTAGCAATTTTTCGTGGTTCACGACATCAAAAGCTTTAGAGAAGTCGTACAATATACCAGTTGCAATTTCATGATTATTCCATGAGGCAAGAATGTTACCAACAAAGCTAGCTATCGCAGTTACTGTTGAACGTCCCCTTATAAAACCATGTTAGCTGAGAGTTAGTGAAAACAAATAGTATGGTTAACCATGGTGATAACAACTTACTTTAAACTGCCAGTTAGAGAACGTTGGTAATTCCGGCACCGAGTCGATTGAATTAGAAACTATGAAGCCTTCAATTAAATTAAAATGGGTTATCATCTATAAAAGCACACAAACTGCTGTCAAGATGAGGTCAAGATAGAAATAATAAATATACCATCTGTTTCGGATATTTACGTTTTGAAATATGATTTCTATGAAAATATGAAAGGAAGCGAAAAAGTTCTTGAGATTGTAACCACTGAGAGCGGAACCTAAACGGATGTGCATATGTCTTTTCAATGAAATTCTCATACCATTGTATGTTGTTAGAGAGATATCATTTTCAAAACTGAGACGAATGGTCGAGTGTCTAGCACACCAAACCGTTATTCAGGAGACCGAGGTTCGATTTCCGCCATGGCCGACCATCCTGACACTGACAGGGATTTTTCGTGATTTCTCTCTATCGTTCTGGTCAATACTGGGATAAGTAACAACATGTTACGACCGTTGGAGGTTTATGATAATATGACTTAATTGACCCCATATAATGGAAACCATATCTGTACCACTGGAAGAAGACGGGGGGGGGGGGGGAGGTGGCAAAAATATGTATTGAGATTTGATAATAGAAATGTATATAGAAGGGATCATGTTCTTACTTTCCAGTTCATATTGGTAAAGGGTTATATATTGAATATATCGATGTGTAGAGGATGCAATCGACTGTCCGTCCTATTCATTAGTTAGCGTGATTTATGCAAGCCATTTGCTATATTCTGGGTACCCGGGTATCAGCATAATACCCGGGTAATGCATTTTACCCAATCATATCCAATTAATTATAGACATTCATCCAATTTTATATTATGCCACCTGTTAATACATTTCATATTAAACTGAAACTGACTATAAGTGATAATGTACATATGAATGTGTGTATATGAAACAGTATGAATGATTGTATATGTGAAATGTAAGATTGTATTTGTTTATACTTTCTACCTGTTCAACTGTTTTTATTCACTGATTAACGCTCCATATATGTTACATCTTAGTCATCAAATGTATTCGTCCTTTGGAATAAAATAAAATAATAATGATAATAATTACGCCTACCCGAGCCGGGAACCCGGGTACCCGGGGGCATCACTAGAAAATGTGTAATTTTTGTACCACGGTGACGGCATATTTTTGGTTTTGAATATATAGTTGGTTGCACAGCTCTGGAACTCTGTAACCTACCCATCGGTACGATAGCTTATTTTGTCATGCGCGAAATATTCTTTCTTCTCACCTAATTTGACATGTGTCTTTTTATGTAAGCCTACTCAAAATTTGAATAGAAAATATACATCTGTATATAATATGTAGATACATCTACAAAATATTTTCTTCCATGAGGCTACCAAAAGAAGACATCTGAAAACCCTTTCCTTGTTTTTGGCTTCTAACTAGGACGTGATTCTGACAGTGTGCTATACGGAGTGTCTCTAGGTATTGTCAGAGCCCGAGTACGGCAAGGAAAGCTGTGTGTGTGGGAGGGGGGGGGGGGGTGTTTCGTTGGGATAAGTGTGCGTGGTCTGAATAGCTGGGGTAATGGGCGCCAATGGGCGGCAGAGGGCCAAGAAACATAGGGATGCTTGCCTATAGTCGATGAGACTATGAATATATTGCTATCTGACGCCTGCAGACGCTAAAGAGAGTTGTGGGGAGGGGGGGAGAGGGGGGGGGGTGAGGATAAGAAACGTACACCATAAACCGCGACTTGAAACCACATTCTCGATAAGAGTAGCGATGGGAAAAACAGTTCACTAAATCATTATTTATTAAATTTCCGTTTAAATTGCAATTGACACTAATAAATGATTATCAAATGCTACTGAATCTAGATGGATTGTTCAAAGAAAAACCACCCGGCCTTGATGATTGCTTCCAATCGCCCAATTATCTTCCATTGTTATTGAAATAACATGATTTCATGGATAAGTTTTGGTTGATAATGAAGATATAGGTCTTTATTTAATAATCTAGTTGTCGTTAAGCAAACGGTAATCACCATTTCAATACTCGTAAGTCTACCGTATAGCAAACTGAACTCTTATCAATCATCTTGTGAATCTACTGTGACTCAATTTTCCTTACTATTAGACATTTTCCATTTTCAGTACAAAATATAAATACGTTATTATTAATAATAACGTAATCATGAGACCAGCCAGCAAGTGACATGCAAGGTCTATAGACGATGTACAACCAGCAGTCAATGTGGGTCACAATGCAAATCTATCAAGTTAAGCTTGCTTGCGCATGGCCTTGGCGAAGTGAGGGATAGTGGTAAGAACTGAGAGAGCTAGAGAGGTCATAGAAGAAGAGAACAGATAAAGAGTGAGAGAGGGTAGCGTTGAACAAAAGGGGAGACCATATGAATGGACCATTAGTATGGACAAATTAATTCATTAATCTTATGGAAGAGAAACTGAAAATGTGGTCTGCCGTATTATAGAGGGGGAAAAACGCCCGACACACATTACTACTACAAATTATTATGAGAATTATTGAACTGAAGAATAATAAAATATGCTACTACTAGATAATATAGTAGGATCTCTTTGTTAGAAGGTTTAGTCAAAAGTGAACGTATTAGAAACTGCAGGCTTCATTTGAAAATATCCAGTAAAAACGTTTAAAAAAATGAGGACATGAAAATCAAATTCAAAATCGAAATAAAATTGATGATAAATAACAGTAAAATGTTTAAAGTGACACCAATTTCTCTAAAAAAAATACTAAACTATTCTGAAGTTGAATAGAAAAACCATTATCTTTCTTATCAACACCATTGGCCACTTCTTGATTAAATGTTGTTTTCTTGCTATAAATGGCAAGAATGGCATGAATGATCTTTTGACAACTCGACTACTACGAGTCATTACTGTGAGTATAGTTATAGAGAGATCTTTCAAGATGATGTTACAATCATGATTTCAGATTGATTATAGTTATCAATTGTCAGCAGTGAAACAAAGAACGTACGCCATTGAAAATAAAAACAGAGTGAACAAGTACCATTTGAATAAAGTAATCTCTATTCCTCTTGCTAAACTTATCAGACACGTAAATGTTAAGTGACTTAATCTGGAATGGATGTAATAATTATTCAAAAGATAATTCCCAGTATGATAGTGACATTTATAGCCTATTAATGTGCGATATACATAGTTTTCTCGTGTTGGAACGAAGCAAAACGCTCTACAATACTAGTGCTATAGTTTCTATTACAAAACATTAAAATATCCTCTCTTAGAGCTTCATCTTATTAAGCGATCAAAAATAACTAATTTCATCATTTGAATTACAATTCACAATGAATTACAATTAAAATTTAATTTGGTTTTTCTTCTTCATTTATGAATGTCCTCTTCTAGATTAATTACATTTGATGTATCATTGTCTATTATGCATGGAATTCTATAATATTCAATATAATTCTAGTTTCGTGGGGTGAGGTATTTGGTTTATTGTAATCAATTATTGTGATTAATTTTTTTTTTCACCTGTGCTATTATTTTTAATATTGGTTTCTTATATTATTGTTGTTGTTGTTGTATGCTATAAGTCATTTTCATTTCATTGTTTTTCACATATGTATCAGATATATAATTTCCATATGATTTTCCAAACATCCTTGTCATAAAGGCAATAATTTTGTAAACACAAATTTAGAAATAAAATTATTATTATTATATATTATTCGTCCACTTTTGTCCTCGTCTTTGAAGTAACTCGACTGAAAGAGCACTGATCAATCAATATTAAATCATGACATCACTGTGGGGTGACACATCTATGTATACTATCTCCAACAAAAAGAAAACACACGTGTTATCTGGTTGACTAAGCGCCCTAGCTCTTTACTGCTGTTGTTACCAATTCATGTGTACAATAAGCCTGATTGATAGGATAGACAAGGAAGCCTTAGTCATTGCGTCGAGACGCATGGCGACGCCTGCTATCTCTCCCTCCTGATCAGGTGACAAACCCGACGACAAAACTAACCTTACCGTTGATGAATACGGACGATCCTTACGCGTCCTGACAAGGGTCACGTTGTCACTATCGCGCGTATCAGCTGCGATAGAGACATCTCAGTTCAAGTGAACATACAGCTCTAATCGGCTCGGTGGGAAGGGGGGAGGGGGAGGGGGGTAAACAATCTGAGAAAATGTTTAGGAAGAAGAGTTGGTATTTGAAATAAGATGTTTGTGCTCTTACTTCTGTATGATCGTAGGGTAAACTTTTTTAGAGTTTCGATATGGGTAGGGGAGACTTACTTGTAAAGATAGTAGAATGTGACCGAGACGCGTGGCCGAGTGGTAACACACTGAACCGTCATTCGGGAGACCGGGGTTCGATTCCCGCCATGGTCGACCATCCTGACAGGGGTTTTTCGTGGTTTCCCTCTGTCGTTCAGGTTGATACTGGGATGGTTCCTTAACAACAGGCCACGACCGACTCCTTCCCACCATCCAAAACACCTAATAAAATATCTTTTCAACTCATCTTTCCTTCATCTCATTCATCATCCACCGACGCCAATAGATCATAGCCATCAGTATAGTGCGTCGTTGAAACCCAATATAAAAAAGAAAAGAAAATTAAAAATGATGTATATATATATATATATAAGATTGGTGTTTGATTTTTTGGGGATGTTATTAGTTCAACTATGGTTGGGTTACCTGTTTTAAAATATATATTTGCCTCCACCATGAAACTCTTCTCACAACGTCATTTGCTGCGTTTTCCTAATAAAATGGAAACACTGTTCTTATAATAATGAAGTTAATCTTTCGATTTTTAATGATTTGAGTTCAATACACATACAATTCGAATGACGCGTATACACAAATTAAGATGATGCAAATTATCAATTGGGATGGTAAATTAGTGGAGTACCTAGCACTGAATCAACCAAGGATTAATTAACAATTACATAATAATAAAGTATATCAAATTATCAATTGCCACAACCAAATCCTTAATGAGCCTGACTAATTGGTATAAAGGTGTTCCATTGAACTGATTGGTTGATTTTTGGTCTATCAACTGATTGACTGATTGAAGGATTTATCGATTTATAATCAACTAATTAATTGCATGGCATTACTAAACCATACTCTACAATGGTTTATTACTGGTAAGAGAAACAAATCCTACATTGTCATTTTAACATAATGGCTTAACCGCGCGGTGTATACAAACAGAAGCTATGATGCGCAACACAATTTATATTAAATGACATTTTTCCCCACACTAGGAATTAGGTGAATAAATATATATATATATATATATATATATATATATATATATATATATATATATATATATATATATAAATTAGGCACTTGAAACTTCTGTTTATACTTTATAAAATCATGTAATGCTTGTTATAATACCTTGGATTTATTTGGTGTATTGTATTGTGATTTCTGTAGAACCCTCGTGAGAATGTATGGGTCATGGCTTATTTTGTAACAGAATTATGTTTGAACGAATGAACTTGTAAACGAATGAAAATATACACAAAAATAAAGATGAAAACAAATAAAAAAATTATAAAATGTGTAAATCTTGATACGGTACTCTATTGTTGCAACTCTTTACTACTTAGTAACATGGAATACAGCATAAAAATAATGTAAGTTATGTATCTATGTTATGTATGTATTATATATGTATATTTTTTCCATGTACTTTTTTTTCAGTTTATTTCATCTATTGTGTATTTTACTGTATAAATCTTAATTGACTCACATGTGATTTGTATATAATAATATCTTTCTCCAGCAAACATGAAACTGTTTTTCTGTAATACTGAAAGGTATACATACTTTTCATATTTCAACCACTTTTGAGAATGCGTCATATAGTTGAGTTTGAAGAATGAATCAACTTATAAATCTTGAACCACTCGATTAACGCGCATCAAACCATACTGATTATCGATTATATAAATTAATCTATTTGTTTAGTAATACGATGTGAAAGAAGAGGGTGTGATATTGTTGTAACCTCCATTTAAATGTGCACAATGCTCTAGGTCGCAACACTGACCGGCTTTTGTCAAGTAGAATGTAATTAGACATTACTATTACAGACTGGATGGCATCTAATGCAAATACACACGCGCGGTGCCGTGAATGGAAGAGTTAAACTACGCTATTATTGACAAAATGAAACGAATACAATGGTACCGGTATACGCTATATCTAGATGGCCGTTATACCATTATTATTATACGACCTTCAGTTCATTTGGTACCCTCTTAGTAATTCAACTTTTAAGTAGTTTCCGTAGTTAATTTTGTAGCTAGACTATTCAGCCTAGTAAAAACTATAACATTTTGACCTACATCGGGGGAATCTTGTTGAGAAAATCAACTGAATATGTATAGCTTCTTACCTCACATTCTTATGTGTCGACAGAAAGATATGGTAAGGTTTCCTTGTTTAGGCGTCCACCGTGGCTCAGTCAGCTAACGCTCAATGTGTTCGAAACTGATGTCATCTCGGGCGTGGGTTTGAGTCCTACATAAGGCATGGGTTTTTGTAAACGTCCACTGACCTATCATCACTTCATCGTTTCATTATCACCCGCTCTTCCGTACTCTCGTATAAAGACGTGGTGGGGTCGTTGGTCGTGGTGGGGTCGTTAAGCAACATTAAAATGAGTAAAAAAAAAATCTTGTCAAAGATGGTGAAAAAAGAAATATAGGCCCACATGAAAGATTACTAGAATGATAATACCACAAATTCCAGGTTATGATGAAATTCATGAATATCACAATATTAGGAGAGATAAATGTTGTAGTCGGAAAACTTTTCTCGTTGACGTATTACCTGAAGACGACAATTCTGTGGATAGTAATAAATACCTAAGAATGGACTATAATTTAGTTTGGGGTGGTAAGATCGCCCTTGTGGTGCCCCGTCCAAACGATCCCATCTTTCATCCATAGCCTTAATTGACCACTAGTGATAGGCGTGGCTAATCGCCAGGGCCACCTTGATCTATATTTCATGTGGGAATTTAGAGATAGGCCTACTCTGATAGGTGAATGTCAAATTTCTCACATAACAAAGCCCATTTGATGGGATGTTCTGTTTTGTGACGTTTATGGGCGGGTCAATCACTAGTCATCAATTGGGAAGCAATAATTTTGTATCAAGTTTCGATGTTATTGAAAAAGAATTTTTTTTTTTGCTGTTTTGAAAGTGCTGATGACTGATTAGTTCATGAAAATTACTTGACACCACTAATTTGTAAGAATAACGCCCGGAAACATTCATAAATTATAATGTATATTCGATATTCTATTTCAAAACCAATCTTCAAGATACATTTTCAATTCGATGAAACTTTCCTTGGCTAGGGTTCAGTTTGTTTATTCATTCAATTCAGACCAACAATGAATTATTCAGAACTGTGTGAAAATCATGATGAGCACAGAATTCCCATCGTGTTGAAAATCGATGGACAACAACAACAACAAATATTGATATGATTTATATTAATAGGTCAAACGGCTGCAAACTGATTCAGTCGGGTGGACCAGTGGCTATATCAGGTTGAACCGTCATTCAGAAGACCCGGGTTTGATTCCCGCCTGCATGGTCGACAATCCTTACAGAGGATTTTCGTGATTTCCCTCTCTCGTTCGGGTTGGAACTTTTTTTTTTTTTTAATAACATTGAAACTTGATACAAAATCATTGTTCCCCAATTAAGGCTATCGGTGAAAGGTGGGATCGTTTGGACGGGGCACCACAAGGGCGATCTTACCATCGCATTTTGATTAGATAAAAGTTTATAAATTATATAATTAAATAATTAATCATTTTATTATATAAATTATAATTATATTATGGTCTTTCATTTTCCGAACGTCCGGAACACATTAGGACTGTTTCTGTGATATGTATCCGGACACGAAACAGACGAATGTTGATATCTTCCACTTTGAAGTGAGTCTCTTAGGCAATGATCACTTCTTTCCATTAACAGCAGATGTAAAATTCATCATTATACAAAATAGACGAAGAAAAAATGAGTGATAGGCCTATAATGTTATAATTAGGCCCATCACTCTACTAATTAAAGGTCGTGGCCAATTAGTACTTCATCCAAACATTTGCTTCGAGGACTGTGGAAACCACGAAAAACCAAGTCGGGATGGATAAAAAAGGTGTTTGTTGGTTTAAGCCTTTTCTTTCAACTTCTCAACTTTTCTTCTTTTCTTGTGATGTTTGATTTTTTTTTCTCTTTTTTTTTCTTTTCTTCTTTTTTTTTCTTCATTTATTTCTTCATTCTTTTTTCCTCATTTCATTTCTCTTTTTTTTTTGTTCTTTCTTTTTCTTTCTTTTTCTTCTTTTTTTTTTGGATGGATGGTTTCTTAACAGCAGGCGATGACGGATTCCTTCCACTATTATAAAAAGCCTTATGTAATAACCTTTCATACCATCATCCCACCATCTCATTCATCATTCACCGACGCCAATAGATCTTAGTCGTTTGTACGGTGCGTCGTTAAACCCAATGAAAACGAATAAATCAGTTGCTAGCTGATATTTCAGTATTGAAGAGCTGGGTTTAACCTCAATCATATCACTCCACTGAATTGTGTGGTTATTTCGCCTTGAAACGTTCACATTTTAGCTCCAGCAATCACAACCACCGATTGCAACGAGGTAATATGAAAATCTATTCGAATTGAAGCGTCTCAAATCGGTACAGCATTTTGTCAATTATTGTGACCACTTTCCCACTAGAAATAAAATGAATATATTTAGAGCAACTACGGTACTAGGAAAAATTACCCATACATAAAACATGAATCACTCTGATGAATATTCAATTAATTCTTCATCACTGTTGCAAGAAAAATGAAGATGATTATTTTTGTTTTAAATAGATCATACTTGGTCCATATCTACAGAATATTTTTTATTAAATGGTTTATGCAACTGAAATAATTGACTTCAACTGAATTGTCTCTCACTCTATCACCCCAACAATCAGCATCGTTGAATCAATATGAGGTAATTGAGTGATGTAATAATATATGATCATGTTGAAGATTTTTCAAGTCGACTCGATGGAGTAAATAAATGGCTTCAATAAATTAAAATGAAGCATTTCAAGGAAATTGGCATAATTAGGATCAAGATAATATCAAGAAATGTCACTTATTGTATACGTCACTGTGGCGCTATACATACAATCATGCATTTCGTGTCTTGTTGTTCGAGCTTAAAGGGCATCAAAACACCGAAACTAAATTCTAACGAAAAATGACAATATTTATTTCCCTAATCTCAGAGAAAACTATGAATCATCATCATCTTAATTTCAGAAATTATAATCATTTTTCTTCTGTTTTCAAGAAACTATGAGTCATAACGTAGCATTACCGATTTTCTATAAGAACATGAACAGAATCGAGTATTGTTTACTTCACGACTTGGAAAAAGGTTCGGGTTGGAGGACAAATAAATTGATTATCATTTCTGTGATTAAGATAATTATTTTTAGTTTTCTCTGAAATTAAAGGAAGTTAATATCGTGATTATTTGTTAAAATCCAGTTACAGGGTTGTGATGTCCTTCAAGAATCCAGTTTAGATATATATTTTTTAATTTGAAAACATATAAAAATGTCTTATTCCAATTATTGGATAAGCGAAGCCAAGACTCAATTTCACCATACCCGAGAAAAGGTTCTTATTTTGTTTTTCTGTTCGCGCTCCACAGGTCAAAGGAAAATTCAAAATCAGTTGAAACTTGGCATACAAAAGTGTCCTTATCTAGCTCAATACTGTGTAGTTTGGCGGCGCAATCGGTAAACCCACTTTTGAGAAACATCATTTCCAAATTTTCAAAAATCCCATGAGAGTAACCCAGAGGAAAATATTCGTCAAAAATATTTCTTTCGAGAGAATTCAAATTCTCAGGGAATTTCAATATAATAATTATACACCTCATTTCGAACTTTCAGTCCAATCAGATCAGCCGTTTTGATGTAAAAAATATATAACCCATTTTTTTAATCACTCAAAGCTATTAGGAAACCAATTAAATCCAAGCAACAGGCGTCACCAATCAATCGGGAACGATTAAAAAAAAGCCTTCTTCACTATCACAGAAATTGATTAGGAAATAGGATGGCAGTGAAGTAATTGTTCAAATCTCAAGCTGTATATATATATAAATGAATAACCAATCAAAAGATATAAGTTGATATAAGTAGCTCATCCATCAACGCGGAAACACATAACGCGTTTGCCTAGTATAACTAAATGAACCGAATATTTCTCTTCACATAATTTTCTACGAAATCGTGTTCTACTCAAGAAAGTACCAGGTGACGATACGAAACATTGCAGACCCACATAGCAGCGACCCTCCACTCCAGCGTGATTCCACCCCAGACACCGTTCCTTGTATTTAGTAAAATTAGTTCAGGAAACTCATTTTACTTGTGTATCAGGTCTCGCCTTCCCATCTCCTCATCCCAACATTGTCACCAAGGTTTCAATTTTAAATTAAGATTTCCCTCCTAATTCCAATCTAGATACAATGAAGATAAGTTTCTTAATTTCTTCATTCAAGCCGCGTAGAAAACGGAGAGGGCACTAGTGTACATACGCAAGTAGGCTATACTATCTAGCTGCTGATGTTAGGACTAGTTACATGTACCTTTTCACTGTGTAATATTGTCACAGTAGTCAAGACTACTGTTATTCTTATTTATAATTTCTATTCTAATCGACCATTAACCACTCATCGACATTTATCACGCTGAATGTTCCGACGTCGGTCGTTAGGGAGAATGAACTATACATTTACTTAGTCAGCGTAAATGGCCCTATCGACTGACCGGACCTTAACATCAAGTGAGGTGTATGTATAAATGCGTGTGTGATAAGGGAACTCAGGTTCTTTTGGAAGATAGTGATCAAGAGGAACAGTCGAGCCGCTGTCGTCAACATCTCACGCGTGCCGCTGTTTATCTCGACGTACTCTCCTGGGCCAGGTCAACCTTCGCGGGCTGAGTATCGGTCTTGTTGACCGTTTAATTCCACTATTATAAATTCTAAACTCGTCGGTCCGTTATTGGTTTCATTATTGATACACGTTAATTTCATTTCAATTGTTCAATTCATTTCTTCTGTTCAGTGCCAATAAAATAACCAAAGTCAGTATTATTAAATCTTGTGTTTTATCTTCACGATCCCACAACCTGCCTTTCATAATTCATAAGCAAGAGCTACTTCACTAAATACCTCGCTACACCCTTAGTCCAAATCTTTTCTAAATTTCGATATACAAAATCAGGTTGTAACAATATCATCAATGGAATATTTCATTTCACTCCCATCTACGTTCTACGAGTCTTTATGAATTCTAATTGGCTTGTGAACCATATTACTAAGTCAACTTAACAGCGTAAGGAGTTATTAAAGTAAAGCACGTACTTCGTGTCAATCGATTCACTTTTGTTCTGACAATGATAAATTATACGACAAAATTACTACGTATAAAACTATCCACTTTATCGTTAATCAAGTGAATGTGAATACAATAATTGTTGGTGTTTTATGAATACCGATTGATTTATATATTTATATATATATATATATATATATATATATATATATATATATATATATATATATATATATATACATATATATATATATATATATATATATATATATATATATATATATATATATATATATATATATATATATATATATATGTATATATATATATACATACACATATTTTAATTCATTCCCGCATGATGTATAGGATTTGAAGAAACTTTTGAACGGGATGACAGTCATGTCAAAATTATAATACAACTGAATTACAGATATTTTCAATATCATCAATATGGTTGGTGAACATAAAAACTACACAACTTATATCTCATAATATTCACATGTATACAGATGAGAGATTTTATTTTCAACTGTATATACCATCGTGAAGGTATTAAAAGTATCTGAGTTTCTGTTGTTTCAGAAGTTGGATATCTCATACCGTTCAAAAGTTATCACCAAAAACTGATATATCGACAAATCGATTCCCATGGAACACTGTGTCATTTTTTGATCACTAACACAGAGAAAGAGATTGTGTCAATAATTGACGATCCTTCGCCCCCACCCCATCCCTCCCTCCTCCCTCCCACCCCCCACCCCTCCTTCCTCCTCACTCACACACAATTTTGTCGCCAAATGCTCGAGAGTTTATAGTTCTTCAGGTTTGCAGCTACGTAATAAAAAAAAATATAGAGAAAATGAAAGTGTTTGTACAAACTCATTCTCATGCTCAAAACTTTCTGGTCCACCAAACAGGTATAGTTTGAACTCAATGTTTGAAATCAATCCCTCGAAAAGTGTGTTCGGGATTGAATCTAACGAATCTATTCCAACTTTAAAGTGAATACATAGAGTATTGAAAACTGTAAGGGAACTTCCAGCCCAGAATAAACCTTAGGCATATAATAGTAATTGAATACTTTCTGTTAAGGTACTAATGGGAGTTTTATTAGAGATCCGTGCTTCAAGTTATCAATAATTCGAGATATTTTAATTGAGGACCATGAATTGAGAGTCCACGGGAGTCGATTTAGCGGAATATTAGTTTTGTGATGATAACTTTTGAACGGTATAAGATATCAAAATTTCAATACGCGAGAAACACAGATAATTATAACAGCTTCAAAATGATATAAGTTATAACTATCCAAGTCATGTCGCATAACTGTCAAGAGTATACAGCTGAAAGATGTTTTTTTTAGCTGAAAATGTTTTTTCTTAGCTGTATACGCTTGACAGTTATACGACATGACTTGAATAGTTATAACATATCATTTTGAAGCTGTTATAATTATCTTTGTTTCTCGCTTACTAGAATTTTGATATATCATACCGTTCAAAAGTTGTCACAAAAAACGAATATCTCGCTATTTCGCCCCCCATGGACTCTTAAGGAATTATCTTTAAGGATATACGTGTAAATCATGTTTCAACAGAATATTTTAATTGCCGTTTTATAGTCTTTTCTGTATTCTTACATCATTACCTCATACGTTAATTGAGCTGCCTGTAGCTATCATGTGAATGTAATGCAGCAAATATAGATTCCGAAACTGTGTAACATTATTAGCATAAGCCAGTTTAATTTGATCTAAATCAACAATTACTCCATATAATTGGATTTGTGTAAATATATTATAGTTGCTCGTAGACTAGCGGATTGATTGGTTTCCCAAACAATTGAGTATTACCGGCATTTACTTAAAAATCAATTGGAAAATATACATTGAATAAATTCAATCACATCAACGTGGACAGTGGCGCAGGGTACGTACTCAGCTTGCCGCAATACATTTTTAAACTTATTTATTTTGAAAATCTATTTTATTTTATTAATTCTAAACAATAGGTTGGTGGACATTCATTCCCGCTAACCCCACTGGATTAGAAAAATCTTATTTCTGGAATATTTAAAAACGAACATCTTATTTTTTGTTCTTCAACAAAGATTTCCAAAAATTACAAAAATATCATTGTTCTGTGAAATGTGAATGGAGATGAATATAAATATGATACTATAACCATTTGGTTCAAGTAGTAGTGTTATATTGAGACGGAGAGATAATTCAGATAATATACTTCTATAGGCCTACTTACTTATACACGTATAAATTAGTCCGTTTAAAAATGTTGGTGTCATTCAACGGCCCGGCCCACCACTGACTAGTTCTTATCATATCTGAGGGTACGAATGAGCGGATGATGATGATGTAAACTTGATAGGTGAAGAGGTGTTAACAAAAATCATGCGCAGAACGTGATTCGAATCCGGGTCAATTTACCTAAATTAATAACAACTGATTATAGATGATTAATAAGAGTTTTGATAAGAGTTTTCTAATAAGAGTTTGATAAGCCTTCCCAGGCTTTGTGGAAAAGATTTTCATTTTATTAATGAATTGTTGTCATTATTCTCATTTTTCTTTTTAAGGTTCTGCTATTTCTCTTTTGGTGCAAAGTCAAAACATTTATGTTCATAGGAAAATTATTTGATTGAACTTTTTGTCATGCTATAATTGTAAAAATGAGTATAATTTTGTTTATGTGTGTATAAAAAAAAATAATGAAAACAAAATTCGTGAATAATATTCAATAACTTGGTAACAAAACTGTAGATTTCTTCATATCCATATCCAGTATATATACCATGGTGATGATTATTGTTTGCTCAACGACCCCACCAACAGCTAGATTATACGGGGGTACGAATAAGCAGGTGATGGTGAAACTATGAATTGATAATAAGTGAAAAGACGTTCACAAAAACCCATGCCATATACGGGACTCGAATCCACGCCCAACGGTGACTTCAGTTTCTGAAACGTTGCCTCAGCTAACTGAGCTAACGAGGGTGCCAACATGCAACTATCAGGCAATTTCTGACATTCTTTTATCACTTCCAACCTGATGTGAAGTTATACGGAAATAAGCACGAACATATTTCTCAGGTAAAACTGTTTCAAGTTTGTGAAGAGCTTTATTGCCTACAATTAAATTAAATGTATTCACATTCCCATGAGATCACGATCAATAACTTTGTAGACGTATAAATTCAACTCCCATTAGGTCTACATCAGAAAAACGTTTGCATTCTAATCATTTGCATTCCAGATTACTAAAACTGAACTTGTAAAAGACTAAAAAGGTTTCAAACCGGTGTTGAGAAAAATCCTCACAGAAACTTTGATTTTTTTTCTAATACATTACATTTTGCGACTTTTTCCTCGTTTATATGGATAATCCTATCTCTATGTCATCAATTGATAAACATTGTATAAGCTTGTCTCACAAGAGCGCTTATTCAAAAACATCTCCTTAACTTAAAGACCCATATTCACAATACATCGTCAACTTAAACTCACAACTTGAGCGTTAAGCTATAAAATGTTTAGCTCATGGAAAATGACTTGCCTATCCCTATTGCATGTGGCTGACTCATTGTCGTAAGCCGTTAATTGATTAGCTAGCAAGCAAGCTACAAGCTCTCACGTTGAAGTTGAAGTTCACCTTGAGAAGCAACCAATGACCAAGCCGAATCAATCAGCCCCGAACAAGTGCGCGGGGAACAACAGACATCTCCTTGTTCAATTAGTTAGTACTACTGATGTATATTAACGAATATTTTGTGACGTAGACCATCTGGTACCAAAGTATGGCAAGTGAAGACATATTCAAAAATAACACTACACACTATATTTATATTAATTTTATACCTTTTTTTATAATAATTTATTATTACAAAAAATTGTATCATTTTGTTATGGGTCGCGTATACAGTTACGTGCTGGACTATTATGAATAGACTTCAAATATTACGTTTTAGCTTTATAAATTAACGATTACGTATACGTAATACGTTCAGGTTACTTTCAATACCTTTAATTAGTAGAGTGATAAGCCTAATTATACTATAGGCCTATCACTCATTTTTTTCTTTGTTCATTTTGTATAATGATAAACTTACATCTGCTGTTAATGGAAAGAAGTGATCATTGCCCAAGAGACTTTGTTCAAAGTGGAAGATATCAACTTTCGTGTGTTTTGTTATAATGTGTTCCGAACGTTCGGAAACTGAAATACTTTTATCTAATCAAAATGGGGTGGTAAGATCGCCCTTGTGGTGCCCGGTCCAAACGATTTCATCTTTCATCCATAGCCTTGATTGGGAAACAATGATTTTGTATCAAGTTTCGATGTTATTAATGGGTCATTTAACGCGATGTGAAATCAATTAAATTGAATCAATTGATTAAAACGGTGTGGATGACCAAGGTTTTAGGCCACTATGTGTTTTGAAATCACGTGATTGTGGTCCAGCTCCGTCAACAGGTGACCAGTTCTATGCGCACATGCTGACCATGTCCAACGACACTTATACAATTCAAGTGGCCCTTGTTCCCGAACACGGTCGTTAAACAACAATGCATCATCATCATCACTACTAATGAAGCACATCAATTTCCAGGTCAGCAGAGTTCTGAATCTCTCGAAAGGTGCTTCAATATTATGGTACGTATTTCATCCCCTTCCTCCTCCATCAAAACCACCCCCTCAATTTCATGTCAAAATGTGTTGCTCCAAACGGGCAATCTGCCCAACATGCTTTCCTACGCCACTGATATCACCGCCATTATCACGTCATGATGGAGTCAAGTGGCGTTTCAAAATGTGGACCACACAATTATAGCACTGTTGTGTGGTGAGCAGAAAGCCTCTATACAGGATGTGACTCGTATACCGTGATGTTTGGTTCGTATTATTAATTTGATATCAGGTCACGCCCGACTCTTTTTCATAATTCCACGGATCATAGTGGGCTGTTCACTAATTTGATGACGCCTACACTGGTCCATAAACTCCAATAAAATAACAGAATAAAATAATAACGAATTGCAGAGCACAAGATCACTCACTTTTCATCATATTCGTTCAACAAGTAAACAGTTTATTCCCTGAGGAAGTTCTCTTCATGGAGAGTGAAGCTACACATTGTGAGAGTTTATTGTAAGCAATCTATATGAACGAGTCTGAATTATAAAAAAGAAACTAACTACATTTATTCTGTGAAGTATGTAGTCAATGTTTTTGGTCTACCGTACTTATTATTTGACTAGGCTTCGATGTCCAATAAAAGCAATGTTGAATACTCGTAATGTGAAGTGGGAAAAGTTCAAGAAGCATATCAATTCGATGGACATGACCCGATGAAAAGAGGTGCGCAATCACATCTCGTGCACCACTGTCAACATCATGTCCAACTACAATCAAGATGTTACAAAAAACGGAAAGAAATAGGCTATTTGCCACACGATAACATTTATAACGTCAAGTTACCATTTTTACAGCAAGTTTCTTCATTTTAAAATGTATTACTTTTGATAGCATGTAGGATAATATTTCAAGTACGGATTGGCTATGTCTAGATATCAGTTTCTATATTTAAGAAGGCTTATAGCCTTACACAATGACAATTTTGAGTCTATAATTGAGACGTACCTTTCTGGAATGTTTAATCATAATAAATTGAGATGACAGTAAAATGGCGCTAGATATGGCGTTATCCTAGTTAATCTTATTTGTATTTACGCCAAGAGCCCAAGACAGAATCGAGAAGAGTTTTGTTCAGTTTTTTAGCCTCTACAAAGTTGGAACAGCTTGTCAGCTTTTTTGGCTGGAATTTTAACACTTTTACGTTTCATACTAGAAGATTTAACGATTAGTTGTGAAAAGGATTTGAGAATTTCGAAATGCTCTGTTTTTTTCGAATAGATATAATGATTAATGACCGATGACAAGTGTCGAAAGATCTGAGTTTTTCTTACTCTTTCGTGCATGTAACCATTTTGTATCGCATCTATGACTTCCTATAGGCCTACCATATATTTACTATTTTTATTTCATTTCATTTTTCATGTTTATAAGCTCATTCATCAACAATTAAATATTCCTTAAAGAGAGAGGAGTTTATTAAAACGCTGCCGCCAGTACGGTTGCCACACGGACACAGTATAACATAATTGATAAAACCAATACATTATTTTTTTTAAATAAGACAATTAAATGTAGAAAAAAATATAATAGAGACATTATTTCAGAAAACTTTTTTGTAATAAATAAATTGAGTATCAAGGTTATACAAAAAATGTGTTTGAGAAAAAAAAATGGAATGGTAATAAAGGTGAGTTGGTAAAACAAGAGAACAAACGCGAATATAAATTAACACTAAAGTAAGAATAGAAAATTAAATGAGATGTTGGCCGTATAAATAAATGATTTCGTAAAATCACTATAAATAAACAATAAATTGATGAACTAATTGGTCCACTCCAACAAAATGTGAATTTCATGCTTCTTGGTATTTTCTCTACACGTGAAATGACTTGACTGATCGACAAGAAACTGATGTGAACTGCTAACTAACTTGAAAGAAGTAATTCAAATGATCCAATTCGTATCTTGTTGGCGTCGTTTTGACCACTTCGAATGGAAACGAATATTGACAAATATTCATTACTCACAAAACAGAAATACAGTTCAATAAATTTCAGAAGTTCCAGGTTATTTCAGGGTTTTTAGACCGTTTCCTTCCCACTATCCGACCCCACCTCTTCACGATAAAAGTCATTAAGACACTTGTGAAACCCATGAGGTGGAAAAAAAATTTAAAAAAGGAAATATCATGTAGGCCCTACTTGGTTCAATATAAAATAGTAGGCCTTCTTGTTACCAAATTTTTTACGAATATTCATTACTCACAAAATAGAAATACAGTTCAATGAGGGTTAATTCAGAAAGAAATATCATATAGGCCCTACTTGGTTCAATATAAAATAGTGGGCCTTCTTGTTACCAAATTTTAAATAACAGTGAAATCATTTTGCAAAAATATTTTACTTGAAATGTGCATACCACTTCTCCGTTCATCTGCTAACGCATTTGTGTCGCTCTACTTTAACTGTGCCCAGTATTTATATCTTGAATACAATTATATACGTAGTTAATAACAAACATCTTACATGCCAAAATAATGCCGTACATAATCATAATACTCGAGTGAATACCAATTTGAGATTAATAAGTCATAATCTGTCTCTACATAATAAAGCACCAATATCAGCTGGAATAAATATGTTCAACACCTTATCAAATTCGCTGAAGTCCAAAGTTGGAATATCTTCATTCAAGACTAGCCTCAAAGATTACCTTTTGAATAATTGTTTTTATTCTGTTGAAGAACTTTTGTCTATTGACAATTGTGGTCCAATCTGTATATTTTTAATTTTGATTTTATATATGTATCATGTTCACATGTCTTCCAACAACTTGTTGTTCAATCAAGATAAAATAAAGATATTATTATTATTAATAATATTGGGATCTGACATAATCACCAATGCGTAGTGGGATTCGAACCCGACATCCTACTGTATATAGCTTAAACTCAACGTGCTTAACCAACTGAGATGGTTCTTGAAAACTCTCCCGTATCATTTTATAGTGAACATTTAGTAGTAGTACAGAGCTCATGATGAGAATAAAGTAGATAGTTAAGTAGCTGAGTTGATCTTGATAAGAAGATATCTTGTGCTTTTTGGCGCAAAATCTCTCTACTTTCTTACAGTGGTTGAAACTAAAGTTAAGTCTCTTGCGCAAGTGGTGTAGAGAAAGTTCTGCAATAAAAATTAATGTACAACATTTTAAATGGTTTTTGAATTCGAGTCTTTCACATTTGAATTCACATAAATTGTCTTCAACTTTCCTTTAATTAACACAGAGAAGTTCTGGATGATGAATGTGCCACTCTAGACAACACAGATTTCAAGAAAGGGGAAACAATTCCTCTGCACATAACTTAGAGGTGAACTATCATTTATATGAAAATTAATATATTTGTTTATATATCCATTCTGAAACTTTTTTTTCCAGTACGAATATTCAAACGAGTTCAGTTATCCGACATTTCTTCCAACCATATGCGAACTTTGAGTATGAAAAACTATATCGGTGGAGGCGCCATGTTTCTTATTCACTTTCAAACAACATATTCACGTTTATTATTTCCCAACCTGTAGTACTGTATACATGGACCGTTTAAATAGTGTATACCCACTTGTTTATTGTATTGAAAATAAACGTACTCATATTTGATCCTGATTCAGTAAATATTCAGTTGTTTTTATATTGTGTAAAGAAGCAGTGAGTAGAATCGTCTTATTAACTAGTTTTTATACGAGTTCTTTTACATTTCACTTCCTCAACCGGCGTCAAGATCTCTGACATTTTGTACACATTTTAAATACTCATTAATAATTACGATGCAGACGAGTTCATTTGTTGATTAGGATTTCTGATTGGTTTGACTTTTATTACATACGGACTTTCATGTTGGAAAATAGAATCAATGATTAAATAAGATAAGATCTATCAGCGTCGGATGGATTATTATTGAGGGAGATGGAATAATGAAATGAAGATTCCTCAGGTAATGGGAAGGATAATAGAAAGGAAGCGGTCGTGGTCCACATTGCAGGAACTATTCCAGCATTCTCCTAGGTTATAGAAGGAAACAACGAACAGCCTCGGATCAAATGGACGGTGGCACCGTGGCGGGGATCAAATCGAGGCCCAATCTATCCTCATCTCCCAATCACATCGAGCAAACGCGTTATCACTGAGCTACCAATGACAGTGAACCAGATTTTATGAGTTCTCTACAGGACAAAAGCAGATAGTTTAAGTCAACAACTTCAAAACTTATTATTGTGACATACCCAAACTGTACACATCTGGAGAAAAACAGTTCGAAATTTTGAAAATTTTCACACAAATAATGTATGATGAAAAATTTACAAAAATGTACATTAAAAAAATATGAAAATAATCTGCAATCATACTACAAATTTTACGAATTTCAACGATCAAAACTCCGTAATAGCATGAACAGCTACGGTGAATAAAATTAGCAGGTTCAGCAATCGAAGAAATACGCAAGTCCTGAACATTTACACGTGCGATCACATAAAATGGCTCAATTCGAAATAAGAATTTCAATCTATTTCAAATCTACGCACATTTGACCGTAGTTTTGCATAGACTATGCGTGGAGTGCGTATGAGTATTGTCTTCAAGTTTTAGTACGTATTTAATATCAGCATATTTTCTTCAAGATGGATTTCAATGTAGCTTGATCGACCAGTTTTTTTTATATTGGGTTTTAACGACGGACTATACTGATGGCTACGATCTATTGGCGTCGGTGGATGATGAATGAGATGATGGGATGATGAGATGAGAGGTTATTTTATTAGGTGTTTTGGATGGTGGGAAGGAGTCGGTTGTGGCCTGTTGTTAAGGAACAATCCCAGTATTAACCTGAACGACAGAGGGAAACCACGAAAAAACTTTTCAGGATGGTCGACCATGGCGGGAATCGAACCCCGGTTCAGAATGACGGTTCAGTGTGTTAACCACTCGGCCACGCGTCTCGGTTTCGACCAGTTTATGAATGCACTACAGTCTACACTGAACAATGTTCTCACCTTGCCCTGTAAAAAATATATTTCATACGAATTTGTAGGTATTACCATTTTCATGCATTCACATTAATATGCATGAAAAGTGAAAACACAATGTCGTATACAACAACAAAATCATAGAACATCAAACATAATACAATGACATAATTCACGCAGGATTTAATAATATGTCAACATTTTAAAATGGTAATTTGTCATGACTAAGATTTTTTTTTTGTTCAACATCGAAACTTCTAACTAAGATGATGTATTATATGATAAAATACGGTTAGTTAATTATCAACCCATCAAACTATATTCTGATCAAAACTGGTTTCCACGAATAAGTGATCAAAACTGGAAGTTTTTTCCTCAGATCTTTTCATGGACATTAATGTACAATATTATAAACTTGTCAACTAATAACGTGCACTAGTATAGTTTCACCATAGTAATTGATACTAATTTTCTTACGCCCGGAAAATTGCATTATCCCATAGTCATTATTTTGATAGTAAGTATTATATATTTATGTTTGAAATAATTTAACATTATTATCATCACACGACAACAAAACTTCTCCCAGCCCATCGTCTACCAGATATGAGGCTCAATAGCGTGTACAAAGTTGCGTGCCGATAACGATTCAGGCCTACATTACGTATAAAGTTTTGATGCTCAAACTTTTTTGCGTTGCAAACTCTTGAGTGAAACAATGTCCTTAGTAGTGGTATTCTATCCCTAATTAACATCCACGTTTAGTGACGTGCGGTAGATCTCGACTGATGACTAAAGCGATCAAGAAAACCAAACCCAGTTTTATATTCAAACTGATTAATATTCCGTATATAATATATTGATATGTTCTATTCACTTCTTCACTGTGAGATGACACAACAAATGTTCAATAAATTCAAGAGGGTTGATATGAATCCATTAATACTATTCGGATCTTCCTCAGTCTGTGGTATACTGATGACCCAAAGTCCTAAGTGCATAGTTCCGGTAAAGATTCCGACTTCAGACAAAATGAACCATGACTCAATTCATGAGAAGGAACGGGTGGTATCCCCACAATGAATCCTGTATCCGGTGTAATCCAGACATCTAAATAATGTGAACATATAAAAAAGTATAAGAAGATTTCGGGAAAGAAAGTGTGTTTAAGCTTCAAACATAATTTGCATAAGAACGAAAGAAGGAAGCGAAAAAGGAAAATGTATAATGATGAAAGCATATTTATGTTAGATTATAATATTCATTGAAAAGTTATTGTCATTTATTTACATTAGTCATCTTTGTTTCTCCAACAAAGACTATAAATTGCTAACGTTGAACCCCGCTGAACGGCTGAAGCTCTTCCTAAATGAAATTTATCTCTTTTTTAAACAACTTTTCAACAAAACTTGAATAAATCTTCGTATGCATTACTACAAAAAGTCTTGAAATCCAATAAATTATCGAAGTACATTAGGTCTGGACTTTCACATAGTGAAGCAGTGAGTAGAATCGTCTTATTAACTAGTTTTTATACGAGTTCTTTTACATTTCACTTCCTCAACCGGCGTCAAGATCTCTGACATTTTGTACACATTTTAAATACTCATTAATAATTACGATGCAGACGAGTTCATTTGTTGATTAGGATTTCTGATTGGTTTGACTTTTATTACATACGGACTTTCATGTTGGAAAATAGAATCAATGATTACATTTCTAGGAACGTTATAATGAATTTATTTTATGTTTTCTTTTCATATGAAAGTGCGCTTAGTCCAGGGAACCGCATGAAATATTTGTGAATTAATGTTTAATTCTCAACGTTGTGCCACAAGTAGCTAGTGTATTCCGGGTGGAGAAAAGAGAAATGGGCGTAAGAATGTGGGGTAAATAAGTGACGCTCAAAAAAACATCCTTCCTAAATGAGGAAATCGAAACCACTTGCAAATTAACCATTTTCCAAGCCTGGCCTACACTCTGGGCTAGGCCTAGACCCAAGGTTATCTCTACATTCTAATACACCCTCCTTCTCAATATATATGATAAGTAATCCTTTGAAAGACATTTAATTCAATCCATCATATTAATAAAACGTCGCTACAATGATGTAGAATACGACTGTACCTATACCTAGACGTTCACAATTTGAAGAGCATGAATATTTGAAATGCACATAAGCCATTGAAAAATGGAATGTTCTTTAATGGTTTATTTTGTTCATTTCATAGTTTTCTTTTATTCTTTTAAAATTTTAAGTGAATTTTCTCACCGAATCGTACTCAAAATGACTGTCCCAAGTCGTTTGTGAGGTTATTATCCTACATTATACTTGATAGGACTAGACTATATTATATCATTTCTCATGTCTCTGTGTTTTACTACCTATGAAATGAACAAGACGACATTTTCAACTTTGAAAGTGTTTCTGTCGGGTAATACATAATGTCGGTATTTAGTGTATATGAACTCACAATCCTCTTATGCACTACAACAATTGAAATACAAACACAAATTATACATATTTAGCGTCCACTACATTCTACTCGTTCGCTATACAGCATTGACATTTTCATCTGAAGGCCTAAGCCCGAATGACAACAAAACTCGCTAATATTGTATTTCAATGTGAAATATCTTATCAGTTAAGCTTGGTTATAAATCAGATGTGCTGGTAGCAAAGCGTATTGAACGGGGTAGAGGTGAGTCGGGGGGGGAGGTGCGGGGGGGAGGCAATCGGACAGCCCCCCATACTGGGGCACGGCTCCCAATCCAATGCCGATAATATACAGTGAGTCGTGCTTAGGTTGAATAATACTGAACCAACGGGAAGTATGGAAGCAAAAGGGATATCAGTCACTATACACGATTTAGGTGTTTATGGGTAAACCGTATAGGCATGTAATGCGTCTATGCAGTATTTCATTCGAAAGGAGAAAGGTTATGTATGCTATCTTATATTGTATCTTCAATCTTTCTTTAATCGATTCCACGGAAAAACATTTTCACTAGAAATAAATCATATTGTGCGAAATTAATTATATATTATGCCTACATAGATTTGATAATATTTTGTATATCTCATTTTACAGAATGTTTTCTTTACAAAAAGTTACTGCAATTTAAAATCTACATTCTTTAATAAAAGATCTTGTGAACGGCTTTCACAAAATCTAGACTTTTAAATAATGCATAATCTTTGATTTCAAACAGCATGGCTGAGTATGTGTACGTGATTTCAATGAGAATGAATCTAAACAATTATGACATTGATATATCATATTTCCATATTTATATATATATAAATATATATATATATATATATATATATATATATATATATATATATATATATATATATATATATATATATATATATATATACATATATATATATATATATATATATATATATATATATATATATATATATATATATATATATATTTGTATGATTTTTAAAACTGTTTAAAAATTGCGATTTTCAAACAGTTTTAAAAATCATACAATTATAATAACCTACTAGTGGTTAACCAGGAAGCTATTGAAATCATATATATATATATATATATATATATATATATATATATATATATATATATATATATATATATATATATTTATATATATATATATATATAAATATATATATATATATATATATATATATATATATAAATATATATATATATATATATATATATATATATATATATATATATACTAAACGGAGAATTTAGCGGTCTAAACGCAAATCCTCGTTGGTCATCATTTTGTGATCCTTCAATTAGAGCGTCATGTATTATCGTATATTGATGATTTGTTCCGAAGGCTTGAAATTGAGCTCTAATTTCATTTAAATTCCATGTTCTAAATAATTTGCCTCTAATTGATGATTTGCACAGGCTGCGTGAAACGCTGGAAACAGGGGTAGTGCGAGAGTACGTGCTTGTTTCTCTAGGCCTATACATAGCAATTCCACCCTTTTAAATGTCTTCTTTCTATTTTCACATACTCGGTAAAGGATGTTCGTATGTTCAAAATTTGTTTTTGTGTGCGTCACAAGTCAAAAAGTGAAAGTGACTAATTTCAACAACTCTCCCAACCCAACTCTAATCGTATTATATATAAAGTATAAAACGCATGGATTGAAATCAGGACCACTTTACACCAAAATGTAGATGCAGATTGAAAATCATCCTTTAAGAACAGACCAACTGGAAACAATTTCAAAAATGAAATCTCAAAAAAAATGCTGTTGACCTTACTGACTATCAACTAGAATACCTAGGAATATAAGAACGCATGAATGGATAAAACATTGATGGAAACCTCGAATCCACGCCCCACTTGAATGTAGATCTAAAACATTGTCTCAGTTATCTAAGCCACCAGGGCAGTCTATATATGTTTTCCATAATTCAAGAGCAAAGATTTGACAAGAGTTCGCTCGATTTTTCTTGTGTTTTCCACGGTTTTCCACGCCGTTTGAGAGATAAGAGTCACCCCACGTCATGATTCAACCGAGATTCTCCATTCATTACGCCATTGTAGGTTTTATAATCTGATTATACTATTTCAAACAGAATATAATGATTGCTGAAATGAGTTTCACGATGTTAACTGTGCTTTAGAATGTTAGGTCTATTGTTATAAACGACCACTATTATGACTGAGTCGCCTTTATAATACGCGCTGCAAAACAACATTTTCTGCAAGCTGTATATAGGGTATAGTCGTTTATGTGTATCAGTATGTATACATAGGATATGGTAAAATATGGATCAATTGCCAGTTGTTTCTCGTTTAATATTTATTCTTATCAAACTTGAATTAAATTGTGATGTACGTGCAAAATATAGGAATTGCTCAAGTTGCTAACAATGATGTATTCTATAGGGACGATGAAATGTTCCAAGAACCTCAGGTTATCCCGACTCAATATATATGTGGGTCCGATGTAAAACAATGAGCAAAAGCAATGATGGACTACATATCCTTTACATATATTTTCTCTGAGCAAGACAATGGTTTTTCGCTGAGCAAAACAATGGTTTTTTGCTAAACATTTTACATAGAAGGAGTTACAATATTTACAATTTAATATTGTAATTCATGAAATACGAACAAAATAATCTCGAGAAGCTGGGATCCATTTGCAATTTTCCTGATTCAAGTCAGAATTTTAGACGCCACTATCGGTATGTATATTTGTTACGTAATTTAATTTTACTTGAAGAGTAAATTTCGACAAATATCTAAATTTAATATAACTTTCAGTTGGTTCATTGAAGAACAGCTCAAAAGTGCGATTACATTTTTGAGTATAAAGTAGCGTTATAACTTATAATGCTCTCATCGGCCACCCCACTGAACTAAATTGCCAGCATTCCATCATGTTGATTTGAATGTATATGCTATGCACAATATAAAGAATGAAGAAAGAAAATCCCCTATGAGTGTGAGTCAAAAGAGCTTATATTAATCAATCACTCTGATCATATTATATCATTCGTACGTAATGGCCGAGTTGTGGTCACCATATCTCGAACATCAATTAGTAGGCCTACTCATCTTGTTATCGCCAGTGTGATGTGAATCATATGTGACGGAACAAGCAGCACTGGCCCATTTCCAATATCATCTCTTCGGCGAACAAAAGCTTACGATATCACTAGACAGTATTGGCAAAGACAATAACTGAACCATATATATGTACACGTGAAAACCCTTGGAGTGTATTTTGGAACGATATACTACGAAATTTCAAAAATCAGTTTTGATAGGGATATATATTCGTCATTTTGGGCATGTATTACCTGGATATTGAATCCCATAGGAAGTATTCAATTCGAAGAACAACACAGCATATATAGGCTTACCTTAAATCAATCTGAGTGGATGCTATTAAAGTTGTGTTGAATCTGAATGATCCAGAAAATAATCTAGATTTTAAGATGACTTTTCAATAATGTGTATACATGAATAATCTGCCCCCATGATATTTTAGTGTATCAAATTGTGTTACTGAGAGTTGGTGAGATAAATTGAGATGAAAAGTATACGAATTTTATTACACAATTGTATTCGAACTGTATTTTTTTCAAATACAAGAGGGAAGCAAAAAACAAAAAACAGGAAAGCAGAGTTCAGCTGAAAACATAGTTAGGTTTTTACATAAGAACATTTAAAGTGCTAAAAAAAGCTAAATGACCTCGATGTCGATGCGCCTTAAAACCCTAATATTCATTCATTCATGTAAAGTCAATAACAAAAGAGATAGTTCTTGAACTGGAATCGGTAATACAAAACATTTACCTAAATGTCATTTGTTTGAGCGAACATTGTCTAACCAAAGAGGAAAAGTCTTTTCTATGATTTAAAAGATTCAAAAAACGATGTCTAATTGATGCAACAAATGTTTTCAACCAATTTCAGTCAGGGAAGACTTCTCTGAACTTAAATACAGATAGTACTTTGCGGTTTTTAATTTAGAAAAACATTTTGAACTTTCAGCAATCGAACTTTGAGTATCATTAAATGTTTACTGTAATATATATATATATATATATATATATATATATATATATATATATATATATATATATATATATATATATATATATATATATATATATATATATATATATACATCAACCTGTAGGAATTTTTTGATGTTATCGATAACATATCCAAGGTATTTTTACAACTTTTTGCTGAAAGCAGAAATAAGCAAGTATAGTAATTAGTAGATATTTCAACATACATTTTCTAGTCAATATTAATGTCGCAGTCGAGATTGAAGATCTACGTTACGCGTTTGAAACTTCCATGACTATATATCTATCATTCACCAACAAGGTCACAAGGGTGGAAAGTATACTAAAGTAAACATGGATGGAAAAAACGGTCACGTCTCCGATATGGCCCTGTCTTGAATGGCTCTTACCATAATTCTTTCTTCGATGGCCCCCTAATAGGTGGACCAGGTTACACTGAGTTTAGCGGGATACTGAACTAGTGGGCCATCGAAGAAAAACTGGGGTACGAACCACCAGTCGTTCAGGATAGAGCTATTGAAGAGTGCACCGAAAATACATATTGTACTTATATCTACCAGGAAGAAGAATGCAATTCTGAAATGGTAAATTAAACATACTTGATCAAGTATCTGAATTGATTCGTATAACCAGACTCACTGCTTATATCTAAATAAACATCAAACAAAATGAGGCAAGATTAGGGGAAATGATTCTTAGTGTTTCTAATATACAAGTGATAGATCAGAAACTGTCCCAGGTGAACTGGACCCATCTCAAGTTAAAAAAAAATACCGAAAAATGGCTGATAACATGAGTAATGCTTTATAACAATTTTTCCTCTATAAAAATTGGTGTTAAAAGGAGAAATAACATGTTGGTAGCAACGAAGATTTTAGATGATATAGAAGAAGAAACTTGCACCGGCACATGTAGCTGAGTGGTTAACGCACTTGCTCCATGTGACCCGGGAGGTGAAGGGGCATGTCGGACCCAGTACGATCCCCGCTACCCTCCATCTTTACAGGGTTTTTTCGTGGTTTCCCTCTGTAGTCTAGGCTAATGCCGGGATGGTTCCCACAATATAGGCCACGACCGCTTCCTTCCCACTATCCTTCCCATTACCCATAAAAACATCATCCCATCATCTCATTACTCATCCATCCGATGCCAATAGATCTGGGTCATCATTACAGTGCGTCGTTAAAACCCAATATAAAAAAAAAGAAAAAGAAACTTGCATTTTCTAGCAAACCGGAAACAGTAATGGCGCTTCAATGAAGAAGCAAATGAAGAACAAGAATCGTCAGTACAGAAACTGAGATCGTGGGAGCTAGCAGCGCTAACCGGAAGTTGAATCCGCTCACAACCATCTTCACCAATGCCATTTGGTTTCACTAAATCTCAAAATAAGACTAGCTGGACATGGTATTACACACCTTAAACAAGTGAAAACATTTTATTCCATTCCAAAACACCTTGTTGAAGGAACACAATAATGTACTTACGAGATAAGAAAAATACAACCATCTCTCCAAGGATTTACCTGTGAGTTAAAAGTATCACAGTGTAATAGATTGAAAAGTTCTGTGTTTAAAAAACCTGAGAAAGGAAACATCATCAGTTATCAGAGACTTTAGTGGATTTAGAAGACCAAAGAAATGTTAACGTCATTTCAATAATAACTAATGTTCACGTTAATAATCTAATTAACACAACACAGCCATTGATTGTACTTTTCATTTTTTTGGTTAGTCAATCATAATAATAATAATAATAATAATAATTTTTTTTTCATTGATTCCAAATAAAAGCGTTACAACAATAAAGGGTACTCTTGTGAGGTTCCACGAAACCCTCATGGGGTTTATCTGTGGAGATATATAATAACAATTCACTTAAATATAATAACAATGATAATAATATATTTATTGTCTCCATTGAATTCATATACAAACTCTAAATGAAACACTTTACATTTTGTTATTGAATGATGTTGGGATATAATTCAAATCGAACTATGGATATTTACGTTGAATTGCATCTTGATTGAGACAAGTCGGTACATTTGAAACATATTATATCGACAATTGGTATATTTTTAAAAGACATTCTGAACCCACGTCATCATTTTAACAAGTAGTGTTCATTCAAGGAATAAAGATTTGCCCAGAAGTTTTTTTCAATTCAATTTTAAATTTTGATAATGATTCCAAATTTCTCATTGCTCCTGATAATTTATCATGAAGTTCGAATTTCAATTGTCACTAATTAATTTTTTAATTAATTAAATTATTTATTCCATTTATTTATTCAAATTATACTTTCATTTTCGACTTCATTAGTTATTCATAATCGCACTCAATTTCTAAGTAAATTGTAGAATAATTACTTTTTTGTGTGTACTATTTCTTTTTGTGTACCAACTTATTGTATGTCATTCATATTTATGATCTGAATCAAGTTGTGCTCAATTTATAATCATATTGTATTGAAAATAATGATAATTAATGAATGAATAAATTTTAAAAAAAAATTTCTCTAATTTTGAATAATTTATTTATCTAATCTATTCCCTCATATATCAATCAATTCGTACTTCAGTTAACACAATTCCAGGTAAAGTCAATTTAAAATTGAAATCAATACGATCATATAATGTTTACACAAGCTATCATGAACAAGCAACAAATTCTTATTCTCATTCGCTTGGATCAATGCTTAGAGGGAATCTTCAAGCGTTTCTACAAAAAGAAAAGAACGGAATAAATGCGAATTACATGTTTGATTAAAGACCTCTGTCAATGGAATTGCTATGAGTCAGCTCTGGGTAGAAACTAAATAGAAGGGGAGTACTTTTATTTATGCATGACTCTTTGGATCGCGTCACCCACCCTTCCCACATGCATCAAGATGGAAAGGGGTAGTATTGTTGAATGGATATTACCATTATCTCATTATACTACCTCAATTGTATTTGAAGGGCATTGCCACATTTTCTTACATTACTGCCTTCGATAAAACAAGAAATGAACACAATTAAAAGAAAATGTATATGATTCAACCGATTTTCTTTAGATAAGTGTGAATGCAATTATATGATGTACGAGTTATGAATAAAAAATGAGAGAAAAACCATAGATGATCAACAAAAAACGATCACTTTAAAATTTGGATCACAAATGTAGGCCTATTAGATAAAAAAGTATACTTTAATGAAAAATACTATTCTGATGTAAAAGCATATTCAGGAGACCGGGGTTGGATTCTTCTTCTGAAAATATACACAAGAAGGAAGGGAAACAACAGAACACAGAAAAAATCCAACAAAACACAGAAAAAGGGGTTTTCCTGGTTTCCTGGGTTCCTTATAAACAGGCGACGACTGCTTGCTTCTTATTTAAAACACTCAGTGAAATAACCTTTCAACTAATCTTCCCATCACCTCTTTGATCACTCACCGACGCCAATTGACTTCAATAATCAAAATATTGTGCGTTATTAAACTCAATAAAAATGAACGAATACAAATTCAAGTGTAGGCCTGAATGTAATATTTCAATTATTTTCTTATTATTGTTTGCTTAACGATCCCACCAACAGCCAAGTTATCAGGGGGTACGATTGAACGAATAATAGATAAATAATGTTCATGTAAATCAATTACTTGTGCGGGACTCGAACTCACGTCCATCTTGGCTTCAGTTCCTAATCTAGACTGACTAGCTGAGTTAGAGTGACTTATACATACTAATTACCTGAGTAGTACCTATCGAAAAAAACTCATTGAATGTCAGTGCTTCGTCGTAACAACTATTTTTACTAGATAACTAAAAAAATATCTTGAACATCCAAATGCAACAAAACTTTAGTTATATTTGAACAATTATAATTATTTTGTGTAGGCCTAGTATTAATCTATCTTTTGTTTTTTATTCATTCATTCATATTGGGTTAAACGACGCACTGTACTGATGATTACGATCTATTGGCGTCGGTGAATGATGTATGAGATGGTGGTATGATGCAATGAAAGATTATTTTATTAAGTATTTCTGGATAGTGGCAAGGAACCGGTCGTGACCTGTTCTTAAAGAGCCGTCCCAGTATTGACCTGAATGACAGAGAAAAACGGTGAAAAACCCCCCGTCAGGATGATCGATCATGGCGGGAATCAAATCCCGGTCTCCTCAATGACGATTCAGTGTGTTAACCACTCGACCACTCGTCTCAATTGTTTTTTCACTGTGATAAGTTGATAGTATGTAAAACAAACCAATATAATTTTTTTCATAACGATTAAATTATGTGAGCGTGAAATGATGGTTCAGTCATCAAAAGATAAGTAAAACATCCTAATACCTTCACCAAACTAGAAGTGAAAAATTATCAAATCGAGAGCGCTCCAAATCGATGTAGCGGTAAAATAAAGAAGAAGAGAATTAAAACACCGCAGTGATACTCCCAACGGTATCTCTTAAAAAAAAACACTAAACAGCAGAGAACCTATAATATCCCTCGAGCTCGCGTTGCGTTGCCTAGTTGTAACTCTCTCTCTCTCTCTCTCTCTCTCTCTCTCTCTCTCTCTCTCTCTCTCTCTCTTTCTCTCTCTCTCTCTCTCTCTCTCTCTCTCTCTCATCGAACAATGTATTAGAACAGGGACTTTTCTCTTGTAAGCCGCAAATCAGATCCCAACCTACATATATATTCTTCTAGCAAAGTGCTCAAGAAATTCACCACTTAATAATACCATTAACATCGAGAACAAAAGTCATCCATCTTAAATTAGTTTTGTTTTCCAATCGTGTTGATATGTTGACGTTGTGACTAGTGAACAAAGATCGAACAGTCACGAGTGATTCGCAAGAGGAAGTTTGATCCAACCCATTTGATTGTCCACCACCCTGTTAGTGTGTGTGTGTGTGTGGGTGTGGGGGGGGGTGCGGCGACCTACCCCTCGTGTGGGGTTAGTCACCGGATAGCCATGTCAGTGGGTGGGGATGACACAAACTATTGTAGCCATGACGACCCCCTCCCCCCCTCCCCCCCTTTATCCAGCATTGGCTGTTGCCACCTCATAACTATATCATGATATAGTCACGTTGTTTATCTAGATACGTTATTGTATTAGTAGGTTGTAATATTATGTTAATTGTTATGAATAGCTAAAGAGGGTTATTTAGCACTATAATGGACACTAAACTATACAGCTATAAATAAGTAGAGTCACTACAGCAATGCTCTTGCAATTACCGGATTTGATTTTTGGTAATGTAATTTGATTTTATATGTTGCAGCCACTTTTACTTATGGAATCGAATTATTTTAAAATGGAGAAATTTGATTTGTTCTGTATTCAGTTTTTCTAGTTCTTTCCAAAAATTATAAGATTTTTTTACTTTTACAATAGCATTTTGAATATTATTGTCACATCCAGTGACATTCGATAATGTTTATATATTATTTTGACTAACCCAATTCCCACGAACGTTCGTGCGGATTGTGCTTACAGCAACCAAAACTCCTATTTCCACGAACCGTTAGTGACAGCAAGGCAAACAAATACTATTCACACAATCGTTCTTGTCGGCAAGACCAACAACTACTATTCACACGAACCGTTCGTACCGACAAGACATATTATCTCCATTCCCACGAACCATCGTTCGGGTCGTGGCAATAGTCTTATTCGGGTTTTATTTGAAGAAATCTTCTTCCGAGTAAATTCCAGGAAAATAACTTCTCGAGATACTTGAATCTTCTCGAATTTTAACGTCCATTCATAATTCTCAATGACGATTAAGCCTCGTTTTCTAAAAACTAATGCTCATGTTGCTTCAAGATAGTTACTACTAAAAGACTATATACCCTCAAAGATGCTATGAAAATTATAACTGGAAAACTAATAACAAATATATTGAGTGCTTTTAAAACACAATTATCTCCATCCAAAAAATTGGTTGCAAAATCAATAAAGCAATTAAGTTCATTGAAGACAAAATATTTCAGAGCTCATAAATGACAGCTAATGATACGAAAAAAGTCAACCTTGAATTAAATGATTTAATTTTATTCTTTTTCCTACTCTCTTACGGCCTCTTGACTTTTAGAAGACACATTTTCAGAACATGTCACATAGAACTCACTGGTTGTATGTCTCAAGGAGAAAGTCAGCCTCAACTTATGTGAAAATAAAAATATACTCAATTCTGTCGGCCAATTACAATAATGATCGATGAAGCATGAAGGAGTATGTATTCAGGCCACTACGTAAAAAGCACAATCTCAGCTAAATAGGAAAGAAAATTAAATTGGTCGAATATAGATAACTAGACTTTGTATGTGCGGCTATAGAAACGATGGACATTACAAAATAAAAATTAGGTATAAGGTAGGTTCAGGTAATGAGGCCGCCTTAAGGGCATTTTTTTTTTCGAGTCACAGGGATAAGATAGAAACCTGAAAATTTAGGACAAGAATGGTACACATTCATTCACAAGAAATTAATAACTCTTTCCGTTTTTTATCACTTTTTTCATTCCCCCCAAAAATGTTACAATAAAGTCTGCAAAGTGACCTCATCGAAGCGTGTGAGGGTAATAAGACTAATCATTCATTATTTAAAAAAAAAATAACCATCAGAATAAAAATGTGTCATAATTGACATATTCCCTCTGAATTTTTTTCAATAATGATATGAGTTTATTAAAACCTGGTACATTTAAATATATTGAATGTTTATTCTAGTACTAACCAAATATTAGGTCAGCGTGTTCAGAATCTGAGATCTGATAGACAATCGAATATAGAAGGCGCAATTTTCAAGATAGAAACATGAAATCTATACCATTTTCCTCGGACGGAGTCAAGAAATCATAATATCGCGCCAAAACTTTGAAAAATTCAAACGCATCGAATATACAAGCGAGTGGTCTTATTACCTAAAACCACCTTAGTCAATTAACACAAATCTCCTGATAGAGATACAGAAGATGATTCAAGGATTCTATAACAGTTCGCGCGGTTCCTGTGACTGCCGCCCAGAGAGCACCAGTGTAGAGGTCGCATCTTGGAATTATTGTCAACAGATTGTGCTGAATATCGCCTAGCTATTGGCGCAAAATTCGAACCATACTAATTTGAAGCAAAATTGTCTATCACTTGGTTTTCTACCTTTATATACTTGTGTTTGCAAAAGAAGAACGAGCGAACACACGTGCGATAGTGGCCCTCGTGATCTTTTTCGTTCTTGGATAGAAACAAAGCAGTGAATGCGTTGGAAGATCCATGACAATAGATAATATGACATAATATGAACGTAAATAATATAAGTGATAGTTAGTGGAAAAAATCGACCTTTCAGCGCGACAACTTATTAAAAAGCACGAAAATTCAAATTAGTGATCCTACAACGCAGTCACTGAATACAAAAAGTAATGAATACATGTTGGTATTTCACAAATTGAGAGTGAAATCTTCTCTGCACTCTTCAAAAACGAAGTTTCTATATTTGAACCTCCTGTAGTCCTGAAAAATGTTCTTCCTTCCACTTGATATTTATCATCAACGCTGTCTAACATTTTTAAAGTACAACAAGGTTAACAATAAACATTGGTACATTTATATACCCAACTTTTTAAATATTGCATGTTAGCATGTTTTCGAATTAATTTACTAAAACCTTCGAAATTCAGTATTATCTGTTTCAATATATTCCAATTGTAAAGTGATATTTATATAAATAACCTTTATTGGTCCCTAGCTTATAAGAAGTGTACAGGATAATAATCAATATAAAATACAATTTTTGATATTAATATATAAGAAATGAAATATAGTTAACTGTTGGTATAGTTTAGTATAGTTGATAGTTGACTGTGGGGATTTGAAATTGTGTGACGTACGTACATTTACTGAGATTATAAGCTCAAACTCAACGAATTTTCTCGCACTGGCACGTCACTAGAAAGTAGAAAGCACTGATGGTATGACTACAATGAACTGGAGAGAGACTAGATTCTTATAGCGTCTACCACAAAACTTCTGGCACACAGAGGTTGTATGCATGCGAATAATAACAATATCATCATAAAAGACAAACATCTTCTCGTCTCAGTTTGGATGACATTGTATTGTGGGATAAAATATATATTATAAAATTGTTTGAAGAGAGAAAGTGCGATGTTTCTTCTGTTGATGTTCTATTGCCTTTGTTAAGGTTTCAGTACAATTTTCATTTATGTATCAGAGGAAAGTTCTCTCTCTCTCTCTCTCTCTCTAATCTTGGAACTTTTAGAATTACTCAGACTAAATTGCAGTGATTCATTCAGAAAGACAATAAAAACCACAAATGTAATAATTTTACAACAAATCTACATTGTAAGGTATAGTGATTATTTCAGGTACAATACAAGCAAGTCTTCCTGAGAAATTAATTCTTGTGGGAATAAAAACATGACTTAATCCATAAAACATATATAAATGTCTAATCATCATGAATATAAATACATGTATTATGCATATGTGTTCCGTACTTTTGAAAACTGAAAGACATTTACATGCGGCGGAAAAGTACGGTCACAGACAGCGCAGTCTTGATGACAAAGTTCACTGTTTTTCATTCAAAATAATTTGATTGGATGGTAAGATCGCCCTTGTGGTGCCCCGTCCAAACGATCCTACCTTTCATTCTTGGCCCTAATTGAGAAACAATTATTTTGTATCAAGTTTCTAGGTTGATGGAAAAAAGTATATATGTATGTATACATGAATGCATAAATAATTGTTATCATAAACAAGATAAATGATTACATACATTCAGCATCTTACAAGTTCACACCTGTATTTTAAAATATGTTGTTTAAATCAAATTTGAATTTCCCTCCGACTTTACAATGAATGTTATGCTGTAACATACTTAGTTCCGTACGGTCCCTATCACCTCTTCGAGAAAACTCATGTGATCAATCTCATTTTTATCATTTTTACTGCCTACCAGCCCTACTTGGATCGGTACGAATAGTTTTTGGTTAAATAAAATGAATTGAATTTCAACGACAGACAAATGTGAATTGATTCCTATATGATATATCGAAGAGACAGCTAAAGGTCTGACATCTAATATCAGATAACACGCTGAATGTCGTTCAGGAGACTGGAAAACGACGTTACAATCCCGTCTAGGCCTCAACGCACTAGTTAAACTCACTTTTTTCATCCTGCTTAACAATCCCACCGTCAGCTAGGTTAAGTGGGGGTACGAATGAACGGATGATGATGAAAAGATGAAATAATAATAGGTAAAAGGACGTTTACAAGACTCTATGCCTTATGCGGGACTCGAACCCACGCCCGACCTGACTTCAGTTTCTAACATATTAGAAATAGTTGACTGAGCCACGGGGGGGGGGAGGGGGGGGGGGGCGGCCAAGCTCGCTTCAATTTTTGTAAAATAAACAGTATAATATATTTTTTTCTCTGGAGAAATCCAGTATAACCCTTTCCGAATAAACCCAAGCAAAATACAAGAGGGAAACATTTAAGAAGACTAAAACCTAGCCCAACTAACCCTAACCATATAGCTAAACTGTGTCATAACTAATTTCCCGAAATAATATTTCTAACGGCAATGTTCCTCTACATTTTAATTCAGTAGTTCAGTGAACCGAGCAGGACATAAGCACATCATCGGACACATTATTTCACGAAAATAAAAAAACGACTCCAGTGAGATTCGAACTAGAGACCAATATCGAACGCGCTACCGCAGAGCCACCGTGACATCAAAATGTGTTTGATCTATTAGCCAATATAAGCAAGAAATGTGAGGAAAGTGAGAAATGTGTTGGGGCCTATACGGTTTTGTGAAGACGTGACAGCTAGGGGTTCGATTCCCGCCATGGTCGATCATCCTGATAGAGGTGGTTTCAATCTGTCATTCAGGTTGATACTGGAATGACACATAACAACAGGTCACAACCGACTACTTCCAACTATAACAAAAGCACATAATGAAATAGCATTTCATATCATCTTTCCATCATTTAATTCATCATTCACCGTCGCCAATAATCTTAGTTGACAGAGCAGAACGACGTTAACTTAAATCCAGTATAAATAGAGAAAAATAATTGCAATATCGAATATTTGACACTATGCAAATGATGAGGTGTAATATATTGATACAATATTAATTCATCAACCTCAATCCTAGATATTATATTTTCACTATTACCATATCATCCAATATAGGTCACTGTTGTTAACTTTTGATTAATGGCATAACAGAATCAGAAATCGACTAGGCCTACAACAATACGTGAGTTTTCCATATTTTCTACAGAATTATATTGGTTATAGTAAATACACTCTCGATCAGACGTACCCTTCTCGCTTCAGAACATTCGATCCGCATGTTTCCGAGCGTCATACGAGTCTGCGTGACGTCATCTGGTTTCCGGTCAATCGGCCAACTGGTTACGCCAACTGATTTTCGGATAATCGGCCAACTGGTTACGTCAACAGGTTTCCGGACAATCGGCCAACTGGTTACGTCAACTGGTTTCCGGATAATCGGCCAACTGGTTACGTCAACTGATTTCCGGACAATCGGTCAACTGGTTACACCAACTGGTTTCCAGACGATCGGCCAGCTGGTTACGCCAACTGGTTTCCGAACAATCGGTCAACTGATTACGTCAACTGGTTTCCGGACAATCGGTCAACTGGTTACACCAACTGGTTTCCAGACGATCGGCCAACTGGTTACGCCAACTGGTTTCCGAACAATTGGTCAACTGATTACGTCAATTGGTTTCCGGACAATCGGTCAACTGGTTACACCAACTGGTTGCCAGACGATCGGCCAACTGGTTACGTCAACTGGTTTCCGGACAATCGGTCAACTGGTTACGTCAACTGGTTTCCGGACAATCGGTCAACTGGTTACGTCAACTGGTTTCCCGACAATCGGCCAACTGATACGTCAACTGGTTTCCGGGAAATCGGTCAACTGGTTACGTCAACTGGTTTCCCGACAATCAGCCAACTGGTTATACCAACTGGTTTCCAGACAATCGGCCGACTGATTACGTCAACTGGTTTCCAGACAATCGGCCAACTGGTTATACCAACTGGTTTCCAGACAATCGGCCGACTGATTACGTCAACTGGTTTCCAGACAATCAGCCAACTGGTTATACCAACTGGTTTCCAGACAATCGGCCGACTGATTACGTCAACTGGTTTCCAGACAATCGGCCAACTGGTTACGTTATCTGGTTTCCAGGCAATCGGCCAACACCATGTCAGCGGCTCGCTCAGAAAACGAACGCACACTACCGTGATCGAGACAACCATATCGACAAAAACACTAGCCTAATGTATTTGATTACTCGTCTCGTAGGCCTACTTGTGCAAAATAGCTTGACACCATGTATAGTGTTTTCCTTCTCATCTGAGCATATTATTTAGGCCTATGCTACCATCAAAGATGATTCCGTTTTGAATATAGTTTATGCAGTAAATTAGTCACTATAATCTCTCTCTCTCTCTCTCTCTCTCTCTCTCTCTCTCTCTCTCTCTCTCTCTCTCTCTCTCTCTCTCTCTCTCTCTCTCTCTCTCTCTCTCTCTCTCTCTCTCTCTCTCTCTCTCTCTCTCTCTCTCTCTCTCTCTCTCTCTCTCTCTCTCTCTCTCTCTCTCTCTCTCTCTCTCTCTCTCTCTCTCTCCATCGTTCTAAACCATAATGAACGCAATGTTAAATAGACAGCGTAGAATCAGTATATTGTTAAGCATGATAGCTATAATATGTATGAACCATTATTAATAACTAGCTTTCGCATATACCATCATATCAGCTGGTCTGGGCCACATATATAGCCCGTGCTTTACTGTCTATATCTGTGATTATACATTATAATCTGCATATCAATGGTTAGCGGAGACTGTGTGCATGACTCATCATCTCATTTAAAAGAGAAGAGAGAGAGAGAGAGGGGTATATTGTAATGACCAACCAAGGGTATACCCAAGTCTCCCCCCACAACTGCCCCGGATGGGTAATTAGGGAAACTTCCGTATTCAGAATCAAGTTACTTCGGTTACACGTGTTTGTTTGCCTTGGAAATCTGAATTGATTAAAATAATAACAAAAAAATGAATAGGTTTGAGGTCAGTTTCAAAGGTTGATTATTTTTCATTTGCATTGATATAGAGTAGGGTATACTGACAAACGTAATGACCTCCCTTCCCTCTCCCCCCTCGCACCAAAATTCACAAGCTAGCTGTGGAATAAAGGACTTTAAATCGCACAGTGATTATTTCTGGTAATAAGTTGGAGATATGATTGGAAATTATGAAATACGAGTCTTAGTTATTATTTCTATTCAGAATAACGGTAATTTTATTATTCAGAATGGACCATTGTTACATATAATGATAATATTTTATTTATTTAACAATCCTGCTATTTTCATTACATAATACATATGATATTCTCGCACATTTTCACATATTAGTAATACATTTTTACATATTTGTCACTAAATATTACAGCACAATTTTCTATTTGCATTGCTATTACAATCATTATGAATTTCATATACTGTTACAGTCAGAAGTTAGCATTTCCTCCAAGTATTGCCTTCATTTGATGTCTTAGAGAGAAAACCTTTTCTTAACAAAATGGTATACATTTATTTTTCAACACATTTACACCAATCGAATTTACAACTCCAATATATAATTCATTATAAAGCCTGAAACCACTAGGCCTATAGAATATTGATTTCAATTCTTTCAGAGTATTTCTTCTTTGGACTTTGATGCAATGATCGTTTCTCATTATGCTCTCCTTTGTAACCCCTCTTTTTATGAAGATAATCTGGGAGTTCTCCATTTCGCAGCTTATCATATCATCGTCACCTTTCGATTGACTGCGATTTAATTTAATTAAACAAGTCTTTACCACTTTTGTAATATTCTATCAGTAGTTCTTCCTTAATATTGAGATTATTGATTCAAACACCGAAAATGAAGGAAAACCTTTTCGAGTGTTTATCGATTGACAAATGTCAAGACTGAATAAATATACAAACAGCAGTTCTATGCAATTTTGTTATACTGTCGATTACTTCAGAATGAATTCATCAATAAAATTTGGAATACTTCTTGGATTTCGGATTTCTCACGATTTATCTCTCGGATATCGATGGTTGATCAATGATGATGACTTCGTAAGTTTCATTTGGATTTGTTTTGAAATATAATAACTATGCATTTATTTTGAACTGTTCAAGAGTTTTCACATCGTAGAAAAAATAAGTTTGAAAGTTTTTCGTAATTGATGTAAAATTCAGACAGATATATCAAAATAGTATTCAACATGGAGCTGCGTTTAAGTATGCATATCTTAGATATAACTTAGTTTAGCTTTTAATACAATAACTTCATAACTGATACTAATACGTTGAATGGATAGAAACAGAAATTCCATTTTTTTTTTCTTTTCTTCATTCACACAAGAAATAGTAATTTTACAAATATATTGATTTCCGCTATGCTACAGAAGCAGATTGTCAGCAGAAAATACCATAGAATAAACACATACACTATTCTCGTGACTCATTGAGCACAGATATGTGATTATTGAATAATAGAAGAAAAAAATATATACGGACATACATATAATAAATCATTTGGAGAGAAATTGGAGAGAAAAGAAACAAAATCGACTTGAAATTTTAATACCTATAAATAAGGAGACTTAAAAAAATAAAATAAAAAACGAAAATTACACATTTCAATTTATTTCAACATTTTATCACAGCGAAAAACAAATTGAATTGTTGAAAACTTCTAATTTGAAGACATAAGCCACAATTTATATTTATGTTCTTTAATTAAGAACGTGCTAATTTTTTAGATGAGTATAATTATTCTATAAACATCAACACCGTTTGGTATGAAATGTATACTATAATTCTACTCACGGGCTTATCCAATTTGATGTTACTACTTTAGTGTTTTAGCGAACTAACTGGACGTAAGAAGTTACCGAGGCTGTTGGACCACTAGCTAGAGCGCTGAACTGTCAATCAAGAGACTGGGGTTTGATTCCCGCCTTGGACAATCATGAGTTTTTTCGTCCATTCCCTCTGACGTTAAAATGAATACTGGGATCGCTCCCTGATAAGAGTTCACGACCGCTACATTCTCACTATCCAAAGCCATATTATTAAGGGCAACTTGATTTTCACAAAGAATTTTTTTTTAATGCAATATATTTAGTAGTTTCACTTAAAAACGAACCATTTAATGTGAACATTCATGTTTTCTTTTTTTTTGTTGACATTGCAAGTTTGTGTGAAAATGCACTTGCTGAATATTGTGTCAAAATCAGCAATATGTAAGTTTTCCAGGATTACGCATTGATTTACATATGTTCTTTTTGCTGCTAACAACATTTTTAAACCTATAAACTTCTATATCTTGAGAACCAATGCTTGGATTGAACTCAAATTTTCAGGAAACTTTTAAAATACCCGCATGTAAAAAATAATGAGACATTTTTTGTACCAGTTATGTTTCTTCTCAGCTATCAGTGTTTGTGTGTAATTAAAAGTCACTTTTGCAATAATTTGGAGAAATTAATTATAGATTGAGATCCAAGCAAAAATTAAAAAAGATGTCTCACTTTTTCATTTTTGTTTGTGTATATAATTCATATAACAAAAATTAGTTTGGTTTCTTGGAAACTATACTCAGAATAGGCATTTCAATTCAACAATGTGTTAAGATTTTATTATTATTCAACCATGTATAGCTTAGTAATAAGCCTACAATTTGTTTTGAGCCCATTGTTTTTTAAATTGAGTTCTTCAATTAGTAGTCTACAAGCATGTCAAATTTCAATCAAATCAAAGATGTATTCCATTAGTTACAAGCCATGAAACAAAATATTGTTGTATCTCAATATTATAGGTTAACGCCCCCAAATAATATTTCTTCTCAACTTTCTATCACCTCCTTCATAGTTCTCTGACACCTAGTGATCTGAGTCATCATTACAGTGTGTCGTTGAACATAATATAAATGGATGAATACAAATGAAAAGTATAGATTTCTTCTCAATATATCAGTGAGGAAATTATCTGATGCAAAATCAAGTATTTTTTTTTTTTTTTTTTTTTTTTATCTGATAAATGAACATTTTTACAACGCATGTTTCAGTCTTAGAGTGTCCACAAAACCCATTGAGGGTTTACCTGTGGAATGAGTAATAATAGCATATACTAGTATATATAGCATCTTCGATAATACTAGCAATTATCTACAAAAACACGTTCTACTCACATAAATTGGAAAAAATACAAGTGAACAAAATAAAATACAATAAAAATAAACACAATACAACACAAATACAATTCAAGTAAACAAGCCACAATTAAAATTAATGATAAATACACCACAATAACAACAATGAATAATAACCTTTGAAACAAAATACACATAATACATCTTCAGCATAATAATTTAGGTCCTGATTTGATAATTTGTTTTATTTATTTATTAATTTTATAAATTTTATGTTCCGTCATTGAATTATTTTATGGTGCTTAGTAACCAGTTCTTCACCTCTCGTTTAATGTTAACATATTTCTCTATTTTTCTCAAACTTTCTGGCAGCAGATTGAAAGTAACTGGAATAACATATTCTAATCGCCTTTTGCCGAATTTATTTATCCATGACGGAACCTGATACGTTTCTCTGTTAGCTAATCTAGTGTGAATGGAATGTATGTTCAAGATTTTGTATTGTAGTTTGTAATAGTGCAATAAAATTAATCGGTATTTATGTAAATATGTTAAGGGAAGTATATTGCAATGTTGATATAATTGGTTGATATTAGAATTTAGTTCAAGTTTTATGTGGTGAGGTATCATTGATTTTACTATCCTATCTTGTAATTGCATAATCTTATCCAAGTGATATTGGGAAGCATTACCCCATGCCAGAAGCCCATACAACATCAAAGATGTTCCTAAGGCCTCGTAAACAGACTTCAGTAATTTGAAAGGCAAAATGAATTTTAGGTTATAAATGCGAAATGCACAAGATCGAAGTCTATTACAAATTGAATCTATATGAGGTCTCCAGCTGGATGAATTATCTATGGTTAAGCCTAAATATACATGTGTGTCAACAATATTAATATACACTCTACAATCACAGTCAATATTGGGGGTTCCACATTTTAGTGTATGTAGACATTCACTTGAATGATAAATTAGGTTGAAATTATTATATCTAGCTTGGTTCAAGGGTGTACAAATGTGCATAACCTTTGTTTTGTCAGCGTTTATTATTAAGTTATGGTCATGAGTGAATTTTAATACATTAGTGAAATCATTTTGTAAATTAAAAACTGCGACATCCAATTGTTTGTGAACAGATATAATCAAGGTGTCATCTGCATACATAAATATTTTAGATTTCTTAATACATTCGAACATTTCGTTCACATAAATTAAATATAAAGTTGGTCCAAGAATTGACCCTTGCGGTACTCCAGACTTACATTCTTTAGAGTCACTAAACTTTTCGTTAACTTTCACTAAGATATTTCTTTCATTCAAATAGCTGGAAAACCAATTCAGCATAGGTCCCCTTATTCCAATTTTTTCCAATAGGTGAATCAATTTAGTGTGATTTATCGTATCGAAGGCTTTCGAGAAATCGATGAAAAGTGCTAGTACATGAAAATTATCATTCAATTTAGAATTTACAAAGTTAGAAAATAATGCAAGAAGATCATTTGTTCCTTTCCCTTTTTGAAAACCGAACTGCATTTTGTTTATTAGATCATGGTTATTTAGATATTCTGTTAAAACATTAGATACACAGCGTTCCATGATTTTATCAATGATAGGGAGCAAGGAAATAGGCCTATAATTTGAATATATCATGTGATCACTCTTTTTATAAATTGGTCGGACGACAGAGATCTTTAATTTCGATGGAACAACACCACTTTTGAAAGATAAATTAAATAACTTTGATAATAACGGGCTAATTACGTTTATCATTAAATATAGGTCCTTAGCCCTAATCTCGTCAATTCCAGAATGCTTATTCAAGTCAAGTTTATCAATAATATTTTTTATATGCGCCGTTGTTATATTAGGCATAAGCATAGATTGTAACTGCTCTCTCGGTGTGTATATATTATCACAAGTTATAAAATCACACGAATGTCGGATATTTATTACCTCGTCTATAAAACTTTTAGCAAAACAATTCGCAATAACTAAGCTCGAAAATTTCCGTCCTAAAGAATTATTAATTACGTCATCAACCGAATTCTGTTTTTTCTTTCCAATAAATGTGTTTATAGTTCGCCATGTAGTTTTAATGCAACCCTTTGAGCTCTCAATTGACTTTTTATAAAAAACTATTTTAGCTTTCTCTATTAGTTTTTTAACCTCATTCCTAATTTTGACATAGTCCTCCCTATACATCATTTTGATACATATATTTTTACATTGTTTCCATTTCTTAAATAATTTATCTCTACTTTTAACTCTTTGAACAATATCATAGGTTATCCAAGACTTGACGTTTTCTTTACGTTTATCCTTCAATTCATAATGTGAGGCATATTTATAACTAGGCAAACGCGTTATGAGTTTCCGCGTTGATGGATGAGCTGGAACATATCAACTTATCTTTGGATTGGTTATTATATATATATATATACACCTTGAGATCCAAACCATTACATCACTGCCATCTTATTTTTCATTAATAATTTATATGATAATAAAGAAGGCTTTGTTTTAATCGTTTACGATCAAGTGGTGACACTTGTTGCTTTGATTTAATAGGTATCTTAATAGCTTTGAATAATTAACACAAATAACATTATATATTTTTTTACATCGAAACGGCCGATCCGATTCAAGTGAGAGTTTGGAATAATGTGTATCATTATCAGATTCAAATTCCCTGAGAATTTGAATCCTCTCAGATGAAATATTTTTCACGAATGTTTTCCTCTGGGTTATTCTAATGGGATTTTTGAAAACTTTGGAATGAGTTTTCTCAGAAGTGGTTCAACCGATCACGCCTCAAAACTATACAGCATCAAGTCAGATAGGGGTTCATGTGTGTGCCAAGTTTCAACTGATTTTGAATTTTCGTCTGACCTGTGGAGCGCGAACAAAAAAACAAAAAAACAAAAAAAAAAAAAACAGGCACTTTTTTTTCGGTATAGTGTAATTGAGTCTTCGCTTCGCTCATCCAACAATTGTTGAATTTGGTGACAATGGCATTATACAATTCCGTACAATTGTCGATTTTATTTAGAGTAATCCAGTCGCAATTCGTCAATTTAGTTCTAAGTAATGACTCATTAATTTTGAGTATATAACGACTAGACGATGATTCATCAATATTCTTGGTAATGTGTGTTCTTTCATCGAAAATAATTTCAGTCATAACCATATAATGATCAGACAGTTTCGTTTTAAAGATGGCAGAATTCACGTTTAACGACTCGGACCTCACAAAAACATGATCTATACATGAACTAGTTAGTTTATCTAAACGAATCTCTTCCCGCGTACTTCCATAAATACATTTATTAAAACCATTAGCAGCCAGAAAGTTCTCATAATCACATACATAATTATTATCAATATCAAGGAGATCTATATTAACATCACCAAAAAGCAATACATTACGATCATGTATATTTCTATCAATGTACTTCTCTAATTCTTCAATAAAACTATGTTTATTTAAGTTCGGTGGTCTATATATAGCAATGATATGTATAACTTTTGATCTGTTCAACCTTAACGACCCTGTAAGACCTTCAAAATGATCAAACGTATTAGCTGATGCCACAAAGTCATGTTTTTCTTTAACATATAGAACTAATCCCCCTCCCCTTCTACTACCCCTTAATTTTGTGTAGACATTATAACCATCAAAATGATAAATTATGTCGAGTTCGTTGACATTCACCTCTGTCAGTAATAATATATCAAATTTTCCCACATGATTGTGCAATATTACATTCAATTCATCCCAGTTGCATTTAATGGATCGTATATTTAAATGTAAGAAAGTGTATCCGTGTATAGTACTGAACCATGGATCTAGATCATCAATAATCACTTGTTTAACTGTATCAATCTCATTACCCAAGTCGTTAGGCCAAGTTATCATACAACAGAACAGACAGAATTACGTCAACCAATCAAACAATTTTACTTTCAATGTCAGAAGTGGAGGTGATGTTGATAAACTGACGGGCAGTTTCGTCTTTCCTGACTAGAATCCTACCGTCTTTCACCCAGACGAACTTGTATCCCTTTTCCCTTGCTTGTTGTTTGGCACGCCACAGCAACTCTCGATTGAGAACAGTCAAATTCTCGTTAATATAAACGCGGCTTCCGACGTTTGATCCGGTAATCTGGTCACTGGTAATGCGTACACGTTTCTTTTCTAGGAACCTGTTGCGTAGTTTCCTAGAGATAAGTTGCACAATAATCTTCGGGGGACGATTGGAAGTAACTCGTGGTTTAATACGATGGGCGACGTCAATATCTTCAGGTTTAATGTCTATATTGAGAAGTTCACCAACCTGAACAACAATCTGTTCAATATTTTCACCTTGAACAAAATCGATGTTATCGATCTCAAAGTTTCGATTCCTACCGTATTGTTCCAGTGTATTCAGTTGCACTGTGAGATTTTCAATGACAGCGTCTTTCTCCTCGATATTCTTCTTCAGGTTAATAACGGTGGATTTCAGCTCCTTCAGTTCATTCAGAAATTCCTCTTTGATAGATTTCAATTCGCTTGAAATCGACTTATAGTTTGAACGAATTTCGTTTTGTAAATCTCGATTGTTAACTTCACCGGAATCTAAGCCTGTAGAATCGAAACTATTCTGCGTATTGTTGCCAGGTTTTCGCGCTTCACGACAATTAACGCATCTCCACTTACTTTTTCCTTCTCGAGGTTTTGCAGCCCAAGTAGCCTTAGATAACCCAGAACACTTATAGTGATAATCACTATTACAGCCCGCACATGTAGCGTAATCTCCATCCACAGGCAAATCACCGTTACATTTTCCGCACACCATAATACTGTGATGTATTCTTAGAATTTATTTGTATCGGAATATTTGTATCCGGAGCTCACATAAACACGACTGCTCTGAACGAAGACTGACTGATGTTTATAATAATAATAATAATAATAATAATAATAATAATAATAATAATAATAATATATTTACTAGTTCAGAAGAATTAAACATACAAGTATGGTATTGGACAAATCAACATTACAATCACATTTGCGATCACGTAACTCGAAATCAATTTATTCGATTTTAGAAATGGAAAACCAGTGTTTTTGTTGTTCGAATAATAAGTTTTGAAACTATATGAAAAACTATGTAAATAATTAGACAATAAATTTTCCACATTGATATCTTGCCAAGGGGACACTGAAAGCTATTTCTTGGAGTTTTGGATTTTATTTTTCTTTAGATTGATGGTGTAATGTTTTATCTATTGGATACTGCAAGAATCACAAAAATATGTGAAATTCACATTTAGCACTTTGTGATCCCACTACTCATATTTCAGTGCGATCAAATTTTGTGCTAATATTTTCAAATCCAGTTATTTAAAAAAACAAATGATGATCCCCGGTACCTGTATCTCTGGAACTGTTGAAAATAATCACTCCAAATTTTTTATCAAATGTAGAAATAAGTATACCATACTTGTTTAGAGATGTTTCTGTACGCCTTAAAATGTGGTATTTTTTGGACATTTTTTTTAAAGATATAAAAATATCAGCAGTTTATTTTTTATCATTATTTTTCAGTGCATGTCCCTTCCCCAAGTCGTGGCCACAAGTTTATTAGTGTTTAGAAAAAATAATCTAAATTTTAGGGATAAATGTACTCATTAGAAGAATATGTGTGAATCTGTAACTATATATATATATATATATATATATATATATATATATATATATATATATATATATATATATAATATATATATATATATATAAATATAACCATATATATATATATATATATATATATATATATATATATATATATATATATATATATATATGCATATATATATATCTATATATATCTATATATATATATATCTATATATATATATATATATATATATATATATATATATATATATATATACATATATATATATATATATATATATAAATATATATACATATATATATATATATATATATATATATATATATATATATATTTATATATATATATATATATATATATATATATATACATATATGTATGTATATATATATATATATATATATATATATATATATATATATATATATATATATATATATACATATATATATATATACATATATATATATATATATATATATATATATATATATATATATATATATATATATATATGTTTATACATATATATATTATATATATATATATATATATATATATATATATATATATATATATATATATATATATATATATATATATATATGTAACAGACGAGATCAATGAAGAGAAAAAAAAGATTCATGAGCCAACTATTCCTTACTTCCTCAAGATGTATAATTTGAAGGTAATAGAAGTTATCGGACTTTTTGTGGGAGCCAGGGGAACAAATCTCTGATTTGACTTTTGTAAACGTTTTTTTATAAGTAACTTTTTAAAATATCGAATCGGAATGTCAGCACTTGAAGACTCCGTAAGAATTTCTAGAAATCATTTGTATAATTACCGTTTCACTACATCACTTTTTAATTTTGTAATCACTAAATCTCATTATTATTTTATTCAGTCCTATTTTGTTTTTACATTTTTTCTATTCGATCAGTTCCCTTTTCATGTACCAATATGTCATATTTTCAATCTATCTCTCTATATTATTCTATGTATTTTTTATACTGATTGCTATCCTGTTTTATAATATAGTCAGGGACCAATATAGGTTTTTTCTTTATAAGTAATTGCTATTTGTAATTGTGACGAATAACTTGATACCAGTAGTCCGGTACTGTTATTAATTTCATATGAATGGAGTGGTCATTTTCCAAATATGTCACATTATTTTATACTTTGTGAAGAATTGTAATTCATTCGTAAAAAATGCAATATATGATTGTAATGTTGACTTGTCCAATACCATACTTGTTTGTTTAATTTTTCTGGACTAATAAATATATTATTATTATTTTATATGTATCAAAAAGATGTATGGGGAGGATTAGGGTCTATGTCAAAAGTAGGAATGAGATTAAAAAACTCATAGAGAAAGCTAAAATAGTTTTTTATAAAAAGTCAATTGAGAGTTCAAAGGGTTGCATTAAAACTACATGGCAAACTATAAACACATCTATTGAAAACCAAACAGAATTCGGTTGATGACATAATTAATAATTTTTTTTGGGGTGGAAATTTTCGAGCCTAGTTATTGCGAATTGTTTTGTTAATAGTTTTATAGACGAGGTCATAAATACTCGACATTCGTGTGATTTAATAACTTGTGATAACATATGCACACCGAGAATTCAGTTACAATCTATGCTCATGCCTAATATAACAACGGTTCATATAAGAAATATTTTAGATAAACTTGACTTGAATAAGCAATCTGGAATTGATGATATCAGGGCCAAGGATTCATATTCAATAATAAACGTAATTAGCCCTTTATTAGCAAAGCTATTTAATTTATCTTTCAAAAGTCGTGTTGTTCCATCGAAATTAAAGATCTCTGTTATCAGACCAATTTATAAAAAGAGTGATCACATGATATATTCAAATTATAGGCCTATTTCTTTACTCCCTATCATTGATGAAATCATGGAACGCTGTGTATCTAACGTTTTGATAGAATATGTAAATAACCATGATCTAATAAACAAAATGCAGTTCGGTTTTCAGAAAGGGAAAGGAACAAATGACCTTCTCGCATTATTCTCTAACTTTGTAAATTCTCAATTGAATGATAATTTTCACGTACTAGCACTTTTCATCGATTTCTCGAAGGCATTCGATACGCTAAATCACATTAAATTGATTGACCTATTGAAGAAAATTGGAATAAGGGGACCTATGCTAAATTGGTTTTCCAGTTATTTGGATGAAAGAAATATTTTGGTAAAAATTAATGAAAAGTTTAGTGACGCCAAAGAATGTAAATCTGGAGTACCGCAAGGGTCAATTCTTGGACCAACATTATATTTAATTTATGTGAACGAAATGTTCGAATGTATCAAGGAATCTGAAATATTCATGTATGCAGATGACACCTTGATAATATCTGTTCACAAACAATTAGATGTCACAGTTTCTAATTTACAAAATGATTTCACTAATGTATCAAAGTTTACTCATGACCATGACTTAATCATAAACGCTGGCAAAACAAAGGTTATGCACATTTGTACACCCTTGAACCAAGATAGATATAATAATTTCAACCTAGTTTATCATTCAATTGTGACTGTCTACATACACTGAAATGTGGAACCCCTAATATTAACTGTTATTGTAGAGTTCATATTGACATTGTTGACACACATGTATATTTAGGCTTAGCCATCGATAATTTATTCAGCTGGAGACCTCATGTAGATTCAATTTGTAATAGACTTCGATCTTGTGCATTCCGCATTTATAACCTGAAATTCATTTTGCCTTTTAAATTACTGAAGTCTGTTTATGAGGCCCTGGGAGCATCTCTAATGTTATATGGGCTTCTGGCATGGGGGAATGCTTCCCAATATCACTTGGATAAGATTATACAATTACAAGATAGAATGATAAAATTGACAGTATCTCATCACATAAAGCTTAACCTTAATTTTAATATCAGTCAATTATATCAACATTGCAATATACTTCCCTTAACATATTTACATACATATCGATTAATTTTATTGCACTATCACAAACAACAATACAAAATATTGAACATTCATTCCATTCACACTAACAGGAAAACGTATCAGGTTCTGTCATGGATAAATAAATTCGGCAAAAGACGATTAGCATATGTCATTCCAGTTACTTTTAATATGCTGCCTGAAAACTTGAGAAAAATAGAGAAATATGTCAACATAAAACGAGAGGTACTAAGCACCATAAAATGATTTAATGATGAAACATAAAATTATAAAATCAATCAATCAATCAAATTATTATGTAGAAGTTTTAGGTAAAGCTTGCGTGTATTTTGTTTAGGTAATTATTCATTGTTGTTATTCATTTACATTTATTTTTATTGTAGCGTGTTAACTTGTGTTGTATTTGTATTGTACTGTATTTATATTTATTCAATTTTATTGTATCATATCCTAGAGAGTATTATTAGTTTATTCCACAGTTAAACCCTCAATGGGTTTTGTGGAGACTTGAGAGTGAAAAATGTCTTGTAATAATGTACATTTATTGGATGAAAATGAAAAAAAAAATTCTTATTATTTTTACTTCCTTTTCAATATAGAATTTTTTGTACTGTGAATTGAATTATGTGAATAGCTTACTGCTAATAAAGATATATTACATTTAGCATCGGCGATCTCAAGGCAACATTAGCAATCTCGTGAGTGGACTGTGATCGAGACTGGTTGGCTGCATCAAAACACTGGAAAAGATCGAGAAATGCCGACATATCACTCAATTATGATTATTGTTTGCTTAACAACCCCACCAACAGCTAGATTATACGGGGGTACGAGTAAACAGGTGATTATGAAACTATAAAGTGATGATTGGTGAGAGGATGTAAAAAGAACATGGTTTATGCGGGACTCGAACCCACGCCCAATGGTGACTTCAGTTTTTGAAGCGATGCCTCAGCTGACCAAGCTACAAAAGGCGGCATCTCACCAATTACGCATTGTCATGGGTATAGTGTTGTACAGTTTATTTATTTATTTCATTTCATTTTCGTCCAAGTGGTTTACAATATAAAATGGAACAATTTTTAGTAAATCATATGAACAGTTGAGGATAAAATAACAAATTATTAAATGCACACAACATACAAATAAGAAAATGTACATGGATTGATATGAATGGTGGATGCGAAACCTCTTTGATTGTATTGTTATCTGCATCATTTTGAAACAAAATTACAAAATATGTGGAATTTATAATATTAGTGTGGTTTCGTTCTGAACCCTTAAAAAAATGCTTGGACGTGAATACAATTGAAATTCATACATAATATAGGTGAAAACAAAGATAAAGATAAAGGTGTTGAAGATACGATAATGCACATTTTCCATTCACCATTTCAAAGAATTCCTGTGTACTGTATAATATTGTTTAATAGAGATATTTTTTCATCTCTATACTGAATGAAATCCTTGATAGATCTGATAATCTATCCCAATGTAACAAACTATTGATACCACGAATTAAAGCACGCATATAATTCAGTCAAAAGCCAGCAGAGTTTGGAATGATTGAGGAGAAACAATACCATTATTCACACGCAGTCGACGTGTAACAATTACATACGCTTTTGTCAACCTTACAAGCAATTAGTTGTAGCACAACAGGAGGTTTATATGGTATAGAGATATCGGGTAAAGTCACTCCATTATTATTATTATTATTATTATTATTATTATTATTATTATTATTATTATTGATGTAAATGTAGCAGAAACATATTTACAAGAGGATTTTAACAGAGTACTGCTCTGGACACATGATCGAAACCTTGTAATCAATGCTAATAAGACGAAAATTGTCCATGTTCGCCATTTAATAAAAATCTAGATGAAAATATTAACTTGAAAAGTCATAAAAATGAATGCTCACATAGTTTAATTGAGAACTGTAATCGTATCGACTTAATTGAAAATGTACCGACACATGTATATCTAGGTGTTGTGATTGACAGGTTATTCTCTTGGTGACCTCACATTGACACTCTTTGTAAAAGATTACGGTCTTGCTCATATCAACTTTTTGTTCTTAAATATATATTGCCTTTCAAAACCTTACTTTCTGTACATAATGCGTTAGCAGAGTCCTTGTTGCTGTATGGCTTTCTATCCTGGGAAAGTGCTTCTGATGGACAGTAATTCAGAATTGCATAATTAGAACTATTGCACCCCCCATGGCTCATAGCTCTATAGAAAATTATTATAGAATGTGTGACCTTCTACCCCTAAAAGACCAGTTTATGTATAGATTTCTAATCAGATATTATTTCAATAGTGATCATAAAATAAAATTTGTAGATAGTGCTAAGACCCGCCTTCAGCAGAGAATAACATACGTAGTGCCACCGTTCATCAATAAATACGGTGAAAGAATGTTAAGTTTGGTTATACCATATGTATTTGATCAGTTGCCACCGAATCTTACTAGTTTATCTACCTATCAAGAAGTAAAGAAAGTACTACGAACTTGGCTTATCGATAGGTGATTATGTTTTTCCTTTCCTTAGAAACTCAGAATTTTCTCAAATTGAGTTTATTGTGTTTATATGTTGTTCTTTTTGTAGTAATCAATGGATGTTTTTTTATTTAGAAATTAAACCAAGTAGAAGAATTTTCGAATTATTTGTTAAGAATGAACCTTTTATTTCCATTTCAGTGTTATGTTACAATTTCAATTACGGGTAAAATGTTTAATATGTTCAAGTTTGTGTAATAAGTGGTAATAACACATGAAGTTGCATCATGTTCACTCTATGTAGTATGTTAATACTTGCCTACAGACAAGTCTCATCAGAGGCTTTGTAGGATATTTAGTAGCAGAGTTCCTGATTTTATAATTTGTACTAAAAAATGTGTGAATAAAAAAAAAAATTATATTTATTTTATTGTACCTCATGAGTTTCACAAGTGTCTCAATGACCCTTTATCGTATTGGGTTGAACAACGCACTGTACCAATGACTACGATCTATTGGCGTCGGTGGATGATGAATGAGATGATGGGATGATGAGATGAAAGGTTATTTCATTAGGTGTTTTGGATGGTGGGAAGGAGTCGGTCGTGGCCTGTTGTTGGGCAACCATCCCAGTATCAACCTGAACGAAGAGGGAAACCACAAAAAAAACCCTGTCAGGATGGTCGACCATGACGGGAATCGAACCCCGGTCTCCCGAATGACGGTTCAGTGCGTTACCACTCGGCCACGCGTCTCGGTATATGATGATATTAATAGATGGAAGGTTATTGTATTAGGTGTTTTTGGGTAGTGGGAAAGAGTCGGTCGTATAGCCTGTTGTTAAGGAACCATCCCAGTATTAACCTGGACGACAGAGGGAAACTACGAAAGCAAAAACCGTCAGGATGGTCGACCATGGCGGAAATCGAAACCTCAATGACGGTTCAGTGTCCACTATTGATATTTTACACCAGAAAGTATATCTGGGTAGATATCTGGTAGACACTGGATAAAAACAATCAGGAATTACACGTCTCAATATATAATTTCAATAATTAATTAGATGAGCGTATGTGAAGATTCCACTAGTCTCTCATGGAGATCTAATTGTCGGAGTTTTTTTTTATTTTGAGCAATATAATCTCAAAATTTCTAAAAACCCCATAAGATTAGGCTGGGCAAGAAAATTTGAAAAATAAAATCTCTCGAAATAGAGTAAAATTATCTGTCAATATGTATATATAGTAATATACATTATTACGATTTGGTATGCAATTGGAACCAGCCGTTTTGAAAAAAACAATTCAATCAACTATTTGTATTCATCAAATATATAGGAATAATAGCAGAATTGGGTCGTCAAGATTCACTGTTTTGTAGATTAGATATTTGTCCAACAATGTAGTAATTTGTATATGCGTCAAGGTGTGTAGAATACCAGAGTCGATAAAGTAGCGAGGGTAGAACTACTTTAACGACTTTTATACCTCATTCAGATATCTTGCTAATCTTACAACGCAAACGTTTGCCTAGTGTTAATAAACGTTTTGAATCATATATATATATATATATATATATATATATATATATATATATATATATATATATATATATATATATATATATATATATATATATATATATATATATATATATATATATATATAAATATATATATATAAATATATATATATATATATATATATATATATATATATATATATACATATATATATATATATATATATATATATATATATATATATATATATATATATACATATATATATATATATATATATATATATATATATATATATATATATATATATATATAGCTCTCTCTCTATATATATCTCTCTCTATATATATATATATATATATATATATATATATATATATATATATATATATATATATATAAATATATATATATATATATATATATATATATATATATATATATATACATATATATATATATATAAATATATATATTCATGAATATATATAGATATATATAAATGTATATATATATGAATATATATATATATACATATATATATATATATATATATAAATATATATATATACATATATATATATATATATATATATATATATATATATATATATATATATATATATATATATATGTATATATATACATATATATATATATATATATATATATATATATATATATATATATATATATATATAAATATATTTATATATATATATATATATATATATATATATATATATATCCATGTATATATGTATATATATATATATATATATTCATATATATATATATATATATATATATATATATATATATATATTTATATATATATATATATATATATATATATATATATATATATGAATATATATATATATATATATATATATATATATATATATATATATATATATATATGAATATATATATATATATATATATATATATATATATATATATATATATATATATATATATATTCATATATATATTTATAATATGAAGATAATGCGGTCGCAACAATTTTCCAATTCTCATCGGACTGGAAGCATATATATCCCAGCACAGTGAATTAGTAAATCTCCTCTCTGTTATTTATGCTACTCATGTATGTAGTCTATAATATGCAGTGACTGTTATGTGTTATGATAGTGATGAAGAGCTCATCAATCGCCATATGAGGTATAGGACTAGAAGCTAATGATCATATGAATAGGTGATGACAGTTCTACATAAACACTAATAATAGACTCTTTTCACAGCAGTGATAACTAATGTGATAATGCTACTGGGAAGTCAATACAATCAAAACTGTGCGGCCTCTCTATGACAGATGGTTTGCGGACATAATCGTGTTAATCATGATTTTGATTGCGTTAAAACGCGCACTACGATGATCACAGTTGTCGTACTGGAATATAAAGATCGAATAATTCTCTTGTTTGTTTATTTAAAGGGGTTTGATGAGTTGTTCAGTTCTTTTTATTTTGTATTTTATTAAAAAGTTCTTTGAGAATGTAATTATTTAAAGTTTAGTGATCTCACCTAAATTAGGCCAGGGTGATGAAAAAAAATATACATACATACATATATATATGTGTATATATATATATATATATATATATATATATATATATATATATATATATATATATATATATATATATATATATATATATATATATAAATTATCGTACAGTAGGCTATATTGTCGCTGATTAGTTCGCAATAGGTTTATTGTGACAATATTCTAGATTATGTCTACAACCTGGATAGACTTTGGTCCACGCTACTCAGCAAATCTCAAACAAGAGTGAGTGAGTGAGTGTGTGTGTGTGTATGTGTGTGTGTGTGTGTAAACCTAAAGCTATCCAGAGCATCACTTATTAATATCATAATAACATCTGGTTGAAGTGCCAGTATGAAATGGTGAAGGTGCCGTGACTGTTTGGTGTGAGAGTAGCCTTGGATAGATATGCAATTCATGCTAATTTCTAAGGCAGAATCTCTCCAGAGCTAAGAAACGTGAGGGGGAACTGTTGGGTGTTTCAGTTCTACGTGGTGAATAAAGTTCAAATAATATTGAGAATCTGATCACTGTGATCTTCAACGTTTTCTTGATCGAGTAGTGAACTGTTGTTTTCTTGATCGAGGAGTGTACTATTGTTTTCTTGATCAAGTAGGGTACTGTTGTTTTCTTGATCAAGTAGGGTACTGTTGTTTTCTTGATCGAGTAGTGTACTGGTGTCTTCTTGATCATGTAGTGTACTATTGTTTTCTTGATCAAGTAGTGTACTGTTGTTTTCTTGATCAAGGAGTGTAATGTAGTTTTCTTGATCAAGTAGTGTACTGTTGTTTTCTTGATCAAGTAGTGTACTGTGTTTTTCTTGATCGAGTAGTGTACTGTTATTTTCTTGATCAAGTAGTGTACTGTTGTTTTCTTGATCAAGGAGTGTAATGTAGTTTTCTTGATCAAGTAGTGTACTGTTGTTTTCTTGATCAAGTAGTGTACTGTGTCTTTCTTGATCGAGTAGTGTACTGTTGTTTTCTTGATCAAGTAGTGTACTGTGTTTTTCTTGATCGAGTAGTGTACTGTTGTTTTCTTAATCAAGTAGTGAACTGTTATTTTCTTGATCAAGTAGTGAACTGTTATTTTCTTGATCGAGTAGTGTACTGTTATTTTCTTGATCGAGTAGTGTACTGTTATTTTCTTAATCAAGTAGTGAACTGTTATTTTCTTGATCGAGTAGTGTACTATTGTTTTCTGATTTGCACGAGATATATTCTTCAAAGAAGACTCCAATGTAGACAGAACAGAAGATCAGAGAAAAAATACGTGCACGCTTATGTTTGTCTTCCTGTTTTTATGCATGCAAACATTATCAAACATACAATTACAACTAAAAATTGAATGCAATATATAATAAAATAGTGTTATTTGTACCGCGGTAACAGCACATTTTTTGTTTCGACTATATTGTTGGTTGCACAGCTCTGAAACGCTGTTGTCCATCCTTCGGTACGATAACTATAATCCAAAGAGTAGCACATGAAGTCACAATACAGAATGCAATGTATATGTAGCTGTCATACACAATGGTGGAAGCGCCAGTCTCAATAGGTAAACACTTCAACCGTATGCCCATATCCTCACACGTAGAATACAAACTTCATCGCACATCTGCTTTTCCCACGATTTCGCCAACACATAACTACATTTGCCCTCTATATTTGAAAGGCAGGCAATCCTCTCAGCAATCTTGGACTCCTCCAAATACTATTGGACTATAGCAAACAGCTTTCATCTAATGAAATAAGAGATCCTATATAACAAGGTCGAATGTTTCGGTTCCAAATCTACTATAACCATTAATACCTTATGCCGCCTCCACGAAGATTTTCTTAAATAGCGAAATACGGAAACATTAAATCACTGGGCAAGCAATATTGCAGTCAAGCGGGTGGTGGAAACAGCAGCTGCAAGCATGGTTATGTAGTGAAATGGTGAAATTCTGGTCGAAATGTAGGAATACTATATTATGCAGATTCGCATAATAAGCCTTGGTGTGAAATAAAGTGCATTACTCGGCCAGCTACCGGCGTATGTAGGAGGTAAGAGCGGGTATAGGACGGATGTGATGGAGAGAGTGCGTAACACAGTATTATTTCGTGTTCTCAAATCTGACATGTTTGATATGTAAAAGTAACTCTCGGAGTAATGTAGATTTTTGAGAGTAATAACTTATTTTGTGAAAGGTTATAATAAATAATATGAATCTAGTTTTTGCTCGTTCTAACGCTAGTGTCAGTTACTTTGTCACTGATATTAAAATAAATATAACATACCGTGTGGCAACGAAATATGATTTATAGCATTGTCTGTGAAATGTATTCAAAGCGTTCCATATTTATCAGTAATTTATTATTAATATTGTTATAAGATGAATGGCATTGTAATGTATCATATTATGTACTTGAACAATACATCACATCATTTTGATAAGCCGCTTAATATTATCTTTGATACAAAGAAGTTTAATATAATTATGACGTATCTAATTGCAGCTTATAACAAAGAATATCAATTGTTCACTCAGCTAATTGAATGTCGCCTTTCTTCGTACAAATAACTGACTCATCTAGAATGGAGTCAACAGCATTTATGCTTGAAACGTTCTGTGCTCGTACAGTACATTTTTAATCTCAAAATACCTCGGTAGTTCTTTTTTTTTATTGGTTCATCAAGAAAACAAAAGATACATGTATATTGACAATATCCCGCAAAGATGCTGTATACATCATGTCTGCAGGTCAATTAAACGGATAATTAATATCTGTATAATAATATCTACTCATCAGCTCGAATCTTCTCGAATTCACTGAAAATAATAATGTACGAAATAAACTAGTCTAACGTGATCAACCATCGCGTAACACTGCGCTTTATTTCGGCCATAATTTTTTAATTACGTATATTTACAGGCATGTCTTATTTAACCCAATAATATTGATACTTTTACATGGAATAATTGTATTATCAACACAAATTGTAATTGAAACGATGATGGATATAACTTCAAACAAGTCCACACCATACAGCATGCTTTATATCTCAATTTTGAAAGGACTGCCAAATTTCTGAACAGGTATATTAAGAGTCCACGGGAGTCGATTGAGTGAAATATCAGTTTTGAAGTGATAACTTTCGGACGGTATGAGATATCAAAATTCTAATACCGGAGAAACACAGATAATTATAATAGCTGCAAGATGATATAAGTTTTGACTATTTAAGTCACGTTTCATAGCTGTGAAGCGTCGACAGCTGAAAAAACACATTTTTTAGCTGTATACGCTTGACAGTTATGCGACATGACTTGAATAGTTATAACTTAATCATCTTGAAGCTATTATAATTATCTGTGTTTCTCGCGTATCAGAATTTTGATATGTTATACCGTTCAAAAGTTATCACTTAAAAACCGATATTTCGCTAAATCGACTCCCATAGACTCTTGAATGGTAGTCGAAGAAAGCCAAGTGTTTGTTTATTGTGTGTTGTGTGACTTCCAACGTAGAAGGATTCAGATGTCATATTTGATTTGATTCGTTTTCCATAAGGCCACACGATTTATCATGACAAAATGCAAATGTGTGTAGTCAAAATTACATTGATAGTATTATTGAATTAGAAAACTTATAACAAGGTGCATAATCTAATTTCTCGACATACACTCTGACTGAAGTCACAACAAAATTGACCTATACAATATATCTACATGAAACAAATAACTTATATGGGCATTGCCTCGTTCAAGACCACATCTAACCAAGGCGACCAACTGCAAGTATATAAGATAAATATGGCTCCATGTCTTTCTACGCTCAAAGAAAGCTGAACCAACTGGATTTTTATCAATTCGAACTATAAACTTATAATATTTGTGTGAACTCTTTCATAGATCTTAACCTAGCTCAATAAAACTGATATTCTAACGTTGCTAAATGAGAAATTTTAATTATACTCAAGCTTTAAGAGATGATTTAAAACACCTAACCTTGTCTAAAAACTTCCACTTTGATAAATATTGCTGAACTTACTTTATAATCCTATTGTATCGTATTTTACACATAAGTTACTATATTTGAAGGCTTTTTGTGCTCCAAGCTCTCACCGTTCATAAATATATATACCAAAATAATGGTGTCGGAATTTTTCTGGCATCAGTATCCTGAAAAACAACTAGTATAGGCCTACCTTCGATCCATTACATAGCTATTGATTCAATCTTAATGAACCCAACAACAAAAAATATGTATTGGGAGATAAGAAAAAGCGGTCAAGATATGCTGCGAGCATTCATAAAATTCCGTGTCATACACATTAATCGTTGATCATTAATCTGTTTTGCGAATTGTGAAAGTGGAGGTTTCCTTAACCACTTGTGGGAAAAGTGAGATGTCATTTCGAAAAATGCAGCAGTAAAACATTCACGAGAAAAGTCCTTTTATAGTTCAAAGGAATATATTTTGCTGAATTCAAGAATATAATATGGTCCAAAATTCTATATGAAGTTGAGTTCCAGTTAAATCACTGTAGCGGTTTAAATAAGAATTGTGAAGTTTCATTACTTCTTCTCTCATATCACAGTGTATACTGATAGTGCTTTCCTCAAATCTCTACATAGTCAGATTGACTCTTCAAGCGGTTCTATTATAGGTATATTCTTGATATAATAATATCGGGAATAATTTGATTCATGACCAACGAGACTACCTACATAATTATAATAGCTGCTTTTAGTTTCGGTGTAACCGACGCCAGTTTTAAGGACGAATTTAAGGACGATAGCATAAAACTTATCATCCAACATCTAAATTCCTTAGCAACGTAATATTCATTATTATGGCTATTTCCATTACTCTTCGACCTATACAGTGTGCAAATAACCTTTCTTTTTAAGTACGGCAGCGTGCAAAATTAATGTACATACTGCAATATATATACTTATTTACTTATCGTAGCTTGTTCTCTACATTTTTGCCTTGTGGGGGCTTAAAAGCGCACTTCGCACATGTCGTAATTTGTCCCCTCCCTCTCCCCCCTACACCCCCTCCAACCCCTCCCCAACCTACCGACACCACACTTTTGGCTCTTCTCACCCCTACTCCATTCCCCGTCAAGACTTTAGCTAGCCTAGTGCTCTAGTATAGCGACACTTGAAAGTGGGGTGGGAGACTTCAGTACTAATTGCTACAATTAGGAAGCACCAAGGGCTTTACTAAACCCATTAGCTTAGAGCCTCGCTGTCTCTTCGGTACCCAGAACGCCTCGGATCAAACCTTGGTTAAGATATAAGTACTATTATGGTGAGGGAGCAATCGTGAGCAGCCTACAGCTGAATGGTATATTACAGTGAAAGAAAGAAAGAAAGAGAAAGAGAGAGAGATGTGAAATATGACAATGTGGAAGGATTTTCATTTCAAAAACTCCATATGGAAATGAAATAAAAATCTTCTTCGTATGTAAAAACCGCTTAATTTAGTAGAAGATTATATCATTATTAATATCTACACAGGTAGGCCTTCTACATTGGTGGTTGTTGTTAAAACAAACTCATTCTGGTGTACAGTACTCTACGCAGCTCACAAAGGCAAATACGAAAGAGTTCTACCGTGCTTATTACATAAAAGTAAATACAAAATAATAACCGTAGAATAAAAAGAAGCCTTACATGTCAAGTTATTGGAAATGAAGTCTTATAAAAGTGTGTTCGATCATTGAGAACTAACAGTTTTACTGTTTTTGCATGACAATAGATCGTCATTAAATTCTCATAGTTATTCGCAGGAGAAAAATATCTGTTTTTCAAAGATTTTAAATTGTATGTAGAGCTCGAACGACGAATATGAATATTTTAAAATTATTTTAATTAAAATTGAATAGTCATGGTATTTTCATCATAAGAATTACACAACTGATTGGAGATAAATACATAAGGATATTTTTCATTCATACATCTCACTCAACTTCCGACTATATACGCATTTTTGGTGCTTTACTTTGAACTTTAATTGAAGTGTCTATTAAACTGAGAATTAAAATGTCTCTTCTAAAATGTAGAAACAAATTGTTGAATGACGTGATAATTTTCTCTGTATGTTCACTGAAATTGCCACATAAAATTGATGTGAAAAATGAAATTATACATATTCTTATGTACATCTATACAGTTATAGTTTACGCTGTACTCTACAGTAAAAGGCGAATCTTTAATTGGATTGGACATTTCAATATCGACAAGATTAAATTTGAGAAATATTAGTTGATATTTAATCATACTCATTTTTGTTTCAAAGGACTAAAGTTGATATACATAGATGACTAGATATATGTAGCCTACAGTTTATGGACAGTCACCTATAGGCCTATTATGAATACATCATAGATGATGACGAGTTATTCAATAAGACATGAATAATAAATTATATAACATCAGTCAAAGATGATAATTTTTATAATTTATAATGAATGAATTGAATGAATAATTATTAAACTTGTAGGTTTGCGTGGCTATAAAAATGTCTACTTGGTTGAGTCCAAAGAATGGCAAAACTATGCACACTCGTCAAACTTGAACTCGTCCATAGTTTATTCAAAACAGCGTGAACGAATTACAGTCTTGTTACAACATCATAAGGAATACGTAACATGACTATTGAAATCTATATAATACCGGTTTTTGTAAGAGGATAAAATGCAAAAAAAAAATGAAAAGGTTTGAGAATTAAATTGAAAAACTTGATAATCTGTGTATGGTATGATAAAATATGTTATTTTCACACGATGTTATTCAAGATAACTTTTATATTGACATTAATTATTGTACATACGTGAAACAAAACATTTTGTGTAGAGTTCACATGACATAAAACCTTACTTTGCCTTGTTATTCTCTTCAATGTAATTGTGATTCTACTATTATTAGGCCTATATTTAAATTTATTGTCAATCACAGAACTGCACGCTTGGTATTATCAAGCTTTTGTACGGACATGCACCTTGGGTAGGTATTTCTAATTGGATGTAAGCTTAGTTCTAGACACATTTCACTGATTACAAACATGGAAACATTTTTCAAATAGTATATGTATAATTATTTCAATGCCCTCAAGTCAAGCAAATGTCATTAAAATGAGGATGACATGATAATTAGAAGAATATACTTGATGCGAGTAAAAGTAAATTAAAATGCGGTTAGATGATAAATGCTATTTATAATTCTCTCCGAATGAGTAGGCCTATACAATAACAAGCTTATACATTCTGAAGGGGACCCGGAAAAAGTGTAAGACTTTGTTCACCTTTCGCTACACTCAGTGGCGTAACTAGGAATTTTGGGCCCCGGTGCAAAGGACTCACTTGGACCTCCCCCCCCCCCCCACAAAAAAAAAATCATTACAAATGAAGAAATTTCGATATCATTCAACATGCAACCTCAATATTTCATGTTTTCTTAATTTACTATCAAAGACGGTTGAAATACACTCAAAATTATGATTAAAATGCATTCACAATTATGACATTCTATGAAACAAATTGATTATAACTCCTATTGAAGATAACGATTGAATGACACTTACTCTTGAGAGGAAAAATAGTTGACTTTTCACCAAAATCTGGTCAAAGTAGCAAGCTCATATTTATTTTAAGTGCTGTAAGTTCAGCGAAAAAAATATGACAGTGTTTCTGATACGATTCGTATTCAAGAACATACTTGTTCAACTGAGTTCAACTTGAATTTCCTCATCATAGAATTATTTTTTAAATTAGTCAGTTGATTTTCAAGTAAATTTAGACATTATTGAAAATTATTTTTTTCAGATATAAATAAGTTCATTATTTTTCGGTAATCGTTGAAAAGTATTTTTGATGATATGGCATGGGCCCCTCCCTAGCCGTCGGCCCCGGGGCAGCTGCCTCGACTGCCCCTGCGGTAGTTACGCCACTGGCTACACTTTTAGCAGATATATTTATTGAAATGTTTGTATTTATTTATATGCCTAGTAGCAAGACTCCGACACGAGGGTTTTAGAATGATTTAATTCATATAAAAATCATTTTCATAATCATATCTTTTATTTTTTCTACAGCATATTTCATATTTCATTATGAATACTTTCATTTAAAAAATAACTCTAATAACTCAGATTAATTCTATGGCAATTTCCTAACGTCGAGAGTATACAAACAATGTTGTTATGAACATATACTGTGAAAATTGTCTAATTATAATACGCCAATCTTTAGGGAAATACTTCTTTACTGAGACGGGTGGTCGAGTGGCTAGCACACAGAGCCGTCATTCAGGAAGGAGACCGGGAGTCGATTTCCGCCTTGATCGACCATCCTGACACCGGTTTTTCGTGGTTTCCCTCTGTCGTTCAGGTCAATACTATATAGTATGATTCATCAACAACAGCACGACCGACTCTTTTTCTCACTATCAAAAAACTCGTTCTGAAATTATCAATCATTTCAACATCCCATCATCTCTTTGATCATTTACCGACGCCAATGGATCTTATAGTCATCAGTACATTGCATCGTTAAAACAAATATTAGAAATATTAGAAATCAAATTTTAAGAAAAGGTTTGTAATTATAGTCACCCTCGGTAGCTCAGTCAGCTGAGGCACCGCTTCACAAACTGAGGTCACTGTTGGGCGTGGGTTCGAGTCCCGCAAAAGGCATGGGTTTTTGTAAACGTCCTTTCACTTATCATTACTTGATAGTTTCATTATCACCTGTTCATCTGTACCCCCATATATCCTAGCTGTTGGTGGGGTCGTTAAGCAAACAATAATCAAGAATGATGTTTTGAGATACATAGCACGAGTAAGTATAGCGATATACTTATTAGCTACCCAAGATTCAGCAACAGATGTACCGTAGGTATAAGATTTCGCCCGATTTTCAGTCCAGTTTGAATTGAGTTATTATCTTTACTGTTTCATTACATTTCATTTCATTTTATTTTCGTCCAATGAAGGATTTACAAGTTTATCATTGAAAAAACAACAATAAATAGAATGCAGATCATCTGGACTATCAGTTAAAAATACATGATCACTATGAAAAAAATAGTGGTCTACGCCTTCACTTTTTGGTCGTTCTACACCATTTTGCTAAACGAGGCATTTAGAAAAATATGTGAAAATGATAGGGTTGTTTCTCGACATAAAAACTTACATCTATTATCGTTCACATCACATCAAATCCAAATGCACATCAAAAATCAAAATTGATAAATTATTGAATGAATTGGTTATTTTTTTCATAATATGAATTCGGATCGACAAGGAATAAGAATTCATGGCGCCATGAATAATGGCTTTGCACAGATATACCTC
>OZ023327.1:22458032-22483032 GCA_964007535.1 Brachyptera risi
TGAATCACGGTACCTTCAAACAATAGTAATCGACAATCTGAGAAAAAATTAGCACATTCGGTCAACAAACACGCCGACTTCCCGGAATTATCTGAAATTGACCTACACTTTGACACTTTGTGTTCCCCGACAAATAAAAACCGACGAGAATAAAAAATTGGGACCCATTTTGTTGGAAAGCTCATTAAATTTTGATTGTCTTGACTCTTTTTCAAGTTTCTGGTACTTACGAACTTGTTGCTAAAAAATGTTGTTTTAGTACACAAATTATTCCCGAAATATCGCTGAAACCACCTTAAACAAAGTTAGTTCCTTGTCTCGCAACTAGACTATAGTCACGATCGGTATTTCCATAGATTTGGACCGAATTTCTTTGAAATATTTTCAACATTGGTGGGATAGGGAGTTAAGACACCATAAGAGACCGGCAAACCAACAGTCCAACACAACCCTCAATGCATCTTGATTCCCACCTAAGACCTTGGATTTGTTTGTTTGTCTTATACACTTTTTACACTTGTGTGTCAGAACCGGTAAAGTAGTTTCGTTGACCACCGTCACCGAATAAAGTAGTGTAATTACAGAATGGCTGTTCGTCTTCATTCTGCATATGGTGTGAAGTGATCTAGAGTGAAAAGTGGAAGCAATTACTTACTCTTGCTCGCGAGAGGTCGGATAAAAAGTGTACGCACGGTGTAAGTGAGGAGAAATGGCGAACGTGTTCACACAAATATTATATTTGAGTTTATAAATGGCATGCATTTATTTCTGTGCAAGCTTAGAGCTGGTTTTACTAACTTATAATTAAGTATTATTCAGTTAATTATTGAATGAATGTTGGGGCTTAGAGGCGCGTCGACAGCGAGGTAATTATTGATTTAGATACGAAAATAACATTCATAACTAAGAGTGATAAGAAGTTAATTCGCTAATTATTGCCTGACTCACTAATCATCGCTTAATTGGCACTACAGTCGGCAACCGGCTCTTAGACTTGGACTATGATAGGGCCTATTGGTGAAGTTTTATCGTCGGACAGCTATAGGAACTATTCTATAAACTATCATTATAATTGGATGAGCGATAGCGAAGACTTCCATCCCACTCTTACGGATTTTTTTCTTCTTTTCTCCCGTTTGTACCCGCTGCACGGTTTGCCTGATCAATATGAAACTATTTCTGGATACGCTATGACTTATCCAACTTAGAAGTGTACAGTTTTGGGGCCAAATCGGTTGGACCACTTTTGAAAAATACCATCCCATATTTTCGGGAAAACCCATAGGGTTAAGCCGGGTGGAAAATTTTTGTAAAAATATTGTCTTCAAAAAAACTTCAATGTTTTACTGAAAGTAAATGCGAAGATGATACATACACATCATCACAAATTTCACTGAGATTGGACTAGCCGTTTTAGAGAAAATAATTATTTCATGAATAAATTTGCATCAAATATAGCTTGAAATAGTGGTTATTCTTAATATTCAGTATCTTGCGCACTGTTAGGACAATTATTTTCACTTTCAACCAAGGTGTGTAGAGATCTCGAGTATATCTTATATAAATCAAATTGTGTAGAGATTTCGGGTAGACTTCATACACATATTCATAGCTCATCTTACAATGCAAATGCCTATGTGCTGCGTTTGTCTATAGCTATGTTTCGAGTACGATCTAAGGATCCTAGGTAATCCGACAGAAAAAGGTTGCAAGGTACGCATATTGTGTTAAAAAGTAGAACTAGACAAAAGTCACAGACTAAAGCGCGCGCATATTTTCAACAGTGACATTGATCGGAATATTGCATTGTTGACTGAGCTTCTGTAACCATTCGTCGGCCATATTGAGATTTAGAAGCGCATTCTATTGTTACTTTTCGTGTCGAATATGACGGACGAACAAAGGTACTGTTTCTTTGGGCCAGTCTTCAAAGAGATGGATCTTACAGCGGCGTAGTGCTGTACAACCGTCATACGAGTCGTAGCTTTATTACGGTTGTATTCTTATTGTCAAAAAGTGTTGAAGACATTTCATCTGGTATTAACTTTAGCCTCAACTATCCGTGACGTTGCCGTGCGACAACATTGTCTTCGACAGTCAATCAAAATAATCAACACCAACACCTCATAAACAATAATTACCTAATCTCTACACCTTGATACTTCTATTCAAAATAAAAAACAGTTTAATAAAAAGTATTATATACTTTTGCATTACTTTTTCCATCTCTAAGTGTTGAGGTTATCAAAAAGGCTTTGCATTTTGTTTACCGTCATTTTTGTCAGCTACCCGTCGAAATTCCTAAATGTGAGGTTATACGTGTTAAGTAATTAATATTGTAGGCCTTAATTGAAATTAGGTACGTGTCTAACTGTCTTTCAAACTCTCCCAACTTGCCTTGGTAACCATTAAAATGCGTACTAATTAAATTTTAGTGAGCAAAATCTCTAAAATCAACGAAATCAATTACGAGGTGAGGGTTCAATCTCCACTGATAATAATCAAGGCTAGTAGTAACTTTACATCAAACTCTTCTCACAACTCTTGCTTACAACTTCTTGTGCATACGACTTGCAAGTTGCAACCAAATCTGGTAATTGATACTGACATGGTTGTAATTTGTAAGAGATCTGTGAATCAGGACCCTGGCATTTGGGTAAAACTGTTGTCACAAGTCAAATGGTACGGGCAGACTCAAGTCGAGTCACGTGTACTCCCGAACGTACCAGATCTCTCCACTCCAAACATGGAAAGAAGAGTGTATTTAATTCGCATGTTTGCTGAACTTCCGTGTAGCGAAGTGGATAAGGTGTTTACCTTCAGTGCTACCGGATTCGAATACTGCCAGTGCTGTATATATATTTTTTTATATTATATGAAAGCTTTTAGCGATAGGGTATGAGCCAGGTATTTTTTCTTTTCATCCTGGAACGTTTCAACACACATTATCAAGTCGATAATTCCCGACAAAATATTATACGCCTGCACTTCAGCTGTGCTCCACCGTTTGGCTTGTGACAGCAGGTGTACGCCTGATATTTCAGGTACCGTGCATTTTGGGGATCAACGTGTATAAGCTGTTCCGACTGAGCCGAAGACGCTATATGTGCTCACAGAGCGAAGCACCGTATAACTCAGTAAAGTAGCGACTCATGGCGAGGAAAACCGAACTACATTCATAGTACACTTTGTAAGGGAATATCATAATTTATTATTTTATTGTCGATTAACTTTCATTTTTCAAGGTAATATAAATGCAGCCGGCATTTCAGCGTGGTATTAGATTCCTAAATATCACTAAACTAGCTACAGTAGCACGAAGACAACGTACCTTACATACATCTACTTTCAACATGACAGTAACAGTAAGTAAATTGGAAGTTTACAGCTAAAATTCTATATATTGTGTGGGCAGTCCCAACGATATTTGCGAGGCTCATCAATTACGTAATAAGTAAGGTTAGGGTTGACTAAGATTTATTATCATTTCCAAGATGATTATGATGATGCAGATTCATTATAAATGGTTGGAATTCATTATAATAATATTATTGCCACTTTCTGTTTCCAGGTTGGAGATAAAGTTCCCGACATCGACTTGTTCGAAGGCACCCCAGCAAACAAGGTTAACATTAGCCAACTATGTGCTGGCAAAAAAGTGGTGGTATTTGCTGTTCCAGGGGCATTCACGCCTGGCTGCTCCAAGGTTTGTTTTGTCACATTTCTTTTTATAAATTCACAATTGACTTGACACCTATTAAATTCACTTTTGCATAACATTTTTGTGGCCTTGAAATATGCCATCACCAGTGATTGGAATTGAAAATACATGCCAGCCAATCAGCCATGCAAAACAATAGAAACCATTATTGGGTCTACGTGTATAGAAATTCGTTTTTGTAGTATAATGAACGAATGCGAGTGAAGTTATAAATCGACATATAGTGGCATATGGGCACCTGTAGAGGCATCAATTAGAGTCATTCAATGTTAGTGGTGACTAATTTTAACAGGCTTCAAGGGTTTTGTAGTTCGGTCTAGATCTCTTTACATTTCTTTATTGGTCACAGGTAGGCTACTGAGCTAGTTTGTGGCCTGTTACATTTATTCACATACATTATAATTATTACATAGGCCTAGTCCTACAATTAAGAATTGGGCTACATTTAATTTTTGATGATGCCTTAATAGCCTACAAGAACATTCTAAACCTAGTCAATAGGTTACAAATAGAAACAAATCCACTGCACCTGGGGTACTGCCATAGAATTAGGGACTTACCAAGTATGGTAGGCCTACATTGCTTATGAGAGAAGGGCTACAGATAATATACCCCCTCACTTAAGAGTCTTCACTCCCTGGCCTACAAGCTAATGCTAAAGGCGCAACTGACCTCGGAGAGTGCGCAACTATCTCTCAAACAATTTATGCCGCCATCTAGCAGACTCTTGGCGGAAACTATTGCCGGATACAGACTTGCAGTTTCCCAGTACCAGTATTGCAAGCACATGCCACATTCTCTATCAAACTCATTGTCACTCCCTATCATGTGTTCTCTCTACTCATTGCAATTAGGCAATGCTGAAACTAAGCAAGTGAGTTTGGATTCCAGCTAATCTCCCCTTATGACTTGACGGCTTCGGCCGACCGTTTCCACTGTATGTTGACAACAACGGGCAGTAGTGTCGATTGAATTATCTCATTTACTGTAAGGAACGAGAAACATCTCAGAAAATTATTTGATCTAGAAGAGAAAGCTTAGAATCTTAGAGAAAACTTATGATGGCGTGTAGTTTTCAATTTCTTCAGAAATTCCACTCCTGAATTAAGGTTTTATTTGGGCAATCTTAACGTCGGAAAATGAACCTTTTGAAAAGATTAATTAATAATATGGCATACTGGCATTACAGTGAGAGTACTGGTAGCGACATTTTTCAGAATAAATGGTATGCCATACAGTTGAAATACTGAGAGAATAGGATTCCTACCGTGGCGCATCCTGGTATCACTTTGGTGCACTGAATAATTTTCAACATGACGACACTAAAATCAGCTGAGCATGCTACACACCAATAGCGGCTCTTCTGATTTTTTGAATCTAATATACATGGCTATATATAGATATAGCCGTTAATATATGATAATATATAGATATAGCCGTATATAGATAATATATAGGCCCAGATATCTTAATACACAATTAACATTGTTTTTAGCGGATTCACTTAGACACATTGCTTGTTCCCGAACCTGTATGGTTAACAGAACCACCAACCATCTTACAGAAAAACGATGAAACACAAATAAAACATACCCGTATTTTCGAAGTTCCTTTCGCTCAAGTGCACAGGATGCATTTTGATATTGCAAATATATTCATTTTTATTCATTATGATTATTAAAAACAACCATTAACGAGTGAATTTGTGAAATATCTCATTTTTCTATATCGATGCAGTTTTCTTGTGGTGGCTGCACGAATCCTATTCTCTCAGTATTTCAACTGTACATACTCGCAGATTTTTCAACAGATACTTCAATAATAATTTTAAAGAATTCTGCTTCAGTTAGAGGGAAAAGAAACATACTTCCACCTAGCAGTTTATTATTTAATTATTATTTAAACTCTTGCTATTGCACATGAATGCGCTGTGGCAAGTTCCCTAACTACCCCTATCCCACCACCTCCCTAACCCTCTGACAGAATAACTTTAACTCTATTTCATCCCCTTCAAAAACACTTCTACTAAGCCCATTTCAGTCCCTACCTGTCCTATTCAAGAAAGAGAATTTACCGACATCTAATCTAGCCCCCTTTATGACTACTGCTCTATCATGACCCCGCCTACCTCCATACTCTGACTCAGCTTTCAATCAACTTTCCCACATAAAACCTAAACTCATTATCATCTATTGTCAATTGGCCATTACAATCTGTAATCTGTCATGGTACTGTATCTTCACTAATATTACCAAAATATAGTTAGGCAGAGAGACATTTCTCTCATTATTCAACTTGGTCAAAACATTAGGGCCTAGAAGAATATGAGGTAATTTTACTGATTAACGTACCATTGCCAAGCTTCCTTGACTTATTTGGGAGCAGAATCAATACTACATATCACAATTATATTGTCTTCAAGCATTATTTAACTCTCTTCCATACAACTTTTTCAAGTTTCTCATGCTTCTTATCAATATCAAGTGTTGACCTATACATTTGATATGCCCACACCCATATGTCAGCATCACCCATGACCCTAACCTCATTGGTGTACTAATAATGCATAGCTCTGCCCTTATTAACTTCACATGAGGGATTTTCTCTAACTAAAAAGCACTCATCAAAATGTTTCATAAATATATTGGTCAAAGTAGGCCTATAGTATGCCTTGTCAACAGATGATTCTAAATATGCCTTATTACATTCAACTGTTTCCATTTGGGTACAAAATCAAAAGTACTATATTTTCATCGTTACAGCAACGTGTTTTACATCAGCCTCTCCATGAATACAATAATTAATGTCTACAAATTGGCATAGTCATCGTAGGCCTATGTGCTCTGATCAAGATTGTCTACTATACTGACTATGTGACTTTGTAATTTCATTGTCAATTCCTGGTTTGGATAACGATGTTCTATTATTCACTGTTCTAGTCGCCTTCCTATTTCATGTAGCACAGTTTGCTAAGTTCACTGTTTCTAAAAGATGAATACATTTTGTGTGGTTACATATATCAATATTGAGATCTCCAGATATAGTGTCACTTGGAAGCTACCCATACAAACCTCAATTAGCATGTTTGGAATGTTTTCATGGAAATCTACTTCATATAATGGATTGGGAATCCCATAGCAGGCAATTAATAAACTTTGAAGGCTCTATTATCTTGACTGCACAAATTTCAAACAAACTATTCTGCAAGCTAGTTAGTTGATATCATACCTAATTTTAAACTGAATATTCACATTTTTCGTCATTGAATTACTCAAGCCACCTCCAATTTGCCTTAGTCTGCAGCAGTGGTTATATTAGTGAACATTTAGAACTGTGCATATGAAAAAATCAATTATATAAAGATGTGGGTTCCGCACGGATACTGGGGGGATGTGGGGAGGGAAGGCCCCCCCCCATCACAGCCCCGCAGGGAATTTTTTGAAAAACTTTGTTTTTTGAAGTATCTTGTTACTATATATTACATATATACATTACATATATCATATATGTAATGAGTTCTGTATACTATAATGACGAAGCATCACTTGTATAACTGCCAATAAACAATTATTATTATTATTATTATTTGAGAATATGTAGGCCTAAAGCTGTTGCTTCATAGTGCATTGTTCACTACTTCACACTTTACACGTGTTCACTACTTCACAATGACTGTCATTGCGAACTCTCGGACAAGTAAAACAAGTAAATAACGAAGAGGGTGGGCGCCGAGAGTAACACCAGAGAGGGAATCAAACTTGATTACTTAAAAATAGCAACACTTGTTCAAGGGCGTAATTGGCTATTGGATTCACTCCCCCCCCCCCCTCACGCTCATGATAACCATGGTGTTGATTTTGCCAACTGATTTAATGCGCGGAATTACAATAGCAAATTCTTCTTTAATAACGTTCATTATTCAACAATATTCGTTATTTGACAAACTGCGCAAATTGAAATTAAGAGCTGCATGTTTGAAGTTTAGAACTCTGCATATTAGGATCAACTGCACACTAATATTACCCTTGGTCTGCAGTGTGAAATAATCACTTTGAAGTAATCACTATTGTAGGCTAATCACTTGACATGTGGTTATACCCAATTGCTGAGTTTTAAGCCAGTGTTTGGATAGGCAATCAAAGTCAATAGGTTGGATTTCTTTTGTTGGACTTTGGATAAACTTCTGATGTTAAAATGGATCAATCTGAGACTCTTTTGCACATTCGTATTATAAGTTATCCCACGTGTCGAATGCTGAATTGGAGCGGCAGTGAAAAAACTCTCACTGCCGTTCCACTTGCCAGAACTGTGCACTGTTCAGTGATTAAACAGCCTGCTGCACACACTGACTATAAAATAACATTTGCATCAGCGCCGTGTATAGTTCTGTAGTGCCATTATGGCAGCCTTATCTCCCTCCATACCCATAGACATTTCGAAATGTAAATGTAGTTATTTGTAGACCTTCTGGGTATTTCCATGCTAACTTATGTTACATTTGCACTAGTTCATGTCAACATCATACTGTCTTGTGCTGAAAGTTTTGCTACTACAGTTTCTGTAATTTTTCTAAATGACCTTCCACATAATAGCATTACTCCAAAACTATCTGCACGTCAATTAAAAACGTCTAAGATAATAAAATGTCAAACTATGGTAACTCAGGATACAGAAAAAGACATTGAAATTGAATGATTTTGAGTGCATTTCCTGCTCTTGTAATTGTTCAATCACACCCCAGTCCTTTTTTAATGAAAGCTGGATTGTCTAGAAGTGGAAATTATGAATAGAGGAACAAATAAGATGAAGCAATCTGTTGGATTTTTCATTTCTATCGAGTAACTCATGTTACTTGGTATGGTAACTCGAGTTACATGTACACTTCAATATGTGTTCAATTGGACATTTAGGCCCTAGTATCAATATTTGAGATGATACAGTTTGACAGTAATCATTTTATGTTCAGCTAGGTATTTCTATACTAGTGTCCACAAATGAATGTCGTCTACTAATATGAAAAAAAAAATGTATATAACGGTGATTATTGTTCATTTTACTGGTCGACGAACTTCTTATTTCGTGAACAAAGTATATTACAGAAACATTAGCGATTTCAATTCATGTTTTTGAAATCGAATAGATCATAGGTCTCATCATCTTCATCATCTTGAATTCCGTTGCACTTTGAAGTCTTGTTGTATCCAAACCACTGCTCCTAGATACTTTGGAAAGTGTTGCCTATGCAAGTCAAAGTATGACCAACATCACAAAATGAAAAAAAATCACAAAATTAGTGTTTCAAATTTTGTGCTCATGTCTGGAGTTACATGGAAATACCTTTCTTTATTCTTTGGTACAGCTCATACCTTTATTCTGTAATATTTGTAGTCCATTCATATCTTTCATATACAAGATTATTATAAGATATAAGATTGTGGAGAAAACATTAAATACCGGTAAGTGACGAAATAGAAATGAATGGTTTCATCATCCATAGATAATCATGTACAGTGATAACTGATAACTGATCAGTGACTGAACATTTAGTCTGCCAAGTTACTAGATAATTTGTCTTTTTTCCTTGAAATCCAGCCCAGTCTATTATAAAAGTTTGTATCCACGAAAAGAGAGGGCGCAAACCGTCATCACTCGTGGATACAAGTACATGAATTATTCATTATTTGTAGAACTTTGACGAGTGGTCGGGTGGCTAGCACACTGAACCACCGTTCAGGAGACCGGGGTTCAATTTCTGCCATGGTCGACCATCCTGACAGGGGTTTTTCGTGGTTTCCCTTGGTCGTTCAGGTCATTACTGGGATGGTTCCTTAACAACGGGTCATGACCGACTCCTTCCCACCATCCAAAAATAATAACCTTTCATCTCATCTTCCCACCATCTCATTCATCTTTCACAAATGCCAATAGATCTTGATAACCATCAGAATGCGTCAGTCAGTATGGATAAATAATAAAATAGATAAGAAATGTTATCAATTCATGCCGTTGAAGATTGGAGAATGGAAATCTCATCTGATTTTGACCCTAAGAATTGTAAAACCATATCCTCTATTATTATAGCTTAAAACATGGCCAAGTATGAAAAATTATTATATTCAACCGATGATTGAAATCAAAACGTCTTCATTAATAGACCCACAGAATGCATTGAAAATGTAGTAACAAACCCCGGTAGGCCTAGAACCGCTATTATTGACTATTTATCGTTTTCAGACTCATCTTCCTGGTTACGTATCTGGTGCTGAAGACATGAAAACCAAAGGAATCAGTGAAATTGTCTGCGTTTCAGTCAATGATCCGTTTGTGATGGAAGCTTGGGGAAAAGAACATAAGGTCCAGGGTAAAGTACGCATGCTCGCAGATCCACAAGCTGCGTTCACCAAAGCATTGGAGTTGCAGACAGACTTGCCACCACTTGGTGGGGTTCGATCAAAGCGTTACTCTATGATTGTTGAAGATGGTGTTGTCACATCTTTGAATGTAGAACCAGACGGTACCGGTTTGTCATGCTCTCTTGCAGACAAAATCAAGGTTTAAATTGTGCATTGGGAATGCACATCACTTATTTGATGAGATAATCTAGCTTCTCTAAAATGTTCTTTAATCAGATATGGCATTGACATTCCTAGATTGCTTAACTATACTAGTATGTACTTTGCTTAACATAATATATTATTATACTATATAAAATACATGCTTCTTTAAATTTGTGGTGCTTTTTATTCACAACTTCTTATCCTTATTTCACCTTTTTTTACTATAATATGATGCTATTTTCTCATCAATTGAATCATTCAAGTTATTTTACAATAATCTATGGGGTAAAATCATACCTGTTAGTGAGAAGTAGGTTTAAAGTAAGCATTGAGAAAGTGATACCAGTTTTGAGGCACTTCACTCATTTTGCTTATCAAGTGTTGGCCTAAAACGACTAGAGTGGCTGCTTTTATAAGCAGATACATTCATACGCTACAATGCTTATAACAGCAGCCTCTTGTCTCCCACCGTCAAAATCCTGTTACGTTTGTTATTCACCGATGTACGGTAACTATACTAGCATAAAAGTGAAGACCCTACTAGTCCTTTAGCATATGAAAAGTGAAATGCTGTAGTGAATTCACAATAATTGCATTTTTTAATAGAATTTGACTAGGAAAGTTTCCTCAGATGCTTAAAAGTAGCTCAGTTATGTTATGTGAATTGTGTTATGTTCAGAAATCATTTACCATAACAAATAATACAATGATACAAGTTCTGTAATAGAGTGGAAAACACATTTCACAGCAATTCAAATGGCTTCACGCAGCTCCAAATACTCACTCTTCCAAGCCTTTACATAATGACAATATACATTTTTACGAAGCAGAACCCTGAACTTTTAAATGTAAACAGTCATCACCAACACGACACTCGAGGAGCAGCCAACATCGCCCACGTGTGTATCGGCGTGATGCAGTCTGGCCACGCGACTTTTTAACCATTTACCAGCTCATTTAAAAATACTTGACAGAGACGATTTTAAAAATGCATTGAAGATATATCTCTTTGAAAATCTTACTACAGTATCAATGAATTTCTAGCTATCTGACTTGTTTTTATTATGCTCTTTCCATTAAATTTTTTTTATATTTGACTTGGTTTATACAATAGCATTGTTAAACAAACCGTTGAATAAATACAAATACAAAATTCAATTATCCTACATTATATAGTGGGGCCTCGAGAAGTTAAATTCATATAGATGTATATTCATTAGTTGTGTTCGTCTGTCTGCACTAACTTACTACGATCGGTCGGTTGCCGTTCATCTGGCTCGGGGCAGAAAAGTGCAACTTGCACTCACTTGGCTGTTCGTTTGTCGACGCACGGTGAACCAGAGTAAGTTGGTGTAAAAAAGTGCAAGAAAAGTTACCCCTGCTGGTTCAGGTGGTGTAAAATAGTGAGAGCCAGATTTTATGCTCGCAAAATGGCGGGATTTGTGGTTGTCGTTTCGCATTATGTACAGACTAATGCAATTGTAATGCTGTTTGGCATAGAAGGTTTAATTTTTCTACCATATCAAATCAAGGTTTACATAATAGGAGTTCCGATCATAATTTCTATTAAATTAAAAGTACTATATATTGAAATACAATGGAATTTGCGGCACATGATTCGTGGTACCTGGTGGCTGTTTGTCTGTAATTGTTAGTTCACCTACACCAAGTTGAACTGAACAACAGCGCGTCCTACTCCGAGTTGAACTCGATTGGCTCTGCCCCCATAAAGTGTAGGCCTACTCTGCTTCTTTTCAGTTCATGACAGACAAACACAACTACGGTTAAAATAAGATTTTTTTTCCACTGTCAAGTTTTTTATCTTGAAATTATTTGTAGGTCTCTATATTATGATCACTTGTTTGAAACATATTGCAAATCTTTTCAGTCTATAACATGGGTGCTTTCACGAGTGATATTACGTAATTGGAAGTATGAATGGTATATCTATTGAGTGCAATAGATGGCTGCTTGTAAGGAACAGTGAGACAGAAACCAAGATATAAAGGTAGGCCTATATCGTACCGAATTTGTCGTAGTTGATAACCCTGTTCTGTCCACTCAACAATAATATAATTACTGTAGTTGCCATGCAATGAATGAGGTAAGTTCAGAGTACTAGTTAGATTAAAAATTACCTAGGTTTCTTTGATGTGTCGAGTAGCTGTAACAATATACAGTAAGCCATCAATTTAAGAGGCCGCAGGCGCTCTACACGGGCTCGTTGTTCGCTCGCTTCAGACTCGAGTTTAACATGCATTGTGTGATAGGTGCAACCTGTAGACTAGCCCGCCGAACTCATATTCACATAAACGCCATTGATTCCCTAGCTCACACTTTGATATATTTCACTTTTTTTTCTGTATTCAAAAATATGTATCTAGGTTTTCGCATTCACGAAATTTTTCCATCTGAAGAATTTGAAAAATTACAAATTTTTGTTCAATATTCTGTAATTGTGCTAACCTCCGTTTTTCAATTATTAACAGAATGCAAAAACAATCATATTGATATCTCGAAAATTACGGCCGTGAGAGTTTGCGGCGTGAAATACGGCCTCTTAAATTGAAGAATTTACAACCCATACAGTAGAATCCAAGAGGTCTACAACTACCAATTTGAATTGCATTAACTAGAAGATACCAGGCAAAATGCATTGAGGGTTGGGTTGGTTTGCCAGTTGGAGTTGGTGACTTCACTAATTTGAAAACGTTCCATTTCCCGAGTACTTTCCTAAGAAATATTGATCGCTGCTCTATCTAGAGCTGTTTTGTAGAAACGGCTGATAGGCTAACAAACTTGATGACCGCTGTTATTAGCTGAGCCGACATCATTGAGTAAAGTTAGTTCCTTTTATCACCACTTATCTAGGGGCACGGTCAATAGTTCTTTAAACGTGGACCGTGAATTGGAACATATTTTTAACATGGTAGGGATGGGAAGTGAGGACACCATCTCCAACCGGCAAACCAACGCAACCCTCAATGCATCTTGATACCAGGTGTGACTGATATCCCCAAAACTAAACAGAACTGTTTCAGTAGAGGAATAACTATTATTGAGACAAAACTTCAAGCTGGATAGTATTCTGGATTGGGCTGTGTAGAGCACTGACTAAAGAAAATCGATGCCGAGGTTTTTTGCTCAAAATGATTGTCAACAAAAGGTATGTCATAAGATTTTGCAACAAAAAATACGTCCTTCAATGACTACCGGTTTTCAGTGGATTCAGTCGGCAATGATTTTCTTTCAAGTACCGGTACTGGTCCCTAATATCAATTATTTCTTATACAGGTACAGTATTTGAAGATTGCTTTTGTTGAATTCAAAGTATTACATAAACCATTGTGAAAGTTTGGGCTTCTAAAAGAAAACATATACGGTAATTGTCTATACTTTCCAGCACAAGTTAACCGGTAGTGTTGTGAGATGAAGAAAAAAGTTGATTCTTCTCGTGATATTGGTGAAGTAGAAACTCTGTGGAAACAGCGCATATTTGTAAAAAGTTTAGTACCCGAGCAGTCCACTGGTTGAAATTGCATGGCAAAATATTATGAATTGCCTCTAAAAATAGATGTCATCTTATTTTGGCATCCTAATATTCACTTACTTATGAGTAATATTCAAGAAAATACCCGCCACAAACATTTTGAATCGGAAATTGATAATATTCAGTGAAATGTGTCATGTGTGTAATTACATTCCTTGTATTATTAAAATTGTATGAGCCTAAGCAGCCTATTATAGATTGTTATGAAGATGTTGAAAGGCATAACCAACCACCATAATTATTGTGGGAATTGGTGATGGGGTGCAAGGTTAGGTTGACACTGATACTAAAAGTAACACTGACATTAGAGAAAACTAGATATTTACTTGCACTGGTGAATACATGACAGTAAATAGCGAGAAAAGTAGAAAATGTTCATCAATATGGAAATACTCACACTGACATGTGTCATAAAGCGCTCATTTTTAATTTTTACATGCTATGTTAATTGGTGAATTGATTAGAATGTACATTTCTATATTATTGAAAAACCATTTCAATATGAATAGCATTGATACATAGTTCTGTATTTAACTCATTATCTGTTTACAACAACAGCCAACTAATTACTTTCACCAAGAAGACTGTATTCTATAGGAATAACATATTATTGTAATTTATAATTGCATTCCCTTCATTCTGTATAACTTTTGTCATTACATTCAACAAGCACTAACCCCTTATCTGTCTAAAATAAATAATTAATCACTTTTATCAAGAATACTGTACTCAAAAGCAATAACATGTTATTATTGTACTCTGTATTTACATAGGGCCTACGGCCGCCTACCCCTTGTTTTGTATAAGTTGAGTCATAAGATTCACCCTTGATTTTATTGACATTAACTATCATCCAGTTCATAAATCTATTACTCTTTCCATTCAATAAAACTAGAATGACGATCATCTTGAGATCAGTCTAGATTCTCTCCGCCACTTCAACATGTCTGAAATAGATTTCGAACTATGTCTTTCTCGACGTTCCATCAATTATCAATATATCAATATAAGTATATTTACGTTACTACTTGATCATTTTCTACTCTTCTCAACTAATTACCCATATTGAATAATAATAATAATAAACTTCATGAGAACAAGTATGTCTCTTTCTCTGGTAAGCCATAAAACCCATTAATTTTGTTCCTGTGACTGGGCTAACTCATTTGTACCGGTACCCTCGTTCAGTGTGATGGTTGAAACCTCGAGTTATTATATAAATTCCCAGCTTAATGCTATGGGCGTTCCCATGTATCCTTTGAACTTTGACGACAGCTCTTTGTAATTATGTCTGTAAAGACATTGGTGACAGCAACGCTATTATTGTGAACATTCACGTTGTTTGAACTTTTATTGATTTATCTTTCTCTTTATGATGGTATCATAATAATCTATCAATTTTATCAATCAATCCCAACTCAATCACACATGTATTTATATTTTAGAAGTCTTATTATTAATTTTGTAAAGGACAATCCTGGGTTATTCAAAGCAAATACTACAAACCATGACCACAAGGCATGGCAATGATCTTCACAAGGTGCATATAGTAGATTTTTAATGTCTTTTACATTTTTACATCAATTTACATTTTTAATCTAAATTCTCTTTCTGGAATAGGACAGGTAGGGACTGGAATGGGCTTAGTAGAAGTGTTTTTGAAGGGGGTGAAATTTGGTTAAACTTATTCCTTCAGAGGGTTAGGGCGATGGTGGGATAGGGGTAGTTAGGGAACTTGCCACAGCGCATTTATGTGCAATTGCAAGAGTTAAATGATAAAAATAATAAATAATAATAACCTTGACCTTACTCTCTCGTATACACAATATTTTACAAGTTTATATTGATTTCATTCATATTTTTACTGACGAATTTCTTCTACCTGCAACAAGACATCTTTGTAGACATAAGGGTGAGTATATGTATCATGTAATGTATCACTGAAATAATAAACATCATTATTAACAGCTACTAGGCCTAACTATACAAAGATGGATTTTTGTGATTTCTTGTAACATGTTTATGATTAGAATGTACGATGTCAGTTGTTCACTTAGATAGGGGGGGGGGGATAAGCCATTGCGCATTTTCATAAAACATTCCATTAGACTAATTTAGTAATTCATTCACCCAACCTAATAGTAGCAACATTTTGTTCATAGACATATATTCTTTCCTACGTTTCAATACAGTTCAATTTTATAACATCTGTAAGTTATTTATGTTTGTCAGAAACACGTCTTGTAATAGTATTGTTCTACAGAAAGTGAAGTGTGGTTTAACAATAGTGCTAATAAATTATTTGGTACCGTCCACCGTTCCACGGTCTAGACGTGGTATCTTCCAACTTTCCCGCCGCGATTGCACACCCTCATGAAGTTCAGCAAAAAATTGCATAGTTCATCTCAATAGATGTCGCAACTGTCGGCGAAAGGCAGCCATGCTGTTTTGGCTGTTGCTCTTGCTCTCGGCGGTGTCGGGACAGTGCACTTTATATAAAATTATGTTTATTTATTCCTATATTTTATTATCATTTACTCTTCTCATTTACAATGATTGTAGTGAATTGTAAGGTATAATATGTACTTTAATCGTTAGTGATGAATGATGTGATTGAATCATTAATAATGTCGAACTGAGTTAACTATGCTCAAAGTGCACCTGCGTTTATGTGTTGGAGGTGATATTATTACTTTATAAGAACGACGCCCAACGATGCTGTATCGACCTATGGTGCTAATTTGTCTAGTACTTGGTCTTATCACTTCTTTATTATTATCAAAACTATTAATTCGCATATTTGGTAAAATCAGCCCCGACGAAGGTGAACCGACAGACGTTGAAACATGGTTGGTAGAAAATCAGCTGACGCAGTACAGTGGACTATTCGGCGATCGCGGTAAGATAACAATTTATTTGAATGTGTAGGCCTACATACACATTAATAATAAACTAGTCAGTAGGATCATGGACTTATACTGTCAACAGTAGGCCTATAAGTCCATGGTAGAATCACATCAAATTAATGTTGGTATATATGCCCTAGTACTTTCGTGTGTAAAATATTGGAATACGTATTAATACCGGCACTACCTGACTGGCTTCTGATTTCTCTGAATGAATAATAATAATAATTATTAATATTGTTATCAATTATTATGAGAATAGGTTACAGTGCCACTGTGCTCTGTGATCCTGAGCTTGTCGTTCAGATATGATACAGCCGTAAAATGTTGAGTCGTAATTAATTTGACGTTTCGAAAAGGGAAGGAGTGTGTGGACTGTGGTGGTGAATAACTTCTTTCGGAACTGCACAATATTGTTGGCATATTAGAGGCTGCATGGAGATGCAATAAAAAGGGTGAGTTTCAGGCTGGGCTATTACCTCGATTATCTGTGCTATTACCTGGGTTGGGTATGTTGTAGTTGTAACCATAGTCAATCACATAGTAGTTAGGATAGGCGGGCATTGTTGTTGCGCGTAGGCCTAACCTTAAAAACCAACCAAACCTAAACTAATTGAATCTATCCTTAACATAACCTAATCTAATCTAAAACTTACAGATATGCCATGAAACAATGTAGGCCTTCGAATTACAACACATATGGGGTTACTCAGCATAACAATTGAGAATCGCCGAATCAGGAATAGATTTATGATTCCAGTGTGTTTATATGACATGTGAAATTGAATACTGGGCAAATAGCAGAGTAAAAATGTAGCTAATAATAAATTATTATTATTATTATTTGTATATTTACACGAGCAGCAGTCTGGTAAACAGTGTCTATCAGAGTAGGCGTTAATTATCTAATTAGAGTGTAGGACCTTCCTCATCACTTCATCAGTATTGCTGTAGGTGACGAGCTTTATTATAAGGTAGGCCTACACACCAGCACAGGTAGCTGAGTGGTTGACGCACTTGCTCATGTGACCCGGGAGGTAGTGGGCATGTCGGACCTGGTTCGATCCCCGCTACCGTCTATCTTTATAGGGGTTTTTCGTGGTTTCCCTCTGTAGTCTAGGCTAATGCCGGGATGCTTCCCACAATATAGGCCACGACCGCTTCATTCCCACTACCCATAAAAACCTTCATCTCATCATCCCATCCCATCAGCTCATTAATCATTCATCCGACGCCAATAGATCTTAGTCATCATTACAGTGTGTCGTTAAACCCAATATATATATATATATATATATATATATATATATATATATATATATATATATACATATATATATGTATATATATATATATATATATATATATATATATATATATATATATATATATATATATATATATATATATATATATATATATATATATATATATATATATATATCTATCTATCTATCTATATACATATCTATATCTATATCTATATATATATCTATATCTATATCCATCTCTGTCTCTATCTCTATGTCTATGTATATGTGATGTATATGTATGTATATGTATATGTATATGTATATGTATATATATATATATATATATATATATATATATATATATATATATATATATATATATATATATATATATATATATATATATATACTAACAAGCTAACAAGCTATGCTATCGACATTATACCACAATACTTTTCAGCCTAGATTTACCAAGGTTTTAATGATAATTACAATATCATGTTGGAAAGTCAGGTTTTGTTGGACGTTGGGTTATACAATGTTTATTATAAATATACTAGATGGATCCGTCATGTAAAACATGACCGAATATAAATAAGAAGGGAATGCAAGTTATCGTTGCAGAATATGCTTCATCAAAATCAAGGTCAGCTTAAGGTTAGATTACGGTCAGCCCGCCGAGCTTGTGTGAGTGCGCGCGCCGGCGTTCCGGACACATGCACAGAACTGGGTAACCCAGAAGTTCAATATACATATAAATATAAATGATAAATATATACACACACATATATATATATATATATATATATATATATATATATATATATATATATATATATATATATATATATATATATGTATATATATATATATATATATATATATATATATATATATATATATATATATATATATATATATATATATATAAATATATATATATACATATATATATATATATATATATATATATATATATATATATATATATATATATATTTATATGTATATATTAAATTTACCGGTATTATTACAATAGATATGCTAATATCAATCAATTATATCAACATTGCAATATACTTCCCTTAACATATTTACATAAATACCGATTAATTTTATTGCACTATTACAAACTACAATACAAAATCTTGAACATACATTCCATTCACACTAGATTAGCTAACAGAGAAACGTATCAGGTTCCGTCATGGATAAATAAATTCGGCAAAAGGCGATTAGAATATGTTATTCCAGTTACTTTCAATCTGCTGCCAGAAAGTTTGAGAAAAATAGAGAAATATGTTAACATTAAACGAGAGGTGAAGAACTGGTTACTAAGCACCATAAAATAATTCAATGACGGAACATAAAATTTATAAAATTAATAAATAAATAAAACAAATTATCAAATCAGGACCTAAATTATTATGCTGAAGATGTATTATGTGTATTTTGTTTCAAAGGTTATTATTTATTGTTGTTATTGTGGTGTATTTATCATTAATTTTCATTGTAGCTTGTTTACTTGAATTGTATTTGTGTTGTATTGTGTTTATTTTTATTGTATTTTATTTTGTTCACTTGTATTTTTTCCAATTTATGTGAGTAGAACGTGTTTTTGTAGATAATTGCTAGTATTATCGAAGATGCTATATATACTAGTATATGCTATTATTACTCATTCCACAGGTAAACCCTCAATGGGTTTTGTGGACACTCTAAGACTGAAACATGCGTTGTAAAAATGTTCATTTATCAGATGAAAAATAAAAAAAAAAAAAAAAAAAAAGTTCCAAAACATTACCTGAGGCACAGTGTATGTGTTACTATATTCATACTACGCAAACGCAGCATTTGGTTGTAGTCGTAACAGCGTCCATGGTTGTGAGATGAGCGAGATATTTGGTATGAAATGTAATCGCAATCCACACTTTTTGTAAAGACTCTCTTTTATAAGTAGTAATGATCACCATGAGCACGGAACGAAAGGTGCTAGTAATTTATATGAAAATGTGTTTGAAACTCTGGAACCGGTACCGGTATTTCATATCAAGTATAAGTGATTATAACAAATGGCAAAACAGTGAGTGCTTTTGCCAATAGGACATAATATTATATCACGGTAAAATATAAGTTTAGATCACGTGTATAATTTTGATTTCAAAATTAAATAATAATGTAAATGTCAAAATTGTTGTAAATAAATCATTTTCAAACAAATGAAAAAACAAACTGTAGTGTTGATATCCATTTTTTGAAAGTGCAGTCCCAGTGTCCAAGTTGATGTTTTCATTCAATATGATTACGATGAGATGGTAAAATCGCCCTTGTGGTGCCCCATCCAAAGGATCCTACTTTCATTCATAGCCTCAATTGGGGCACAATATTTTGTATCAAGTTTCGATATTAAGGGAACAAGTGCGCGGCCATTTAACATGTAAAACACATATTTTTAGGAACCATTATCTCTGAAACGGATAGAACTATGATAATGAGATTTTTTATTAGAAATAGTTTCCAACTAGATCAAACTTATACTATCATTACTTTCTGCAGAAAAAAATCAAAAGTGCAATAGCGTAATAAAAAAAAAATAACACCACACATTGACTAGGTGAATAAACAGTAAAACCTCAAATAATAGATGCATCATAACAATGTATTACAAATGCATTCGATATAAGGTCATGAACTCCCAGAAGAAATTTCAGGACGATATCTTGATTACTTTGTGAGATAATGGTTCCTAAAGTTGAAAATAATAACAACTGAGTAAATGGGGTTTAAAGTTGACATGCACAGTAATTTCTATGTGAAATAGCTGTATCCAAAACTCACTGTTGAATGTTGAAAATTTAAAAAATGCTGAATAATGAATTGAAAATTGGACGATAATTTTAATGGCAAAACTATATGCAAGATGATTTTTCATTATCACAAAAGTCCCCAAGAAAATGAAAAATTAAAAGAAAATGGATTTTTTTTTCATCGTGCACTTTGTTTTTTTTAAAGGGGAAATGAAATTATTTGAAAAAAAGAGTAGTAATGGTAATGGGCATATAGCGTGCTGTACACATAGATTCGTTGACCAGTATATTTCGTACATAATGACCGATATATAGTTACTTCCTCGAGAGTGTGAACCGCCACTTAGATAGTTTGGGGTTACTACATCCCTCAGAAATAAGATCAAAAATGTAGATCCAGTTAATTGCACCGTGCATTTCAATTTGTACCAAGAATTGTATATTAAACTCATCTTATACTAGCAGGTTGCGCCCGTCGTATACGACGTGCCATCATTATGAACTAAATGGTACGCCTTCATCCCCCCTAGGCACAATTGCGCATCACAGAATAACCCGAGCCGAAACCCTTGCAACCCTCGGCAGAACCGTAGCCCCCGCTTGGTGATTTCCCCACCTCCTCGATTTCCCTATCCGACACTACCGCCCGTTCACAGCACCCGAAGCCCCCGCCCTACCAGACATTTCATATAGCGCACGCACGCTACGAACACAGGTACGCACATTCTCCCTCCCATGATTTTAATAGTAAAGATGAAATGTTCAGCTGAGATAACTAATGAACAAGGAAAGAAGTACTTTATTTTATATAGCTGTCTAGTTGCGCTAGTGGCCACAGTTTAAAGCTCAGTTTTCAAAACGCGTCAAAACAAAACAAACATTTCGGTATATGCTCTTCAGCGCTTCCTTTGAAACAAAATTAACAATAATGGTTTATATGCAAATCAAAATTGTATGCAAAGTAACAAAGTACACTTGCGGTCATATAAAATGGTTCAATCCGAAGTTGAAATTCCATTTTTTTCAAAATCTACGCACATTCAACCTCTAATGTATACTCACCAAAGTACTCCATGTGTGAAAGGGCTTGTCTCATGGAAAGCAAAGTTGTGAAAGTAGGTGAAGGGGTTGTAGCTATTCAAGTTGATACCAATTCCAAAGTATACGTATTTCCGGATGTAGGAGTTTTTAGTTGTCAGTTATATTTATAGTACGATTATACATTTTTAAATATTGATATTAATGTTCAAAAAACAATGATGATAAAATATAAATTGATTCGCTATTCCGAATGTGAGTGAGTCTTTTTCAAAATGTCCAAGTTCTGAAGAGCAAATACTGGAAAGAAATTTACCATTAAGTGGTACCGGTATGTATAGATTCGATGTTGGGATTTCCTGTCGAAAATGTCCTAAACCTGATGAATATATTCCACCTACGCGTATAAATTAATCAGGAAATCAGGTCGCTCTTCTGATTGTGGGTAAATCTTTTTTAGAATGCACAAGCTCTGAAGAGCATACACTGGAAAGAAATATACCGTATACCGGTAGCTTATATATAGATCCGATGTTGAGATTTTCTCTCGAAAATGTCTTGAGCCTGATCAGACTGAACCATCTACGAGTATAAATTGATCAGGTATACGCTCTTCCGAATGTGGGTGAAACCTTTTCCAAATGTCCAAGTTCTGACGAGCATTTACAGAAAATAAATATCTGTACATCTGTTCAAATATTCTTAAGCTCTGAAGAGCATGTACCGTATAGTGGTATACATAAATCCGATGTTGGGATTTTTGTCGAAAATGTACTGAATCTGATCAGGAGAGACAATCATTATTAATGACGGCTGTTATCTTCACGATGACTGACCATGAAGGTCCAGCTTACTATACATTTGGAATTATAAGTGCCGAAAGTAAACATGAGTTATAAAATTATGGTAATACAATCAAAAACTTCATTAGTGCCAATGAAAAAAATAATTGGAATTGGATGTCAATTTGACTAAGAAACGTTGACGAGATGATTGTGGAGAATGTGTGACGATTTACTAGCTACGAGTATAAATTGATCAGGTATACGCTCTTCCGAATGTGGGTGAAACTGTTTCTAAATGTTCAAGCTCTGACGAGCATTTACCGAAAATGAATATACCTTACAGTTACAGCGGTATAAAATATATCCTATGTTGGGATTTTCCATCAAAAATGTCTTGAACCTACGAACCTATACCTATTTACCTAAGGGTCCATTTTACAAATAATAAATGTGTTAATTACGCGATAATTAGCAGATTAACTTCTTATTACCCTTGGTTACCAAGTAATTTTTATTCCTTAATTAATAGTTAGGTTAATGAACACATTTTTATTTTTCGTAAAATGCAGTCTTAGTATGTCATGCTAAGTCTGCAGCCTGCAGAAAAGTCAAGGAAATCTGTATGACTCATTTGCAAACGCAGTAGTTTCTCTGAATAAATATCTTTTTAATTCAACTAACGAAATACATTTGTATACATATAAATCTGTAGGCCTACCATCAAATATTGTTACCAGTTACTCTGAAACTTGAATAAAACCGTTTTTTGAAGAGAATGAATATTAGGGTTTTAATGCGCATCGACAGCGAGGTCATTTAGCGCTCTTTTTATCACGTTGATTATTCGTGATTGTTTGGTGTTTTTATAATTACATTTTTTTGTATACCATGGAAACTGGTACAAAATCATTGTTTCCCAATTAAGGCTATTGATGAAAAATAGGATTGTTTGGACGGGGCACCACAAGGGCGATCTTACCACCCTATTTTAATTATTTAAAACCAATAAACTTCACCAGGACTGCGCTGTCTGTGACAATAATTTTCCGCCGTAGATAAAACTTTATTTTTTCATTTTTTCATTCGCTGATAATGGACATTCATAAATTTCCATGAACAATATATACATAATAAATAACAGCAAATAAAACAACTACTACATCCACAGTATCCCACAAAACTACAAAGTGTACTTTATCTGTGGGTCACACAAATTTTATGTCATCGGTCATATTTATAAACAAAATCAAATATGAACATAATTAAGAAAGAAACAAGGTGATGAATATTTAGGTGAGCGTAGCGCAGTCTCCATCACACTCCTATGGGGTTTTGTCTGTTTTTGTTTGTTTTGTTTGTAGGCACTCCACAGGTCGCACGGTTTGACTGATCGGCATGTAACTTTTTTTTTTGTACACGCAAACTCATCCAACATAGAACTGTGTAGTTTTTGGAATGAATCGGTTGGACCGATTTTGAGAAATATCATCTCAAAGTTTCTAAAAACCCCATAAGATTTGGCTGGGCGGAAAATATTGGAAAATAAAATCTCTCCAAATGAGATGAAATTTTCTCTGAATGTATACATAAAGATTGTACACATTATCACCATTGTGTATGCAATTCTAACCAGCCGTTTTGAAGAAAAAAATGAAATAACTAGTTTTATTCATCAAATATATCATACAAATAATGACAGAAATAGGTTGCCGAGATTCACTGCTTTCTAGATTCGATATTTGCCCAACAATGAAGTATTTTTCATATGCGTCAAGGTGTGTAGAACACCAGAGTCAATGAAGTAGCAAAGGTAGGAAGGACTACTTTAACGACTCTCAATATACCCGACATCTCGCTCATCTTACAACGCGTATGTTGCGTTTGCCTAGTAGGTATAATAATTACAAATTAGGTAATGAATATGAACATAATTAAGAAAGAAACATGGTAATTGAAAGTGATAATGTTTTCATTCGTTCAGTGATAATCGTACGGTACCCTTCATTCGCTCTTCTATATTATTCTCTTTTATCCTTGATGTTGACGTTTTATTTATCAAACTTCTTGTCTTGGCCGCCAATGAATGTATCGTTCCTCTTGGGAGACTTTTTGGTGACCTGCTCCAATACTTGCGGATTGAGAGAATGTGTGTTGATCTAGTCCAGTTCGTGGTTGACGAAAGAGTGATGTGTCCTCCTCAGTTCGACCCTCGGTCGTAGGGAACTATAAAAATAAGATGATCCATTTTAGGCAATCACAGTACAGCTTCTTTTCATAAGGATTGCACCAAGTCACTGGTATGACTCAGAGAATCTGAATTTGTGTGTCATACATACTCCTGCCACTTGCCTATTTCAATTAAAATACTCGATGCATTCTTCAA
>OZ023327.1:22485532-22586434 GCA_964007535.1 Brachyptera risi
CAAGAGTCAAAATAATTTCCAAACTTTCAACTTCAACTCTCCCCCATTCGTCTCGAGCGAGATTTTTTGTCAAGAGATCCCTAGTTTTTTTTTATGGGAATAAAATTTGTTCATGCTACACGCTGTGGAGCTCTGAAATTATTTCTAAAAATAATTATATTGTGAAAGAATGAGTGAAATTGAATTATATGTTAGTATTGGTTACGTCGGTCCTGGTTTTATTCTATAGGCCTAGGTTCAATTAATTCTCAGCATTACGTAGCATGAATTTTCCCCTATACTTCAATACAGCCTCATTTAAAATCTGTATGCTGAAAAAATACTCGCTTTTGGGATAAGGAAGCGAGTCTGGGAAAACACTTGAACGGAACCTTCATCTCTCGAGCATAAAAGTGTGCCCAAATTTTTGTATTTTTTTTTCCAAAGGCCAACTCCAAAAATTGAAAACGCATGTTAGAATAATCGACCGAGAAATACGTATTCGTACCTCCACTATAATTTTGGCCAATAGACGAAGACCAGACGCACGTGTAGGCATATAGTTATGGATATCAGCTGATATGATTTCAGTAAAATGATTTCACAGTCGAATGTACCCGATCAGTTTGCCCGATGACAACCGCATTTGCCAGGAGATGAGAGAGTCTGTAGAGATAACTCAATCGATTAGTTAGGGATAGAGAATACGTTGTTGAGTGGAACGAGGAAGATAAATAATGTGTATAGCCGAACAACGTACCCCTGCCGCTAGTGGTTGGTATGCGACGCCGTACGGCGGCGTTCGTGTGTCGATTGTACACCCACGGTAGTTCTAGGCCCGTCGGTCGGTCCGCGCAGGGTATCACAAGTGATCTGGTATCGGACGAAAGCGAGCAAGCAAATGCGCGCAGCAGTCAAAAGGGCCATTCCATTCTCGGGGCCTTTGGCACAATACAATCTCACTACCATGCACCACTAGAACGAGAATATTCGACCAACCCTTGACTGGCGCGCTTTACGTGAACACTCTTGACTCTGCGGCTCGATGCGACATACAGACTCGCCAACATACAAATCCCACGATCGTTACATTTAAAAAGAGAGTGTGTTTTGAAAAGAGAACGAGTGAGTTTTGAAAAGAGAACGAGTGATAACAGTGACTTTGAAGATGAGTGTGCGGCTGTGGTTAATTAATTTTGAATACTGGAACGATATGAATGTTTGAATAGGTGTTTTGTTGTGTGGGTGAAGGGATTTAAAAGGATTATGGTGTCATTGTTTTGAATAATATTCTCAAATGGTGATGAAGAGATTGACTCATTCGTAATGATGCATCCTTCTTGTAGCACTTCTTCTGGTGAGATTATAGTCCTTTATAATAATACATAATTCAACTGACATTTTCTCTGTACACTTGTAAAACATTATTAATTTTGGTTGTCTATCTATGTGTTTACAAAGAGACAAAAGGCGATGATGATTATCAGTATTTGTTTCTTTGTTGTGCTACCACCTCGTGGTTGCTAGTCCGATCTAGTTTGTTACCGAATTGTGTCAGTAAGCGATCAGAAGGGGGTGAACCAGGTTTAGAATCAATGAATCCAAATTGAACCTGCTAGTCTACACCGAGGGGTAAACAACTGGTAAATTTGGTGTACACCTGATTTCAGATTTCAAGGGATTTTAGGGAGATTTCACGGGATTTCAAGGGATTTCAGAAAAATTTCATGACAAGTGTACACCTGATTTCAGGAGTTGTTAACCTCTCGGTCTACACTGTAAACACAACACATTGGCTATAACAGGGTAGACCCAAGGCCTGTGTACCAAGTATTGAATGTTTGTTTTACGACACCATCAAAGACGAGGTTATAATAATTGCCAACACATCTTTTATAAAATAATTGTTTCAACTGTTGCATTAATGGAATTATGTGATTTGAGTACCGTTACACTCGTTATTGTTGTTCATTATTTCTTCCTAATTTTATCAACTGGTATCATATATAATCATAGAAAGTGTTTTTGCGTAGAAGTTGGATTATACAGTTACTGTCGATGTCATTTCTTAATTCTCCTTTCTATTTTTCGGTTTATTGTACTTTCAACTATTGAAATAGATACTTGTTTTTCCAGAAAAATATACAATCTACCACGCCATGAATGATTTTGCTTTGTGCTGTACACGCCAACTTGCTATGATAACATGATATCCAAGAATAAAATAAGTTATGGTGAAATGATAATAGAAAAGGAATCTTCAGAAGGAAAAAATATGGATAAAAGGAATGAAACCACGTTGTCTATAGATTTGATGCTTCGACATACTACCATTTGATAATTTTACCCAGAGAGCATACCCAGGTTTATAACCTTTAAAGTAGTAATTGATTAATTTCACTTCAACACAAGTGATAGTGATAATGAACAGACACGGAATTGATTTAATAATAATTTAATTTCAATATCACTCAGTATGATGGTTTTGAACTGATAGTAAGTGAAAATACATATCTCTCGTCGATTCCATCATTATATTATTGCGATGATTTTGCATATGAATGTTTTTTTGTGTGTTTATTCTATAAACTCAAATAAATATAATTCATGAATACATTCAGATTCGTATATATCACTTCACGATCAGACTGAACTCGAAATCATGACGCCCCAATCCAGTACCGTAATCAAGGAATAACGGGATAAGCCTGTATTTTACTCAAGACTCCACGGGAGTCGATTTAGTGAAATTTCAGTTTTTTCTATGATAACTTTTGAAAGGTATGAGATATCAAAATTCTAGTTGGAGGAAACAGCTATTTTTAATACCTTCAAGATGGTATAAAATATAACTATTCAACTCATGTCGCATGATTGTGAAGCGTATACGGCTAAAAAATGTGTTTTTTCTTTTTTTTAGCTATATACGCTTGACAATTGTGCGATATAAGTTGAATAGTTTATAACTTATACCTTCTTGAAGATATTAAAATTATCTATGTTACTACCCTATCAGAATTTTGATATTATTATTATTGTTAAAGGATCTTTATTGCTGGCGAAATTCGGCAGGGCCGTTCTTACATTTAACCAGTTTGAAACATAATTCACATAAATTTCAGAAACAAAATTAAATACACGGAAAATACAACAAAATACAGAAGGATACATAAATATACATAAAGTTGTCGTACACACAGATATATAAATTATAAACATTATGTAAACTCACAACAAAACCACTGTAACAATATAATGAGTATAACAAAATAATTTCAGTAAATTTACCACCATTTTTTTTTCTCAACATACATAGGAAAAAGAAAAAGAAGCAATAGTGAAAAAGAAGCATCAATTGGAACTATAAACAATACATTTAATGAAAAGTGAATAAACTGATGTTGTAAGTATCTCATACCTTTCAAAAGTTACCACCAAAAAACTGATATTTCGTTAAATTGAATCCCGTGTCCCATGGACTCTTATAAGTACCAGTATGTTATTTGTATTTTCTCGATTCGACAATAATGTGGTAGTGCCCTAATCATTGTATAGGTCACGATGTTGTTCCAAGTTTCTAATTACAAAGCGATCACAGCGGTACGAACGACCATAGGTCTTGTAGATGGAAGTTATTTGGGGGAAGCAGTGTTTTGATGGCTAGATCGATGAATTATAGACGAACACGAAAAACCATGCTCTCCACGGACTAGAGCTCGTATAAGCAGTTTCAGCCGAAAGTTTCAAGCGCAAAGTTATAAAGCGTGTATATATACAGCTTGAAGCAAAAGTAAGAGTCTCTTTGCTACCTGGTCAAATAATAATAATTTTTTTTATTCACACAAGAAATAGTAATCTTAGAAATATATTGATATCCGCTAAGCTGCAAAAGCAGCTTGTCAGCAGAAAATACCATGGAATAAACACATACATTATTCTCGTGACTCATTGAGCACAGATATGTAATTATTGAATTATATATATATATATATATATATATATATATATATATATATATATATATATATATATATATATATATATCAAACCTAGATAACCAATTAAATTGAGCCAGCTGGGGTGTTTCCTCAGGGGGTGTTTCCACCAGTTTTTCTAGGGCAGACTTCTCATATCAATCGGTTCCTGCCAGTTCCGACTTCTTCCTCCTCTTCTTCACTACTGCTAGGCCTATCCTCTATTTCTTCTTCTCTGCCTACGAGTTCCCTCCATCGTTCTCTATTCTCCCACCATCTCTCGTCTTCCACTTCTTCCCATTTTTCTACTCGGTTGACTACCCCGAACTTGACTCCCTCCTGCCACCTTTCTCTTGGTCTTCCAACTCTTTTCTTAGCTCCATTGTTTTCTGCTATCTCAAACATTGCTCTCGGTATTCTCTCCTTTTCCATTCTCCGCATATTCCCGTACCATCTAAGTATCTCCCTTTCTAATTTAAATGATAACCTTTCCACTCCCACTTCCTTCCTTATATTACTGCTTCTCTTCTTCTCCAACTTTGACACTCCTGCTACGCTCCTTACAAACTTCATTTCTGCTGCCTCCATTTTCTTTTCTTCTCTCCAGTTGATTGACCATGTAACTGCTCCATATGTCAAGATAGGCAAGTAGTACCCATTATAAATGGAGTATCTTCCCACTCCTTGGAAAATCTTGGTTCCAAATCAGCTTCCTTACTTTTTGAAATAGCCCGTCCGCCTCAGCTATTCTCTTATTCACTTCTTGAATAATAGAAGAAAAAAATATATACATACATACATACATATGACGAATCATTTGGAGAGAAATTGGAGAGAAAGCATACAAAATCGACTTGAAATTTTAATACCCAGAAATACGTAGACGTGAAAAAATAAAATACAAATCAAAAATTACACATTTTAATTTACTTCAACATTGTATCACAGCGAAAAACAAATTGGATTGTTGAAAACTTCTAATTTGAAGACATAAGTCCCAATTTATAACCCTTTATATAATAATAATGATAATAATAATAATAATAATAGTAATAATAATATACTAATGAATAATAATAATAATGATTTTTTTTGTAGAAGATGCTTTATTTCAAAAAATACGTTATTTACAGATATCGTAGCCCCCCAAAGTCAAAACAGACTTGTCTGTGGGTCTACTAATTGATGTTATCATACATAAATACACATCACAAGAAATGTCTCGATAGCAGCTAGTTGACTTGATATAATACAAACAAATAAAATACTTCTTCACTTCTCTTTTAATAATAAATAATACATATTAATCTTGTTATGCAAGATATTACTATAATATTAACATTTGATTTTTACATTTTTAGATGGTAATTTACTATTTAATGCACAATTTTGCCAAATCCATTTTTGTATTTCAATTTTTACACCGGATAGTTTTTGTATGTCTAATAAATCGGGTGGAAGTTTGTTAAATAGGGTCGGTATTAGATATTGTTTTTCCTGTTTTCCATACGAATTAATTTAACGGATGAATTATTAATAGTAATAATAATAATGATATTGATGTCTTTATTGGCCGATTGGATCATTACATGATATGAGTTCGTCAATATCGTTATGGTTATAAATTATAAATATAGCAGATAAAAAGTACGTGGATTTACATTTCTTCACATTTCATTGTTGTGTAACCAGTCACTGATTTATAAACCAGTCGACCTTGTTTTATTGCGTGGGATTTAACAGGAATCAAACGACTTGAACAGACTTTTATTTATGCTTCAAGCTCCACATTAGTTGACTGATTTCTTTTTATCGTAACCCGGACCATGAGTCTTCAAACTATATACGGTGGTATAGCTAACAGTGATTGTAAGTCTGTGCACTTGCGCTATAAAATAAAATTAATATTGATGTTTTTTTTATATATATTGGGCTTGACGACGCACTATACTGATGACTGAGATCTATTGTCGTCGGTGAACGATATATGAGATAATGGGATGGTGACATGAGAGGTTATTTTATTAGATATTTTTTGGATGGTGGGAAGGAGTCGGTCGTGGCCTGTTAAGGAATCATCCCAGTATCATCCTGAACGACAGAGGGAAACCACGAAAAACCCCTGTCAGGATGGTCGACCATGGCGGGAACGAACCCCGGTCTCCTGAATGACGGTTCAGTGTTATAACCACTCGACCACTTGTCTCAGTTATATTGATGTTGAATGTGGTATATTACAAATAATTGAGCCACCGAGACGCTTGGCCGAGTGTTAACACATAACACATTGAACCGTCATTCGGGAGACCGGGGTTCGATTCCCGCCATGATTGACTATCCTGACAGGGGTTTTTCGTGGTGTCCCTCTGTCGTTTAGGTTGATACTGGGATGGTTCCTTAACAACAGGCCACGACCGACTCCTTCCCACCATCCAAAACACCTAATGAAATAACTTTTCATCTCATCATCCCATCATCTGATTCATCATCCACCGACGCCAATAGATCGTAGCCATCAGTATAGTGCGTCGTTAAATCCCAATATATATAATAATTGAGCCTATAGTACACGAGGAAAGATGAACTGGATGATGCCTGATGTAAAGGCTATGTTCAATCCTTCGACCTGGAATATATTGGCAATGACATTATTTATCATGACTAAGAGGGATTTTCCCTTTTCCCTTTCATTATGCTTCTTAGTCTAAGGAATTTGAGACAAAGAGGTCATTATGTTAAGGAATTTGAGACAGAAGGTGGTGGATGAGTGGTGATCCTTGGATGGTTTACATTCCCTTTCCATGTACCATTCTATATTGGAAAGTGCTCATACAAAAATAATATTCTATTGTTTTTTCATTTTATTGTGTTATTAGTTTGAATTATGGACAGTTGATACAACCAAGGGTGGACTGTTGGGAAAAGGCGAGGGGTAAACAACTCCTGAAATCTGGTGTATATTTGTCATGTAATCTTTCTAAAATCCCTTGAAATCTCTCTAAAATCCCTTGAAATCTTCTTGAAATCCCGTGTAATTTGAAATCAGGTGTACACCAAATTTACTAGTTGTTTACCCCTCGGGAAAAGGACCCAGCGGATAGGGTTCGAGCAAGGGCTCGCTGGGTTTTAGGCTTGATGAAAATTTGTAGGCCTACTTACACATTTGTCATAATTTATACGCTCGGTCCAGGCTCTAACATGCTGAAATTAAGAGTTCACGGGAGTCGATTTATCGAAATATCAGTTTCTTGGTGATAACTTTTGAACGGTAAGGTATGAGATATCAAAATTCTAATACGCGAGAAACACAGATAATTATAATAGTTTCAAGATTATATAAGCTATGACTATTTAAGTTACGTTGCATAACTGTGAAGTGTCGACAGCTAAAAAAACACATTTTTTAGCTGACGACGCTTGACAGTTTTGCGACATGACTTGAATAGTTATAACTTATATTGTCTTGAAACTATATTTATGTGTGTTTCTCGTGTATTAGAATTTTGATATCTCATACCGTCCAAAAGTTATCACCAAGAAACTGATATTTCGCTAAATCGACTCCCGTGGACTCTTAAGAGCCCGCATCTTAGACAGATTTACAGGGTGCACTTCCGCCACATATATCTCAAGAACTACAAACATTACGGACTTGCGGTAAAATGCAATGAATAGATAATACCCTCACAATTGGATATGCTTAATCGAAAATTGAAGAATAATTTCATTTTGGAGTAATAATTGAATCAAAATGTGTCTAATTTGATGGCTTTCATTGCTTAATTTCCGGTTACAGAATAATAGAAGAAATAAACTACAAACGCACATCTTTGAGTTCAACTTTGCTTATCAATATTCAAAATCTTGATTTGCCTGTAATTTCACAGTTTTCTAAATTTCCTTGGCCAAAGTGTGTAATGTAACTAGATTTTGTCCAAATTTTGAAATGAAAAACTCCTCCATCTAGCGGTGGTTACTGGAACTCTTTCAATACTATCCCCTTTTCACTTTTCAACCCACAACCAAACTTTTTAACGCACATTAAACTTGGGTCGAGCATTTTGAAGAGAAACATTCTCAGCTAAGATGCGGGCTCTTAAGGCTCTTATTTAATGCATATAATTTATTTTGGGGGACAATTTCAAGCCCTGTTATTCTTTCTTTGACCATCTTAGAAGCATATTAAACCCAGGTTAGCGTGTATTGTGATGACCGTGAGTGATAGTGAGGCTGTTGAGGCATATAGAGTGAAAAGGGAGGTGAATCCCCCTCTGACACCCCCCCTACAATTCGTACATGCCTGTTAATTTCAAAACTACTATGTAGCCTGTATGGAAGGAGTATAGGCCTACAATGCTGAGTGGGGGTGCTGTTATTTGAGAGTAGGCCTATATAGAATACTAAAGACTATACAAACTTGTATTTAATCAAAATGGGGTGATAAGATCGCCCTTGCAGTGCCCCGTCCAAACAATCCCATCTTTCAACCATAGCCTTAATTGGGGAACAATGATTTTGTATCAAGTTTCAATGTTATTAAAAAAAATATATATATATATATAGAATGGCTTATGGGTATATAGGGGGAACTTTAGTGACATTTCAAGCATTGCTGGTTTTCATGATTTTTTTAACAAGTACAAGTATTATACAAATGGTAATGTATAAAACGCAAGGTACACAGCCTTTGTCGAGTGTAAATACATTGTAGTGCATCGCGTGCTCATTCATATTTAAATGCTGTCATTAATTTAAACGAAACATACGACTATTTTCACTTTGGTTGCTTATTTTATATTATTTACCATATAGTTTAACTGAGACGAGTGCATGATCTAGTGGCTAGCACAATGAACCGTCATTCAGGATACCATGGTTTCGATTCCCGCCATAGTCGACTATCCTGACAGATTTTTTTTTGTGGTTCCCCTCTGTCGCTCAGGTCACTGCTGGGACTCTTTCAATTCTATTTAAAACAACACCTAATAAAGTAATCTCACCATCTCATATATCATTCACCGACGCTAATAGATCGTAGTCATCAGTACAGTGCGTCGTTAAACCTGATATGAATAGAAATAAATGAAACAAATGGTGTAGCTATTCCCCAGTATACGAGATGTATATACTATAAAATGTAAAACAAATGTATAAAAACAATGCATCTTTTTCAGAAAATAAGATAATTGGATGTAAAAAAAATAGTGGAGACATTATTTTAAAAATTTTTTTTGTGATACAAAAAAAGAGTACTGAGTGTTATATGAAAATAAGCGCATTGTTTAGCTGTGCGACTCGAAACATTTTTAGAGTCCAAGATTGATAATTTTATTTCACGTCATTTCGATGGTATACGGTATTGAAAATATCTACATTTCTCCCTGATTATATTTTGATATCTCATACTGCTCAAAATATCTCATTAAAATACTGAAATGCCGCTCGGTCATCGAGAAATGTGTTCAAAAAAGCTCTGTGTAAATTTCTCACCGAAAAATGCTTTTACAGAGTTGATGAATTCTGTTGAATACTCTATACTTATCTTTGCTTCAGTTATCTTTTTCTCTATTTTTATTTGTTTTCAATGTGTACAATGAGAGTTATTATAGCTATTTCTTGTTTAAATTACTCACTATATTACTAAAAATGTCGTTTTATATCATCTATGTGATGAAAAAAACAAAAACATTTTCATTATTATCATATGCCTACTTTTATCACTTAATCACTTTTACTTTTACTCACTGTCGCCCAAATATTTACACCAATGGCAACAAACCCTCACATTTATCAACTTCAACACCGACTGAATTTCCAGAAAAGCATAACATCCTTTGTGCATCACTTCCGGCTACTTCTTATTGCCTCTACACAGCCCGCTTTGCTGCACCTGATTTCTCTATTACATGCTCATTTCTATTCCGTTATCAGTCACGATAAGTCACCATCAAATCAATGAGTATTCAATAAGAAACAGCCAAGCCTGACTGACTGGTCAATGGATATGCTGTGTGCGGTATTTACTAATTCAATGAGATTATCACCCGCTCATTCGTACCCCCGTATAACGTAGCTGTTGGTAATGAATACAAATGATTCAATTAGAACTACATTTTCATGCCCTGAACCAGTTTAGCAACTGGCCAGGTGCGAACACTGATCAGTGATCGCAATGCACATATTATAATGATAATAATATCACTGAGACGTGAGGCCAGGTGTTTAATACACTGAACCGTCATTCAGGAGACCTGGGTTCGTTTCCCGCCATAGTCGACCATCCTCACAAGGGTTTTCCGTGGTTTCCCTCTGTCCTTCAGGTCAATACTGGGATGGTTCCTTAACAACAGGCCACGACCGACTCCTCCCCACTATCCAAAAACACATAATAAGATAACTTCTCATCTCACCATCCCATCATCTCAAATATCATTCACCGACGCAAATAGATCGTGGTAAACAGTAGAGTGCGTCGTTAAACCCCAAATAAAAATAAGATGATAATAATTTGTCATCTCTTGATCAATCATAAGAAATAAGGAAATCATTAAGTATAGTTCACATGAATCTATAATTAATCATAAGACATGTCAGCTCTATATTATACAACACAATTAAAAAGATGAATAAAGACTTACATTTCTGAAGACAACAATACACATGTAAAATAGTCATTATAACAATAACCTGATCTGAAATATTTTTTCTTTGAACAAAGTAGGCCTATCATTTCAAGTATCAGACTTGGTCGTTGTCAGTTCAAAATTCGTTGACAAGAGTAAAAACACTTTTGTATAAAATAATCTTCCACGTTAATCTTGATATGATTTTGTTCTTCAATTGATTTTGTTTCCAAGGCGTTTCATTCCTATTTTAATTATATGACTTAATAATAACGTTAACCCACAAAGTCACATATGTTTTTGACTTGTCTGTGGGCCAATACATACTGTAAATACATATATTAGATTTAATTTAAAAATGAACATCTGGTTTTAATAATGATGATAATGATAATACTAATACATTTATCAATTCTTGATTATTCACGTGATATAAGAAACGCCAGTGTCACAATACAGCACAATTGAAAAAAAATATATGAAAACAATTAACAATTTACACAAAATGTGAAACAGCCATGATAACAATAACACATTGTACAACATTTTTTCTTCCAACATATTATTCATTTAAAGTGGACTTAGTCCTTATCAATTGAAAATTCGTTGGCAGAGTAAATACACTGGTATAAAGTAATCTTTCAGATTGATCTTGGAATTATTTTTTCTTCAATTGATTTCATACTCTGTGGAAATTTGATGTCTCTTAGAATTGGGCTCAAGTCTCCTTTTATTTCATTTTTCATTCATTTTATATTGGGTTTAACGACGCACTATGATGATAACTAATATCTATTGGCGTCGGATGAATGATTAATGAGATGAAGGTTTCTCGGGTACTGGGAAGGCTAGTGGGAAGGAAGCGGTAGTGGCCTTTATTGTAGAAACTATCCCAGCATTAGCCTAGACTACAGAAGGAAACCACGAAAAACCCATGTAAAGATGGACGGTGGCAGGGATCGAACCAAGGCCCGATGTTCCCCTCACCTCCCGGATCACATGAAGCGAGTGCGTTGACCACTGCGCTGCATGTGCCGGTCAAAGTCTCCTTGGAGGCTTGATTGGTCATAGTTTGATGATTGTGGATTTTATTTTGTTCTATACACAATCGCGATGATTTTCGACAACAAACAATATTGCTTTAATCATATACAAACTGGGAACGGTCAAAATTTTAAAATAAATACATACGTAGATCAACATGAATCTTCAAAATACATTCCTGTTGTGGTTGGGTCGTGATTAGTTTCAGCAGAAAAGTTGGAAGATACGAATTTCCATCTCACCTCGTTGCGTGGTGAAACGGAAAAAATAGTTATCGAATAGAGCTAGGTTCCCATGACGATTTTTTCACGTCCCGTCCGTCAAAACTTCGGCCGACGGCAACTTTCAACCAATCACGCGCAAGAGAATGCATCGGAAGGAGGGAACGATTTTTCGCCGTCCAAGTTGAGCCAATTTCAACTTTTGACGGACGGGACGGGACGATTTGCGGATGTCGTGTAGAGTACCAGCAGTCGAATGTAGGAGCGCATCGTCGCATTTCGGTTTTATTTCGATATCACTGTTATAATCGCGAGCAAAATCACACGCTGTTTTATATTTTGAGGTTATTTAAACAATTATTCATTTGTAATGATTAGTTTCGATCCCGAAATGTTAATCGAGGCAATTGGAGAATATACCTGTCTAAGATAGTGCCATGTTGACTCGTTGATTTCGATGGTTGCCTTCGAAAAGTTTAAGTTTTTGCCGAAAGAACGCATTACCTTATATGACGGGAAAAATGCGGTATGGGAACGTGATCAATTTTATACCAACGATGCTGTCCGAAGTTTTGACGGACGTCACGTGAAAAAATCGTCATGAGAACCTAGCTTAAGGCTTCAAGAGCAATATCGTTCATTTATTTTAAGATACCTCTTTACATGTTGCCTACCGGCTTGATTGCAGACGTTCGGGATACTATAGTTGGCAACGGAAAACCAATCATCGTATCAATCATACAGTTTCGGTTAAATTATCACCAAAGTATTCAATACGTGCTCGCTCGAAGAGCTTCAGTTCGTGGCACGTTTTCAATCCTTTCAAAATAATTGTCAAAAATCAACATGTTTTCACCTGTTTTTCATTGTTTTTACGATTTTTTTCAGAGTGATATAATATGGAACTATAATTTTTAATGACCGTAGAGACACATATATACTCATTGTTGTTTCATTGCAGAAAGAATTAGACTGATTGGTCTCACCGTTGACCCGCCATGTGTTGTAAGCTAAAGGCCAGCATTGGCGCTTTTTGTCCTGTTTTAACCGTTCCCCAGAGGTTTTACTTATGGGTTGTGGGATGTAAAGTAGCCTCTTAACGACCCCACCAATAGCTAAGTCATATAGGGGTACGAATGGGCGGGTGATAATGCAACGATGAAGTGATGTATGGCATGAAAGGACGTTTACCAAAACCCGTGCCTTATGAGGGACTGGAACCCACGCCCCCTAACTTCAGGTTCTATAACACAGTGATTTCATCACTAATTTCTCAAATAAAAGAAAATACACATTAAATTCGGACCGAATAATAGTAGAACAATTACATAGGAAATTATTGGGGCCTCTCTCCGTTGCTCAGCTAACGCACCGCTTTAGAAACTGAAATCGCCGTTGGGCGTGGGTTCGAGTCCCGCATGAGGTTTTGTAAACGTCCTTTCAATTGTCATATACGTCATCATTTCATCATCACCTGGTCATTCGTACGCCTCGTATAACCTAGCTGTTGGTGGGGTCTTCAAGCAAAGATGAATCAATCAATCGAAATCATTGAGATTTATATTGTATTTATTCGTGGTTATCATAGTAAAACATACATTATGTATAGGGCTAGGATGTTTGAGAGATATCTTTTTTTCTTTCGCTGTAGTACTTAAAAATGAAATATTAATACGTTTCATGCGTCCCTGACTGCAAAAACATGTTGTTTATTTTGCCTTGAAGTCTTTTTTTTTACATTTTTGGCATATTAGGTATTTTTTCAGTGTTTTTCAGGTATTTTTGTCTTTTTTTTGCTCTAATTTCTTATTGTGAAGCCTTTTCATCCGATAATTGACTTCTCATTCATTTTTCCTCTTGATGTTGGAAGGAAATATTCTGTTTGACAACTTTGATGTTTGATTTTTATCTGTTCCTTGCCAATACATCCAAAGTATAATTATTTATGTAATTGATAACTCATATTTGACTATAGAAAATCAAGATATACATCACTATGATACCAGGAAGAAGTGTGACCTGAGAAGTATTGACAAACGTTCTTCTGCTTTTAACAAAGGACCAATGTCTGCTGGCATTAAATTATATAATGCATTACCAGCACGCATAAAACTGTTGAAAGACCACAAGTTATTCAAGGCGGTTTTAAATAAATATCTATTAGACAATTGCTTTTACTCAGTTTCTGAATTTTGTTCTTATATCGAGTGATGAAGAGGTAGGCCTATTCGTATTTATATGTATCTGTATTCTTAATTAATGTTTTTTTCCTGTTTGTATTTTGTTTTTTGAATGATGTGACGATTTCGGAATGAAAGATAAAATTTTCGCATGTTCAGAATGATGAACTTTCTTATACCCTAAAATATATTTGTATATTAATATACTTCTGACGCTGACAATATCAAATCTATTTGATCAATCTGTTGAAATAAAATAGTATTATTATTATTATTATTTGAGTGACCAGCCAGCAACTAAAAATGACTTGAATATATTTACTTCCTTATTTAAATATCCACTAAAAGTGTACACGCAAGTTCGATTTTTGGTCAAGAAGGTCAAAAAATTAGTAAGCACAAGTAATTAGGCCTACAGCCTCCTACGTGCAGAAAAATCAATGTAGAATCAAAAATTTTCATAGGTACTTTTTTTATTTGAAAGGTCTTTTTCTTCACTTTTTAAGGTACTATTTGCCTGCCTTTTTGGCAGTTTCAAAGATCTTGAGCATCCTAGCCCTACTTATGTATAAACCTTGTCAACAAGTATATTCCTTAAACATGAATTTTTCATTCATTCGACGGGCCACAAAAATGTTACAGTGGCCAGTGGGCCACGGATTGTGCACCACTGCCCTATACCATAGCAATAGCACATAAAATCATTACAAACCCAGCAGCAGGGTATATATAGCATATATAGATATATAGTTGATGTGAACTACTATATAGCAGAAAAGAGCAAATGAAATGAAGTATAGGCCTCATTGTTCAGTATAGTGAGTGCTATATGGTTGTATTGATTAGTCTTTGTTATGAGTTGACGTCTCGGAAGGTGTATAAAGAGAAGTTGTACAAGGGAGTGGAATCCTCGCGGCGCCGTGCTATTATTGTTATCGGGGGTGGGCCACGACCTACGAGACTGCTGCTGGTCACGAAGGTGGCACGACGCATATCGGTCGCGTCATTTCGAATCACACCATTTCGAGACTTTTTAACTAAATTCATGTTTCATTTATATATATAAACGCACACACTTTATATATAAATATATATATATATATATATATATATATATATATATATATATATATATATATATATATATTTATATATATATATATATATATATATATATATATATATATATTTATATATATTTATATATATATATATTTATTCATATATATATATATATATATATATATATATATATATATATATATATATATATATATATATATATATATTCGATCCCGATGATTGGTCTCGAGTCCTGAGTTTTTCGATTTGACCTCCATTTGGGCCTAAGGGAGCAAAGAGCTGAAAATCGATTGCGGCGTTTGGTCCTGAGTCAAGACCAATCGCCGCGATCGATTTTTAACTTCACTTCGTTGGGCTCAAATCAAGGTCAAACCGAAAAGTTTCTCATATACTAAACCAAATGTAGAGCGCGCCCAAGATGTAAAGAGATATTGTGGTAAAAGATTGAGAAAGCGAGGTGCATGTAGTCTCAAGAGGCTACTTTACATCTGACAACCCATGAGTATAACCTCCAGGGAACGGTCAAAACAGGACAAAAAGCGCCAATGCAGGCCTTTGGCTCCCAACACGTGGTGGGTAAACGATGGAACCAATCAATCTAATTATTTTTGCAATAAAACAACAATGAGTAAATCTGTGCCTCTACATTCATTAAAAATCATAATTCTATATTAAATCACTCTGAAAGAATCGTAAAAACAATGAAAAACAGGTAGAAACATGTTGATTTTTGACAATTATTCTGAAAGAGTTGAAAACATACCACGATCTAAAGTTTTCGAGCGAGTACGTATTGAATACTTGTGATCATTTAATCGAAAACTGTATGTTGATACGATGATTGGTTTTCCGTTGCCAACTTGGACCCCGAACGTCTGCAATCAAGCAGGTATAGGCAATATGTGAAGAGGCCTCTTAAGAGCCTAGATTCACAGGTTGCACTTCCACCACATATATCTCAAGAACTACAAACACTACGAACTTGCGGTAAAATGCATTAAATAAGTAATATCCTCATAAGTAGATATGCTTAGTCGAAAATTGAAGAATGATCTTATTATGGAGCAATAATTGAATCAAAATGTGCCTAATTTGATGGTTTTCATTGCTCAATTCCCGGTTACCAAATAATAGCAGAAATAAATTACAAACGCACATCTTCAAGTTCAACTTTGCTTATCAATATTTGAAATCCTGATTCGCCTATAATTTTACAGTTTTTCTAATTTCCTTGGCCAAAATGTGTAATGAGACTAGATTTTGTCCAAATTAGGAAATGAAAAACTCCTCCATCTAGCGGTGGTTACTGGAACTCTTTCAATATTATCCTTTTTTCACTTTTCAACCCACAACCAAACTTTTGAACACACATCAAACTTGGGTCGAGCATTTCGAAAAGAAACATTCTCAGCTAAAATGCGGGCTCTTAAAAACCGAATATTATATTTGTCAGCGTGGTCGGTTGGGTGTTTTATTAAAATGGATATTTGATCATTTGCAATTTTTGAACACATCCTTCATAAGATTAAATTGGACATAAATAATATCCTAGCCGCCGTTGTTGACTCGGTTAACGCTTAGAAACTGAAGATAAGTCGGAAGTGGGTTCGAGTCCCGCAAAAGGCACGGATTTGTGTTAACTTCAGTCATCTATCTTCCGCTCATTCGTAACCCAAATAACTTATAGCTGTTGAGTCCATAATGGGACCAACCAAATAATAGTATGTATATGCTTATTTATGTATATTAGATTCAACGACGCATTGTGAATGATGTCTGAGATCTATTGGCGTCGGATGTATGATTAATGAGATGATGGGATTGTGAGATGAAGGTTTCTTAGGTATTGGGAAGAAAGCGGTCGTGGCCTGTATCGTAGAAACCATCCCAGCATTAGCCTAGTCTACAGTTGGAAACAATAAACACAGGTGTAGATGTACAGATGGACCGTGACGAGGATCGAACCAAGGTACGATTCACGTGTCACATGAAGCAAACGCGTTATTAACTCACCTACAATAGGTAAATAATGGAAATGATTGATGATGATAGGTGGCGGCCTAATAATAATGATGATGATTATATATTTCTTTATTCAGCAAAATAACAAGTACATATAGTTCACAAAAACCTCCACAAAACCTGTAATACAGGCTTAACTGTGGACATGAATAATTAGTGTTTTGCACCTAAAATAACTGAGTTGATATCAAATCTGAATAGACTAACTCATACTACTATTTTGTAATTCAACTAAATACATCTTAGAGAAGGGTCATTTAATGTTTCAAGCAGATAGCATTTCATTTCTTTCTTTATTTGATTCAGAGAGCTCATGACCAGGTATTCTATTGAAAATTGCTGGGATAGAGTACTGTAAATTCCTCTTACCGTATTTATTATTAAAGTATGGTACGATATATGTTTCTTTATGAGACGATCTTGTGTTAGAAGGATTTGAATACAAGGTTTTGAATTGATCCGAGTAATAGAATGTCAATATAAATTTGTAAAGGAAGAGTCTATTAATAGGTAGTAATTTAGTACTTTGATAAAGTGCGTTGATATTATTATTTAATTTCAATTTTATAATAATAATAATAATGTCTTTACTGCCCGGTTGGATCATACATGATATGGGTTCATCAATATAGTATTGGTTATGAATTTTAAATACAGTAGATAATAAGTACATGGATCTGCATTTTTTCACATTTCATTATCGTGTAATCATTCACTGTTTCATGAACTCTTCTATACTATAAAAACATTCCTGAATAAGGAAATCTTTAACACTTGTCTTGAACTTAATTCCTGTTAGCGTCTTTAAAAACATAGGTAGCTTGTTATATAATTTTGAAACTACCGAGACGCGTGGCCGAGTGGTAACACACTGAACCGTCATTCGGGAGACCTGGGTTCGATTCCCGCCATGGTCGACCATCCTGACAGGGGTTTTTCGTAGTTTCCCTCTGTCGTTGAGGTCAATACTGGGATGGTTCCTTAACAACAGGCCACGACCGACTCCTTCCCACCATCCAAAACACCTAATAAAATAACCTTTCACCTCATCATCACATTATCTCATTCATCATCCACCGAGGCCAATAGATCGTAGCCATCAGTATAATGCGTCGTTAAAACCCAATATAAAAAATAAAAAAATAATGTTGAACCAGCATACAAGGGACAGTTCTTGTACTTTTCTGATTTGTGTTTACTTGTTCGAATGTCATTGTTACCCCTGGTATCATATATCAATGTCCAATGTATTGCAATTTCAAATGATTTGACTTCGTGGTTATTGGTATAGTGGTATCAATTACCATAATAGAACTTAGTAACAATTTAACGAAATGTGCTATCCTTATCAGTTTTGACTTTTATGATCTCCAAATATTTTCATTCCGATCATTTCAGGCGTTTGATGAGAACAGAGGCTTTTGTACGTGTGTACCTCCTTCTGTACATGAGAAGGAAACTTTCAAACCAGCCTATATTGTTTTTTGACCATCTTAGAAGCATATATTATTATTATTATTATTATTATTATTATTATTTATATTATTATACACATCACAAGTTGACGTAATTCTGACGAAAGTAAGTGATTGTGAGGGTTTTAAGGCATATTGAGGAGGGGGGGGGGGGGGGAGGCGTGAGCGTGAGAGTCCTTCCTTCGCGTGGTTATTTTGCCCGCCACAAACAACTTTTTCCTTTTTTTTTTAATAATATCGAAACTTGATACAAAATCATTGTTCCCCAATTGAGGCTATGGATAAAAGATGGAATCGTCTGGGCGGGGCACCACAAGGGCGATCTTACCACCCCATTTAGATTAGATAAGAGTCTTTCAGTTTCCGAACGTCCGGAACACATTATGACTTTCTCTGTGATATGTATCCGGACACAAAACACACGAATGTTGATATCTTCCACTTTGTAGTGAGTCTCTTGGGCAATGATCACTTCTTTCCACTAACAGCAGATGTAAAATTCGTCATTATACAAAATGGATTAAGAAAAAATGGGTGATAAGCCTATAATGTTATAATTAGGCCTATCACTATACTAATTAATGGTCGTGGCCAATCAGTACTTCATCCAAGCATTTGCTTCGAGGACTGTGGGAAACCACGAAAAAACAAACCAGGATGGATACAAAAGGTGTTTGTTGGCTTAGGCTTTTTCTTTCAACTTCAAACAACTAAACATGCCTTAGGTTTGTTATGAACATTAAGAAAAAGTGAAAACGGTTATGTGCTATAATCTCAAAAACTTGAGAGGTGCATATGTGAGAATATATAATTATGTTCACTGACGAAAGCTACGAGGGATTACTGGAATTGTTATTCTAACATTCATTTGAAATTAAATGTAGCCTCCCCCCCGTCCCTTCCCCCAATTCTTGTTTGACAAACACTGTGGAGTGGGAGTCATCAATTGCGAGCTTGTTTGGCTAAATGTGGAGGGTCGAATCAATAATACTCTTGATTGCGCTAAGTGAATGGCTCATTCTAACATAATGTAAATAATGATTAAACTAAACGTGTTTGTGTCAGTCCACTGCTCTCTTAGACCCCGTTTACATTACTACTCAACTACTCTAGTAACCCCACCTACGATCGTAACTTACCGTGTGTGAACGTAAATCAGTTGCTACGCTAGTAACAAAAGCTACTAGAGTTAACTTACTACCGTTAGTAGGTTTACTCTAGTAGATGTACCCGTATGAACGCTCATAGGTTGGTACGATCGTAGCCTGGTAGTATAATTTCAAGATGGCGTCGGCGAAAGTTGTAAATATTGCCTAATCAGCTGTGCAAACAGCCTTCAAAAATTATTTTAGTGTCGTTGGCTAGAAGGCTGTAAAGCTCAAAACACACTCACGCGGTAAATTATGTAACTAAAACGTCTAGTAACCAAGAACTTATTTTTTTTCCGTGTGAACGCAATATTAGTTACTACTCAACTACTCTAGTAACTCTACTATAGTAGGATGGTAGTAATGTAAACGGGGTCTTAGTATCAAGCACAGGTAAACATTAGCTCGTTTATCTGTGGTTGCAACAAAATCAAGATAACCTAGAGCTGTGACTAGTGATGCTTATTTTTCAGAAAAGTGGTTTCTGGAAAACTCTTCAAATTATTTGACGACAATTTTCTGTATCCTTTTGTTTTTTGTTTTAGATGAATATTTTATTCGTAATTATCTTTTTTGCGCTTCTATTGGATTATGATTCTTAAGGCTATTCATCCATCTGAAAATGAGAATTTCTTCTTCTGACAAATAACTAGATTTTGAGTCAACTAATGCATGACCATTGAAAGGAATTTATATTGAAAAATCGAAATATTTTTTCCTGTTTTTTCCCGCGTGCCAGCAAAATAACCAAAAACGCTCGCTGAATACGTCAATGCCACAGAAATGATTGTAGAGTTTTGAAACTTGCCAAAGTTATTGTTAACACTATTGAGCATGTCATCAGATGATTAGAATTTCCATAAGTCTTGCCGTTCTATCGATACAGATTTAATTAGAATCGCATAAAATTTAGTCAAAACTTCCAGGCAACTGAATCTTTGATGATAATCAAACGGTGGGACTTATAAAAATTATAATTATCTGATGACATGCTCAATAGTGTTAACAATAATTCTGGCAAGTTTCAAAACTCTCTAAACAATCATTTTTGTGGCATTCACGTATTTAGCGAGCGTTTTTCATTATTCTGCCGGCACGCGGGAAAGAACAGGAACAAATATTTCGATTTTTTGTTTCATCATTTTAATATCAATCCCCTTCAATGGTCATGCATTAGTTAACTAAAAATCTAGATATTTGTCAGAAGTAGAAATTCACATTTGAAGATGGATGAATAGTCTTAATATACGTCATCAAAATATAATACACAAATTTGTTTATGAATAATATGTTTTGAATGAAGTAATACATCAGTGTTAGGCCTTAACCCTCGTAAGCCGTAATAGCTTTTACTTGTATTTGGTATTGACATATCCATCCATGGAAGGAAATGTGGACAAATCACAAGTAGCTGGAGATTAGCCTGGCTGGCTGGATATAAATGGGCAACATAAGAAAAAGAAAAAATATATTATAATTTTCTGGGAAATTTTATTGACAAATCTCGAAATTAATTTTAAAATCTATCTAACAGAAAAATCTGTAATGAAGTTTTAGAGCGCATTTCATTGGTACTTTTTGCTCTTTCCCCTCCATGCACATATCATACTCAGCATACACCGTTACTGACAGCAAGGAGAAACTGTGCTCGAAGCCCATATTATTTATTTTATTCACTTTTGGTTAAGAATTCTCTCCCTTACTTTTTTTTGGCACTTAGTTATTTGACTTATTACTTATTTGAGCTATTTCTGATTTTTCAATTTGACATTATCAATCATATTTTCGATATCGAATTGATCGAATATTGAATATTTCAAATTAATATTGAATCGAAGTCCTGAATTATCGAATTGATCGAAAATATCGAAATCGAACGGCAACCCTAGTTGTTGTTAACGTCCTTTCACTCATCATTTCATTGTTTCATAATCACCTGCTCATTCATGTCCCCAAATAACCTAGTGGATGGTGAAATCTTTGAGCAAACAATAATCAGTGTCAATCATCATCTCATTCAAAAGTCACTGGACGCCAATATATCTCAGTCATTCATTTAATTTCATTTAATCATTTTATTGTACAACTTCTACATTATGTGCTCTCTGCAACACACAAACACTACAGAACAATACATAATTTACATACATTACATTTTTACACGGAATTCCTAAAATTAGTACTGTGTTGGGCCAATTGCTATGTTGTATTCTCGTATTGCCTTTTATCGATATCAAATGAAATAAAGTAGAAGCCCGCATAAAAAAGATTCTTGTGTGTGGGCTGACTAAAATAAAAAAAACATGAGAAACAATTGACAGTTGGAAAACAGGAGATAATTTCATCATGAGGTTATGTGACGAGAAAGTAAACTAACGAGTACACAAATTACGATATCAAGTTACAGCTGAATTTAAGATGAAAAGAAGAAAAACATGTTTCTTGATGTATATGAGTTGTTATGATTCCCTTGACCACTCACTTACACCTTTTTAGATGAGCGTAGCAAAGATTTCATCCCACTCTTATGGAGCTTTGTCTGTGTGTTTTTTTTTCGCTTGTTTTGTTTGTAAGCACTGCACAGGTCACATGGGTGGACTGATCAACATGAAACTTTTTTTGTACAGGCCAACTTTTACAACTTGGAACTGTATAGTTTTTGGAATGAATCGGTCGGATAGATTTTGAGAAATATTATGTCAAAGTTTTTAAAAACCCCATAAGATTAGGCTGGGTGAGAAAATTTGAAAAATGAAACCTCTCCGAAAAAAATGAAATTTTCTCCGAGTGTTCAAACATGAATGACACACATAACCACCATTTTGTGAGCAATTCGAACCAACCGTTTTGAAGAAATAAATTCAAATAACTGCTTTTATTCATCAAATATATGGAAATGAGCCAAGATTCACTGCTTCCTAGATTCGATATTTGCCCAAGAATTAACTATTATTTATATTCGTCAGGGTGTGTATAATACCAGAGAAGATAAAGTAGCAATTAAATGAAGGACAAAGTGTGTAGAATACCAGAGTCGATAAAGTAGCAAATGTAGGACTGTTATTAAACCAGCTTATTCAGATATCTCGCTCATCTTACAACGCATATTTTGCGTTTTCCTAGTCTAAAAGTAGGTGTGCTATTTAATGATCTAATATTTATAGGTATTTTATTGAAGAAGTAAGGACCAAGATAGTCTGCATTTTGTTGACCAATCATTTTATTCTTTCTGCGTATGCTTAAATTAAACACGTTGGATTGGATCAATCTGTGAGTTGTTGAACCCAATATAATTAGAAATGAAAAAAATTAACAATTTTAGCCAATGAATGTCAATGTTATTGGATTGTACAACTCCTATCTTAGGGGTGAAGAGTGCAATACTGAACTCTTACACGCCTGAAGAGTGCATACTGGAATATGGATACTACCAATTGGGTAAACGTGGGCTTGGCATGTCTACTTAGAAAGAGGATGTGCCTATTCGAGGAAGCGATCTAAACCTGACCCAAATAACCCTCACCACAGCTCCTATGTGCTCTGACAAACTCCCCGAAATAGTAGCTCCTACGGCATTATTACACGCCAAGCGTACCTTCACTCTTGAAAGTACAGTGAAACCTCTATCCATCGTTTTTCAAGGGACCAGGAAAATAAAACCATCCATCTGGGAAAACCATCCATCCAGGAAAATTTAACATTGATTATACGGGAGTTGGGTGGGAAAAAATGAATGATACAAGCTGGAAAACGATAGATCCGGGAATGCTGCATAGAGGTTTCACTGTATTTCTATCCCAGTATTCCCTCTTATTATTTATTTTTGGGTGGGTATTCACTTTTTCGCTTTTTTTACACCTGATTATTCGACTTATTCCTCATTTTAGTGTGTTGTTGAAGCCAATAACATAATGACTAAAAAAAAAAAAATGACCCAATATGTGTGAATGTACAACCCACATCTTGTATATTCCAGGCATCTCCAGCCTTGTCAACTGCGCCCAGCTGGAAGATCTCCCGGAACTCCCACCGCACGATGAGGAGAGGCTGCAGAGAGCAGCGCATCTCCTTCAGCAACGGCTGATATTGCGCCAGTGGCTCGGGCATCATGGGCTCCAGCATCATTATCAGAGGTAACTACTGTGGGTATATCCTCCCCCGTGGCTCAGTCAACTATCACTCCGCGGTAGAAACTGATGTCACCGTTGTGCGTGGGTTCGAGTCCGCATGAGGGGTTTTTGTAAACGTCCTTTCACCTCACTTCATCATTTCGTTATCACCCGCTTATTCGTACCCCCATATAACCTAGCTGTTGGTGGGATTGTTTTGCAGCATTAAAATAGAATGAAAAAATATGTAGTTATTCGGACAATCATTTCAATATTTGTTTTTATTATTAAGAGTGCATGGGAGTGGTTTTTAAAAGCGAAATATCAGTTTTTTGTGATAACTTTTGGACAGTATGTATGAGATATCAAAATCTAATACAAAAGAAACACAGTTTTCTTTAATACAGCACCTTCAAACTTATGAGAAATGAACTTATTAAACTTGATTCAGCATTTTCACAGGTACTCCGCTAAAATATGTATTTTTCTCAGCTGTTTACTTGTGGGAATTATGTGGTATAAGCTGAATAGTTTATATTTATATGATTATTTATACTATATTGAAGGTATTACAAATATCTGTGTTTCTGTTGTATTAGAAGTTTGATATCTCATACCATTCAAAAGCTATCACCAAAAAACTAATATTTCGCTGAATCGAATTCCAAGCGCTCTCCCAGAAAATCAAGCATTTAATATTGTTTTGCTTTTATCGGTTTTGTAAGCCTATATATATTCCAGTACCGGTAATGCAAAATAATAATATATATTATATCGTATGTGCATACTAGATCCTCATACTTTTCAAGGAATTAGAAAAACAGGGTAAAATGTCAAGACACCGTGAGGTTAATCCAAAGAGAAAAATATCTACCAGTAATTTCAAAGTAATTGATCCAATGACCTGTATTGTAACATACTCTTGTTATGGCTTATTGAAAGTTATCACCAAAGTATGGTAGTTCATCGTTGATTCAAAATGAGCAAAGTTATGTTTGTGTATTTTCGTTGCTTTTCCGATGTTGGTAGTAGAGTGGTTGGTATATATTTTTCATTTTTTCTTTCATTTTCAAACTCATTTTATTCTCATCTTACAAACTTCAAAAAAAATTTCATTTTTTCCACAATTTTTTTCTAATAAAGATAAGAAGCCCACATAGAGAAAATTCTCTGTGTGTAGGCTGAAATATATATATATATATATATATATATATATATATATATATATATATATATATATATATATATATATATATATATATTTATATATGCTTCAATTAGCATGTGGGATGGCTATGGTAGGCCTATGTCAAACAGTTGGCCATTCCCACCATGCATTTGTTCCAAATTAGGGTCTCTTTCATAATTCTTAAGAGTTCCCTTTCAATTATTGATCTAAATTGTTTTGAATTTTTAGTACTAACTATAATCCCAATTATTATTATTGATGCAGAATCTAGATTGTCTTGAATACTTTAATCCTCTATATTCTGAAATAGATTGAAATTAAAATGATCGATCTACATTGTCTTGAATTTATAGTACCAACCATAGATCTAATCCACTATGTTCCGGAATAGATTGAAATTAAAATTGAATTATTGAATGAAAATAAAAAAAATATTCACTCAACTTTGTTCGTAGTTTCTACCGACAATCGAAGTTCTACAGGCCCATAGATCAGGTCAGGTCAGGGTTATTACACAGAATATTGTTACTATACTTATATCCATGAAAGCAGCCAGAAGGCGCGAACCACTCGAACGCCAGTGACGTGGTATTGGGGAACGGTCGCTCGAAATCTTCCGGAAAGCATACACATAGCATAGGAAACACTGTCTACATATTCTGTAGAGTACAGGCTTAGGTCTGTATGTACAAGTGTAAAATGTAATATATATCTTTATTAGCAGTAAGCTATTTACATAATTAAATTCACAGTACCGGTACAAAAAATTCTATAAATAAAAAGAAAGTACAGTACCGAGATAAAGTTATTTGTCACAATTACAATTAGCAATTACTTATAGTTACAGATTCACACATATTCTTCTAATAAGTACATTAATCCCAAAAATTTGGATTATTTTTCTCATACTCCTTAGGAATGATCTTTTTTCCTTTTATGAACTCAACATTCTCATCTGAAACTACGTATTTTTCTCAAATTCTTTACACTATCAGGTAATCTATTGTAAGTGTGCTATGTATATTTGAAAACATTTTTTGTTACAACATTATTTGTACTACGCCCCCGGTATTAGAAAGTCCAATTAGCCTTATTCTGACAGTTAGTTGAACCAATATCAGGGTTAATTTTTGCAGTTGGTGAAATTGATATTGGTGAAATCACTTGACCTGCTAGCATCAATTTCAAAGTGTAAACAAGGAATCTAATCTAAATACCAATCAGCACTTGAGCTGACATTCATTTTAATTATTTAGAATAATTTGATTTCAAAATATGTAATATACTTGTCAAGAGCCAATAAGCCTAATAGGGACCTTATAGTTTAATATCTGTTTATATTTATAGCCTAGTGAGAAATAATCAAAATATCATTAAACAAAAATTGTGTTAAAATAAGGTGGCCTGGCTATTGATTTACAAATTCAAGGGCCTGTGATGACCCAAATCCCTGACCACCCTGCATGCATTCAGCTCCAACCCTTATTTATTTTCCTTTCTTATAGTCACGTCTTTCTCCATACAATAGAAACCACTTTGGTTGATTTTCATTTTCTCATCATTCTTATAATCGTATTGTACTTCTTTGACAGTGTTGTCTTGGTAGAAAGGGTGAAGTGGAAGGGGAGGTTTTGTAGTAAACGCCGACAAATAGGCATTCGATCTACAGACGCTCTCGAGTAACCACCTCTAATGGTGCTCTGCTTCTTTTGTATTGTTTATACATATACGTAAATAAAAAATATTTATTCTAAAAGTAATTAATGTGTTACATGCCTTGCAGTTCAAATTGTTGAGATTAGAAGGGTGTTAATACCCAATTCATCAATTTTTGATTGATCATTATGTACTATTTATAAATACTATTAATATTATTATGACATCAATTTAAAAAATTTACTATATTATGTGTCTTTTAGCCATAATACTTATCTAATCAAAGTGTCTTGATACTGGTTTTATGTAATTATTTTTTTCTTACAATCTTGTACAACTGTCTACTTTTTTCGCCACTTGATGTAACTTGATTGCTTGAAATTAAAATTAATAGTAATCAAAGATACCTTACACTTTGTAAGTAGAATGTAACAAATCACTCAATGTTTTGCTTTTTTCTCTTCACTTTAACTACTTTATTACTTGTAATGTTTGAGAAATACGTCGGAATTTAAATTGTACTTATAATTCACTATTTTAACCCACAGTTGGGCCTTTTTTGAAGGGCTTTGTGGATGTTTTTTTGTTATATTTGTGTTTTTCTTTCTGTATCAGTGTAGGCTATGTGGCCAATAAAAAAAATATATATACTATATATATATATATATATATATATATATATATATATATATATATATATATATATATATATATATATATATATATATATATATATATATATATATATATATATATATATATATATATATATATATATATATATATATATATATATATATATATATATATATATATATATATATATTTATGTATATATATATATGTATATATATATATATATATATATATATATATATATATATATATATATATATATATATATATATATATATATATATATATATATATATATATATATATATATATATATATATATATCTATGTATATCTATGTATGTATGTATGTATGTATGTATGTATGTATGTATGTATGTATGTATGTATGTATGTATGTATGTATGTATGTATGCATGCATGCATGTATGTATGTATGTATGTATGTATGTATGTATGTATGTATGTATGTATGTATGTATGTATGTATGTATGTATGTATGTATGTATGTATGTATGTATGTATGTATGTATGTATGTATGTATGTATGTATGTATGTATGTATGTATGTATGTATGTATGTATGTATGTATGTATGTATATATATATATATAATATATATATATATATATAAGATCCCTAATTCTTCAGTCAGGTGATTAAGACATCTTACAGGCCTGGCCAAATTGACCGGCTTGAAATGATTGTATTTCTTCTTTCTTTCAATAACTCATTTTGTTGTAGTTTATATGTAAAACATACTTCCACAAACAATGCAGTCTACGCAACATCCGAACACCTTTCAAAATGTAAATATTCGTTTTCATTGAAGGGTCAATATTTTCCGTGCGTAGATCAAGAAGATCTGGAGTGGAGGCTAGCCATGCTGCTTGTGAAGCTTGTATAAGAAGCAGTGTGGTAACGTTGCTATCATTCTTGCTAACAGAATTGGTTGAAATGCGTGATTCAGGCAACAGGGCTTGAGGCTCGAGGATAGACACGTGTGCGTGTCAGCATCAGACGTGTGCGTAGACAGTGTGAGTTGCAGCGCTGACCGTAGATTTCAACTTGGAATGATTAATAATAAAAATAATAGTTTTATTGACCATCAGAATAATACATTAAGAGGCCGCAGGCGCGCTACACGCGCTCGTTGTTGCTCGCTTCGGACTCGAGTTTAACATGCATCGTGTACTAGGCGCAGCCCATAGACTAGCCCGCCGAACTCATATTCTCGTAAACGCCGTTAATTCCCTTACTCACACTTTTGATATATTTCACAGTCCATATTATTTTTTGGGATTCAAAAGTATATATCTAGGTTTCCGTAAACTAGAAATTTTTTAATTTTCCATTTGAAGAATTTGAAAAATTACAAATTTGTTGTTCAAAATTCTGTAAATGCGATAACCTCCCTCTTTCAATTATCAGCAGAATGCAAAAACAATCATATTGATATCTCAAAAATTACGGCCGTGAGAGTTTGCGGCGTGAAATACGAGCGCCTGCGGCCTCTTAATATGAGTCATTGTCAGAACTAATATATAAATAATAATAATAACAGTTTGAATATACCAGTTAAGCACCCCAATAAGACTCATCAAAATACATGTTGAAATGAAAACATGTATCATTTATAGGATTATGGTAGATGTTATTTTTCATAAATACCCAACATCTAACAAGTCAAATATATGAAAAATAAGTGGAAAATATTAAATAAAATAGAATGCCATAGGCCTACACATAGTTCACAGATTCTATAATGCGTCAATGTATTCACTGACTGTATAATAACATTAGTCTATTAAAGAATTCCGGAGTCGTGTTTTAAAAGCTCAAGAGACTAGCTCAATAGACCGACTGGCGATTGCATTACTGACTCCCACGTGTACCTCAATTATGCGTAGTTTCAACTAATCAGTTGTCTCTCCGTCTGAGACTCAGTCTCAGTCTATAAAATCTTTTATTCCAATTTGTTTGAATAAAATATTCATTTATCAACATTTGTTGGTCTGTGGTAGTAATTTATTATGAGTTTGTGCAGTTCGAGTAGTGTTTTAATGTGCGGCATATTACACTGTCTTTTCAGAACTTGCTGCTCACTGCTCAAGCTAAGAATATGTCGAAAATAGATTAAAATTTATTCGTACATCATTTTTATCCCAGAACCAATGCTGAAAAACAAATTAATGCTATAATTTCATGCTTCTAGCCATAGGATATGTCTATCGCTTTCGGGCTCGCTTCTCAATTGATTTGCAGATTATATTTCCCGCTGATTAGAATTAATCATGTTATTACGTTACATTTTCTTCAGTTGAACCTCTGTGACGAAGTATTCCTTCATCATTACATTTGATATTCACCTTCTTTATTTTCTACATTGGAAGTCTGCTACGTGCACGTGTATTGATTGAATGAAACCAATAGCAACCGTATATTTCAATTTTCAAATGCTTTGAATTTGTCGTTTCAAATTAGTTTCAACAACAATGTGTTTCTAGCATCGAGTTACAATTCAACAGTTTCCTCTTTTCAATATACCTCACGTCCCACACTGAAATAATAAATTGGCTCCAGAGAATGAAACATGATGCATCCATACATCATGAAAAACTAATCAAGATTAAATGTAAAGTTGTTGTCGTGAAAAATAGAGAGAAAAATGTTGCTGGAAGAAGCGGCATGAAAATCCAATTAAATAACGAGATGCTGCTAGGAAGTTGGTAACGGTAATTGGAAAAGTAATCAACTGTAGGATATTATAAAATTATGTCAACGGAAATAAAAGTGATTGTGTCTGGAAGTGGGAGAAGAAATAGGCGTTGACTAAAGGTCATCAGAAGAAGAAGCCAGTAGCAAGACAAAGAACACGTGGAAGCAAGTGGGTGTCACAGACTCACAGACAGCAGAAGTTCATCACAATATGATACTCAGTCATTTCTGAGAAAGAAGAAAACATGACCATTTCATCTATAAATGAAAATTCTGGCATTGGCTACGACTATAGAGAGCTCTGAGCTTCGTGGCGGGAGCAAGTACTAACCCATGTGCAGAAGTATATTTTAAGGACACCTGTATTCCACTATTCCATCGTTTTAATATTTTAACTCTACCCTGTCTTTACATATTCAGTACTGTTATGTACGTGTATAATAATGAACGTTTGACATCTACTCAAAGTACAACACATGTTCATAACACAAGGTATAAGGACAATTTGATACTCAAAAAACATAATTTGAAACTTTACACTAATGGACCTCTCTATTCTGGAGCAAAACTTTTGAATAAATTACCCTCGTCGATCAAAGAGAGTGATGAGTCCAAATTCAAGCACAAATTGAACAAATTTCTTATTGGCCATTGTTTTTATTCAGTTGGCTAATACTTCAATCACAATGAAGCTAACTGTAGAATTTTAAAGTGTATACTGTCAGAAAGATGTGTTGTAATTTTATTGTTATTATTTTTTTGCAAATGTGATTGTGTATTTTGAATGTAATTTATCTCTCTGTTGATAATTTCATTGTTGTACCAGCATTCTCTGACTGTCTTATATCATGTATTTGATCAGAAAAAAGACAATAAATTATTCTATTCTATTTTATCATATGGTTGCTAAAATTGAAACAGAACTTCTGCAAGATGGAATTATAAATGACCAGACCAAAAGTTGAAGATATAACCACGGTACTTCCTTGAATATCTAAATATTTAAGCGGATTATATATAATTATCATTCAACTAAAGGAAGCTTCTTTTGTTGACCTCATTCATCGAAAATGCATTCTTCTAGAAACAACGCAATGCGTTTTGCACTGTTCATGTTGCTTTAGTCAAACCCTAATAATTCAGATAACTCAATAAGGAGTAGAGCCTAACCCAATTTTCTTCATACAGAATATTCGACTGTACGTTAATTAAGATTTCATGAAATTGAATTTTGAATTTCTATAGGCCTACATTTATTCGATATTAAAATCAGAATTTTTACTATGCAATGTGTATTTGGCTTATCGTACATCAAAGATTATACCAACAATAATTAAATTATTACCGAACTTAATCTGAGATTGCAAAACACGTAAAATGAAAAATTGTACCTCACTCACAAAACTATTATTTACAAAGTAGTGTGGGATTGAGGGCTGAGTGTGAAATTAACTCCCCCCCTCCCCGCCCTGCCCTCCTATTTAATGGGCCAGTTTGATTTTTAGCCCAGGCCGGTTGTTTTACGCCAGTCCTGCACTGCTAATCACAGTGACTTTCAGCTGTATTAGTCATAGTGCACCCACAGGGATACCGGGAAATCTCCCTTGAGGCTTCAACAGTGTTGGAGGCCTGCAATCCTAGCACCAACTCTGTCATTAAGGAAAGAATTACTTTGTTAATACAATAAATATATACATATTTTTTTTCCTTATTGGGTTTTAACGACACACTATACTGATGGCTACGATCTATTGCCATCGGTGAATGATGAATGAGATGATGAGATGATGAGATGAAAGATTATTTTATGAGGTGTTTTGGATGGTGGGGAAGGTGTCGGTCGTGGCCTGTTGTTAAGGAACCATCCCAGTATTAACCCTAACGACAGAGGGAAACCACGAAAAACCCCTGTCAGGATGGTCGACCATGGCGGGAAACAAACCCCGGTCTCCCGAATGACGGTGCAGTGTGTTACCACTTGGCCACGCGTCTCGGTAATAAATATAATATCAAGAGTTCATGGGTTTCAATTTAGCAAAATATCAGTTTTTTGGTGATAACTTTTGAATGGTGTGAGATATCGAAATTCTAATATGGGAGAAACACAGATAATTATAATAGCTTCAAGATGATATAAGTTATAACTATTCGAGTCATGTCGCATAACTGTCAAGTGGATACAGCTAAAAAATTGTTAAAAAACAGCCAACGAAGCTGTGGTAGGGTCTGTAGGCTCGGTGTCTAAGCGATTGTGAGTTTTATTTGCCGATTCCCAAATTTGAGCCGGATAACATTGATCCCGAGAAATCAAGATCGAATAATTGGTTGGTATATTTACTTTATAGAAACTCCCCAAAACAATTTGATTGGTTTTCTTGAAAACACCAGAATTGGGTGATGAGGGGGGGGGGGGGGGGTAGGGAGGAGGTTCATTGATCAATTATTAACAACATTATCTCTTTGTCATGTAAATGTTTGTTAGTGATCAACAAATGTTACAAATATGATGTCCAGGTGATCTGATAAAGAAGATTTAGTTCATATACCGTAATTTCCTAGTTGTGAGATCAACCAAATGAAATCATCTGTGGCAGTAGACTTCAAGATCATAGGACAGCAAAGAAGAAATAACGGTCATGAATAGACATCAGATAGTAGCACAACTCTTTCATGATATCTATGGGACTTGCAAGGCAACCACATTCAAAGATGATATTTCAGTTCTGAAAAATATATTATGAAAATGTTTTAATAAAACTGGAAAAAATTCAATCTTCCAATTTGAGGATTGTTTCATCAGTTAATCCATCTTCAATCGATCCTCAATTAATTGAAGTCATCTCTAATTTATATATATATAATGTCCTGCTACAATTGAATCAAGGTTCCACGTGAAAACTTGAATACAAATATTCTCCAGTAGGCCTACTACGTACTCTACCGTATCTAGCATACATTCTACTACAACCTAATCCCGATGTAGAATACAAAATATGAATGAGAATGAATTAAAAGTGAGCACCTTCATTTCAAACAAATTCAGGTCAATAACCGAATGAGTTTGATTACTCGTCTTCAGTTATAACTTATGTATTAGATCCATTCAATGCCGACAAGTTGAATGTTTTCAACATTTTTTTTTTCAAAAATGCCGACTTCTAGTATTTATTTTGATTTTTATTCTAATGGTCTGCATACCCCATCTAGCGTGCGGCGTGACGTCGCACAGGCGCTCACCACTCGTACACTTGTATACTGCTAACCCGCGTTATCCCATCTGACAGCTCAACTATTTCTTCTGAACTAGGAAAACGCTATGCACGCGTTCTTAGACGAGTGGAAAGTCATATGTCGACTTCTTTGCCAAACTTTTGCCTAAATTTGCCAATTGGGTGACATTTAAGTCATAAATGGGTAAAAACTGCTTCCAGTGGTTCAAATTTAGCACATTTCATGTTTTTCCTTTAAAATGGCTGACCCGATCAATCTGAGAATTTCCAGAAATGTGTATCAAGATGTAATTCAACTTCACACAAAATTTCATTTTTTTGGATAATATATTTTTTTTCCGCCGTGTTATTCTAATGGGTATTTTTGAAATTTCTCAAATTCATGAAAATAAAAGTTACCACCTGATGATGCCAAAAAACTATACAGATCTAAGTTAGATGAGTAACCATAGTGGAAAAAAGTTTGAAGTTGATAGCTGTAGCCGTTTGACCTGTGAAGAACCGACAAAAAAACATAAAAAACAAAAAACAAACAACAAAAAAACAACATAAAAACAAACACCAATTTTTTTCAGTATGTCAAATTGAATCCTCGCTAAAGCTCGTCTAACAAGTTGGACGAATGTTTTGGGTATTTTTGGAAAGGGTAGGGAGGGGGAGAGTTAATTTAAGATATAGGCATAATTATGAATTACTGGGAAATTCCAACTTACTGTACATATTGACACAATAAGACAAAAAAATACACGCAACAGTAACGCACTCCTCACATTGTACTACGATAGTACAAGACGTTTGTTAGTAGTTTTTTAATAAAAGTAAAGAGTACTTTATCTCAATATTCAATAATTAGGTAATGATACACATTTAAAAAAAACATTTAAAAACACACTTCTCACTTGTTTACCCAACCACAAGTGTCAAGGAACTAACCGTCTTTCTTTGACTGCTATAGCGGGCTGCCGACAGCCAGCTACGTACCCTTACGGAACGCCTTTGTGGCGTAGCACTCATTTGGCGCGGCTCAAAGTAAAAAATTCCAAATAAATATAAGGATTTTTTTTTCCTTTTTTTTAAATATTACATGTGGTATTTTAACATTAATATCTATCGATAAAACAATATGTATGTGTATCATGTTCCCGTACTTTGGGCCTACAACCTCGGTTGTAATATACGTCTTGTTGTGTTTCAGATTGCTACAGCTAGACGTTACGTCGCTTGATGATGTTTACTGGCTGGAAGATTCCAAGTCTCGTACGGTACTTGGCAAAGACTTTGCCTCGTGGACAAAAGCACGCCAAACGTTACCTACGTCCAAGGATGATCTAGCATTACTCAAGGCTGATCTGTGGAGTATGGTGGTCAAGTCAACACAGCACGAAGACGCCTGGACATGGGGTAGGCCTACATATAATTTAATTTTCTACAAATATATTGTCAGTAAGTATTTATTGAATAAGTATTTTTATGATAACTTTCATTAACTAAAGATCTCCATAGTCACAATACTCGTCAACATAAAAACTTAGTTTATAATCATCATAATTCTATTACCTCCTCATCTTTTCCATTTATGAGACCAACAATATGGAATAATCTACCTCATAATCATCAGTTAAATCACTAGGAATGTTCAAAAATGAATATAAAATTCATCTATTATTGGATCAGAAAGGTAAAATCATTCTTAAACCTAAGAGTAAGCCACACCCGCCATATAAAGACTTATAATAATAATAATAATAAATTTTTTTAGAAGATTTGTTATTACACAAAATATGAGTTATTTACAGATATCGTAGACCCACAAAGTCATAACAAGACTTGTCTGTGGGTCTGCTAATGATATGTTATCATACATAAATACACATCACAAGAAATGTCTGGATAGCAGCTGGTTACTTAATATAATAAAAACAAATAAAATACTTCTCTTCTCTTTTAATAATAAATACCAGTAAGACATATTACAATATAATAATAATAACAATATTTATTTAACCGGTTGACAGCCAGGTTACGAAATCACCACCCTACCGCCCAGGGCAGGTTATTTTACGGTTAAATCGCACAGATATTTGTGTTTATAGCAGAAACAAATGATTTTATTGTATTGATGCATTTTTTACTTGATGTGAGAAACAATAAATTTGCCGATATCACTGTTATTTAGCGTTCAGAGGCTCGCCAATTTGACACATGGCCTAGAACGTTGAACCCCAGAAATACAATATCATTGCAGTGGTGAATGACAGCCTTCAAATATTCCAGATCATATTAGGTGTACCACCTTGTTTGTTTCCCAGTAAAAGGAATGAACAAGTGCAGCAAACACAATATGTTGTTTAATCAGGCCCATGTAGGCCTCACCTTGCGTTTTTGATTCATTTGACACGAACTCGAACTTACCTTAACCCTATAACCATCACTGAAAATGTAAGAAAAAATAAATAAAGGGAAGTGTCTATTCGCACAGTAATACTTTGCGAGCAAGAATCTAAAACGCTATTCTTCAAGTAAAAAATGGCAAAATAGTCTAAAATCTGCGAGATATGTAGACAAAGCCAGGTTGCGGACAGTAAGTTAGTTTTTTGAGGTTAGGTTAGTGTACAAACCTCGCGTATACCGCCGGCAGGCGGAACGGAGCCGGGTGCTTATCGCACAATTTACTTTGCGAATAGCGTTTTCGGTCCTTTGCACAATTTACTTTGAGAATAGGGCCGGCCTAAATAAAGTGGGTTACATATACTGCATCACTGTATATTCACCAATTACTGGACCTCCCACAAACTATTGACAAATTAATATTATTATTATGTATGTGACGATTATATTTATAGATGAACTTTGTCCATTGCCACGAACTTACCTTTTATCAGTTGCTTGAGTTGATATTAAAGCATTATGGGCAAGTTTAGAAGGATTGAAGCTTAGCAGTGGTAAAACCTACATCAGATAGATTATAGATTGTCTCCATTAAACAATGCAACAAGCAAACACCATTCTTCAAGTTCTTGAACCAGTCATAACATGGGTGGTTGTTCATTAGCTCAGCTTGCTTGCTTGTTTCATTGGTTGAAATCTAGAACATGACAGTTCTGAAATTTAAAATATTTTGATTACTGTAAAGACAATTTCAGAGGTCTGCTTTGAAAACTTTTCAAAAACCAAACTAGTAAAAATCTTTCAACAATGCAAACATATTTTGCCATTAGTGATTTTCAGTTACTTTTGCCTAGTTATTTTCTTACTTCCCCATTACTGTTGCATGATGCATTATAGGAAATTTTCCCTCTACTTCATTCTTGCTTCATTGTTGAAAGGCTGGTAGGCCTAACAATATCATCTTATTTAGATCCAAGTTCGACAAATTTTATTATAATATCTTCATTTTTAGAACATCCACACATTTTGTTCCATTCTAGATTTAATATTGGGAACAATGATGAAGCTTTTGAATCATTATGTGTACCTATTCAAGTTCTATCAATATAGCTTGCAATGTCTATCACTCGTGTTCAGAACTGGTTGTTCTGTAGGCCCTACAGTGTGTCTTCTCAAATCGAAATAAATTTAATCTATGTCTAGGGAAAGGGTGCCTGTGAATATAGATCTTCACCAGCTTGGTAATAATAATAATAATAATAACGTTTATTGTCATATTTTTTTGGAGAATCCTTAATACAGTGTGTATGGATATACATGATGCTGGATTGTGCAGACATTTTTATTTTCAGTTGATTATTGAATCATCTGAAAATATATAAAAAGTATAAATAATAATAACATTGTAAAGTAAAGTTTTCTAGGACTAGGATAAGATAAGATACACATTATAAGATGAACTCAATTATGTAAGTTAGAAACATAGATAATTATGTAGTGAGGTTTACTCATAATACTATATATGAATACAATAATATACTATTCCTGTTTGTCCAATATGTTAAATATGTGCCCAATAACTATATGTTTAAGATTCATGCAGACCCTTGTTCAAGCATTTTAATATCATGCCCTTACAAGGCCTTTATATTTTCAACTGTATTATGTTTTTTAAAAACCAACTCTCATTTAGCCACTACTAACGTTAAAATTCACTGCCACAATACGAGAAATAAAGAGTCATTCTCTTTAGTTGATAATATTTTAAACTTATTTTTGAAATACCCAATATATGCAGGAAGTAAATTGTTCAACTCATTACCATATGACCTGAAGCAACTTGTTCTTCACAATAGCTCTTTCACTAGATCACTCAAGACTTTCCTGACAACTAATTGTTTTTATACTATTGACGAGTTTTTAAACTACTCATGATTGTAATTTCTATTGTTATAGAATTTCAGTTGTTGAATTTTCATTGTTGACTGTCTGAATATCATGTAAGTGATCAATTTTAGGACAATAAACATATTATTATTATTTTATTCCATTCATTGAACACAATCATGGTCAAAACCGGTTTCAACATATCGTACGGATATATAATATCAAGTACTTCAATGCATATCACTTGGGTCTGAGAGTACACAAAATAACGTCATTCCCAAATTAAAATCACGAAACTAAATAATTGAAAACTTCATTCTTTATAAAACACTAATAATAATAAAAAAAAAACATGAATACATGTATATATGAATTGATAAAATTCGAGTATTTTCTTTCTATGGGTAATGATCATTGCTGAAAAACTTGCGTACAATTCTGCCCGTATTCAGGATGACAGCATTCTGCATTTCGATGAATGTGCAGGGATGAATACCGATGTGATTGATGCTCTCGTGTAATTTCTTAGGAATGAGACCATTTGTGGAAACAACCATCGGTAATATAACCACTAGTGATTGTTTCCACATTTGTTTAATTTCAGTTTCTATTATTATTATTATTATTATTATTATGTTACTTGTTTATCTATCCAAACATGTTTCTTGTACCTGTGGTTTTGGGTTGCCAGGTGGCATGCTGGTGGTGTCGGTAAGCGTAGCTGGCCTCGTGACGTTGGCAGCCATGACACAGCCGGCATTGGCACCTGAGGCTAAGCACACTCTCCTACAGTACGTGACAGGCAAATACCTCTTGCCCGGTAACTGCAGGGTACAGTTTGAGTGGGAGGAACCACAGATTGTCGGGGAGACAATGACATTTACAGTCAAGGTACGATACCTAGTCCTTTTGTCTTCAAAGTTCATGGGAGTCGATTTAGCAGAATATCATTTTTTTGTTGATGACTTTTGAACGGTATGAGATATTGAAATTCTAATTTTCACGAAAAATACAGATAATTATAATAGCTTCAAGATGATATAAGTTATAACTATTCAAGTCATGTCGTATGATTGTCAAGCGTGTACAGCTAGAAAAACACATTTTTTAGCTGTATATGCTTGACAGTTATGCGATATGACTTGAATAGTTATAACTTATATCATCTTGAAGCTATTGTAATTATCTGTGTTTCTCGCGTATGTTAGAATTTCGATATCTGATACCGTTTGAAAGTTATCACCAGAAAATTGATATCTCGCTATATGGACTCCCATGGACTCTTGAGCTCAGTTATTTTGTTGGACACGGTTTATCTTGGATAGGCCCTAGCATGTTTCTGTTGTCAGTGTCATGCAGTTGCTTGCTGTTTTTGTGAATCAAATAATTGTATGGATGTTGCTAAGAATAGGGGCATAGTAAATTATTGAAAAATGTCAAGAAGTCTTTTTCCCTGACAATATTGTTTTTATAACCATTAGGCCGTAGAATCCTTCCATTATCTCAAAATGAAATGAATAATTTCAACGGTTCCTTACTTGTGATACTTTATACATAATGTGTAGATTTACGTTACTTCTTATCCTATCCTTGTTGTATTTCTTATCCTTGTTGTTTATTATTATTTCTTATAGGCCTACACCTATGTACATGATACCATTGTCTTTTAATTACATCTCCATTTATTTGTGTGTATGAATCGCGTTCGTACGGTACCTGTAATATGTTTTTGTTTTGGTCTCAGTAATTTCTTATTAGTTACGAAGGTGCTTTGTGTATCGAAAAATAGTATGTCAACATTGGTCTCAAAGACCTCTAATTTTGTCTATATTTGGCTGAGTTTTACATTGAAGTGTAATTTTTTTATTGCCATAGAAATCTTGATATAGGCCTACAATTATTGTTTCCCAATTGCGACTAAGGATGAATTAGCAAGACTGCTTAGAAGCGGCATCTCTCTGTTGTTGTAAGACTTTGGTCATGTTACTAAATATAAATATTCAGGTATGCCTATGCCATTTCAAATTGAAGCCATGAACTTGACACTACAACTTGAGATTTAGGTGTACGGCAAGTGCCATTGCATATTTTACATCTTTATATACATAATAAATGCCAGACCATTTCAGGATAAAGTTTTAGCTAGGATCTTATAGTTTTTCATATATTGTATAGTACAGGTGGCAAAATTTTTTCTGTGCATTTATATGTAAAACATGTATAGCCAACATGTATGACCTACATGTTATATATAGTCAAATATAATTCAGAAAAATGAAGTAGGTAGATCACACAATAAAAATAATAATGACATAAATATATATCACTGAGATTATTATAGTTAGTGGAGAATGATGATTATTATTATAGTTTCATTATATCAATCATTAATGATTTATTTCGTTTGACTCTCTTAGTTCTATCAGCGTAACGGTCAGCCGTATCCTATCTGTGACACGGACAACCTGTTTGTGGAAGTAACGGAAGGGGCCCGTCGAGTGGCGACCTTGTCAGAGCTGGGCGGTGCCGATCCCACCTTGGCTAACGTGGCCGTAGTCAAGTTCACGGTCCGGCATGCAGGACAATATCGCATCTCCGTGCTCATCGGCAGTTGCCACGTGATGGGCAGTCCATTCACTAAAACCTTTCTACCAGGTTAGTTGTTTGCAGAATAGTGAAACGTCTCCATATATATATTTTTATATTGGTTTTAACGACACACTATACTGATGGCTACGATCCATTGGCGTCGGTGGATGATGAATGAGATGATGGGATGAGAGGTTATTTTATTGGGTGTTTTGGATGGTGGGGAGGAGTTGGTTGTGGCCTGTTGTTAAGGAATCATCCCAGTATTTACCTGAACGACAGGGAAACCACAAAAAACCCCTGTCAGGATGGTCGACCATGGCGGGAATCGAACCCCGGTCTCCCGAATGACGGTTCAGTGTGTTACCACTTGGCCACACGTCTCGGTGAAACGTCTCTAGCCTGTAGGATTCTAGATTTGCCTGACGGTGGGAAGGAGCTTCAGAGTTGCATGTACAGGAGCCCGCGCTTGACCTCATGTAGACCTGTCCTTCTTCGGAACTTGAGCATTTTTTTACGTCTAGCAGACCGAGATATTTCTTAGTAAGATCTTCATTGCCATTAGAATGATACTTGTTGAAGAATTAATAGCAATCGTCAAAGCGCATAAAAATATACAAAAAGAATCTAAATATAGTCAACAGAATTACTGTATATCTAAATATAATCATTTAAATACAGTAAAAAGCTGTAAAACACATTAATAACATTCGTGTTAAAGAAATTCATCAATAGAGTGGGAACAGTTTATTACTAGAAACTCTTTTAAAACTAGCTCAAGTTTCATTCCAGTCAAATTTTTGAAATCTACAGCTAGCGTGTTATATAATTTATATCCTGCATACATGGGTCCTTTATCCTTTTCATTATAACTCTTTCACTGTTGGCCAATAATCAATGATTTTAGAAAACTTGTATCTCGTTTGATAATGCATGGATCTTGGATTTTTTCCAATTTTCACATTTCTATCAAGTTGAAGATCATTAATAAAATTAGAATCTTCATCCCAATCGGAATAATAGGTCCAGGCCTATCCTAAAAGTGGTTGCTGGTTGAGCCACCCAATATGTCTAAAGTCATGATGTAGGCCTACCTGTCGTCATCATTATTAGGCTCATCAGAGTAACTAAGAACCTAAAACTAATCAATATAAGATACTACATACTCTAAAGGACATTTTCAATAATTTTACTCCAACTTTCCTCTCATTTATCTAAAAATTGTGAAAGAAACTTGAGAAACACACGTGCGCAAACGTCAGACATGGAATCGGTTTCGCCATCTATTGCAAGTCTGACGAACTAATTGAATGTATCAGTTAAAGTCCATCAGCCGTTTGGTCAGCAGAGTCAAGAAGTAATTTTGAAATTAATTCTACATTGGGGAAATTTGAGTCAAGTTTCATTGAACATTTGTATTCTTGAATTTAAATTGCATCAGAAACACTGTCATATTTTTTGGGCCAAAATAAAATATCGAGTTGCTTATTTTGACTTTATTTTGGTGAAAAATCAACTATTTTTCCTCTTAAAATGAGTGTGATTCAAAAATAAGAACAGGTACCTAAATTTATTTTTGCATAATTCTATTCATAATATCTTCATCTACAATTAATACAAGTTTTTTGATTGAATGTCATTACTTTTAGTGTATTTTAATGATCTGTTGAATAATAAAAACGCATGGAATTTGAAGGTTGCATGTTGAACGATAGGGAAACATCCAGTATTTGAATTGATATATCTCAAAATTCATCCTGGTTAGCCTATCATTTGTTTTGATATTATTATCGAGCACATCAAAACGAATCGACTGACAAAAACTCGTGATTTTTTCATAACCATGAGGTAATGGAGGTTAGACCTTGACAATAAATAATTCTTGAATGTTGCGCTACTCGCGGCGGATGTATACGTCCATATCACAGCGGGGGCAACACAAATTGGCGGAAGAGAGCCGTCCATAACAGTCGAAGGTTTAAACTATAGAACTAATTTTCTTTTTCTTGTCTGTGAGCCATTTTTTCTGGGCCGTTTTCTCAAGAAGTCATACATCATTACCGGTAGTCATTACTGTTTAGTTATTATATACTGTTCAGCTATCATACTGTTATCATAGGTCTATTAGTTCTTCAAAATGTGTACTTTGTGTACTGCTAGCAGCTAACAGCAGTTGAGCTACGTTGTCGTAAGGTTACACTAGTGTACAGTATCTATAGATATACATGACCAAATTATTTTCAATCCATAGTCGGCAGTCTTCTAATGCCGTGAACATCTTCATCCTTGAGCTGCCTTTCCATGAACGTTCGGCGGTTTCGCTATGCGGAACGCGAAAAAGTTGGGCCCAGCTCAACATTAGGACACTGCGCCGCTCTCGTCGCTGATTGGTCGTTTTTCCAATATGGCGGCTGAAAAGAACGCAAAGCGAATTTCGGCAAATTCCGCGTTCATGGAAAGTCAGCTTTAGTCTTTATGGATATAAGTTCTTCACTATTTTTTTATTCAATACTAATACTCTTACTTCTTACTCTATTGTCAATGCTAGGCCCTCCCGATGCCAACAAGACCGTGTTCGTACGTCACAGCTCAACGGTGGTGTGCACAGCTGGCTTGGCTCATTCCCTCGCGATCGAACCTCGAGACGAGTTCAACAACTTGTGCGTGTTTCAACGGGACGAGTGTCCAACTGACGGATATAACGTGGCCATCACGGAGATCGGCTGTAAGGAGCAAGTCTTGTGCGACGTCAAACTAGATTACGACGAGTCCAGTGACAAAATTAATCTGCAGGTAAAATTGAGCGTGTGTATCGTAACTGTTGATAACGGTGTCATGAACCAATCTCGAGGTCAAGTGATTTGACGTCGCAATTCACACTAGTGATTTTACACTGGGGACAGCGGCGCCGTGCTAGCAAGCCCTGAATAAACGCCACTGCGTCAAGAGTGTTGATAGTGATGAGTGAACCAATTACAATCTTTGCTAGTTCCCAAGTTCGCATGATAGCTATGGTGGAAATTAATTGTCTTCTTTTTTCTTCTTTTTTTTTTTCAAGGCGTTCTATTTACATGTTAGCCTATATTAGTAAGACCCACAAAGGCACATAAGATCTGAATTGTCTGTGGGTCTACACACTGTTAACATATTACATATATCATGGTCATTTAAAATAAACATCTGGAAAGCTACGTAGAATAAGAATACAAACAGTTGAATGACAAAATATATATGTTACCCTTTGAACAATGCAATTGAAATAGTAAATAGGCTAAAGAAATGAACAAGGGAATGAAGCTAGTAATAATATTAATAATAGGCCCAAGCCTAATTTTTATTTTTTTTTATTTTTATTTTCATCCAATAAATGTTCATGAGCCCCTAACAGTATTACGGCATTTGTCACTCTTGAGTGTCCACAAAACCCATTGAGGGTTTGCCTGTGGAATAAAGTAATAATTTACTTTCTTCAAAAATAATAGGCCTATAATTCAAAATAGTAATAATAATACATAATGATAAGTCATCACAAGATTTTATTGGCAAATATGAAATTAATGTACATACAATGTTCACAGGTGTGTTTTGCAACAGAAGGATGTTTCCATGCCACAGTGTCATACAAAGGCAGTGAGCTGCATAATGGAGACTTTGATATTATTGTACTTAGTGGTAAGTGTGATTGAATTTTTATTCCTCATATTGGGAATAACGATACACTGTACTGATGACTAAGACCTATTGGCATCGGTGAATGATGAATGAGATGACGAGAAGATGAGATAAAAAGTTATTTTATTAGGTGTTTTTGAATACAGTGGATGGAACCTCTTTTATACATTTTCCAGGAGACCAGACTAAAAAAATGTAGGGTATTAACGTGAAAAACTTATAAGTGAAACTATTCAACATAAGGAGCATATGGGTTGGATCAAAAAATAAAACTTATGAATGTAATAAATGTATAAACGAGAAACTTATAACAGAGGTTCTACTGTAGTGGGTAGGAGTCGATCGTGAGCTTTTGTTAATTAACCATCTCAGTATCAACCTGAACGACAGAAGGAAACCACGCAAAAACCCCGTCAGGATGATCGACCAGGGCAGGATCAAACTCTGGTCTCCTGAATGACGGTTCATTATGCTAACCACTCGAACACTTGTCTCAGTGGTATGATTAAATGGCAAGTGGTAATATATTCTACTCATAGAATATAAAAAATAAAACTACCTCAGAAATACGTCATGTGTTTCTTGATAGGCTCTCATCTAAGGCATCTACTGTAGATTAGTACCAAAACACTGTATTCTGAAAGCAGAACAGAACTGAGTCCCCTGTACACTTCTATGGCCCTCGCCCATCTTTGCAAGTGCTGATGCCACTGGATAGTGTGGGGAACTATTACCTGTAGTACAACATTTCTTAATCATTGCCAACCCAAATCCAATATATTTTTTTTGTGTTGTATTGGTTTTGCTCATTCTGTAAGTTTGGATTAATTTTTCAATCTTTAACTCTTTCGCTGCGCGCTTTTCAGCACTGAAATATCCTAGTCTGTGCCATTCTTTTCCACGGAAAAAGAGAAAATATATAGTGGAGAGAAGAGTTGAAAACATTTTCACTATCTCACTCTCACTTTGCATATTACGAATATCATTGTCTACATCATCGAATTCATCAAATCCTACTTCAGTATCAGAATCTGCTCATAAAATATCGTTATTATTCGAGCTTGTAGTCCACGCGTCTATTCTCTGGAGGCCGCCATGTCACATTGAAATTGAATAAAAACATTCTGTGTGGCTGTTTAAAAATGTTTAATTCACAATACTAGTAACATCTAGCATAAAAAAAATACTAATAGGTTCCTTAATTCAGCCGACAGATCGCAGATAAAGCACAAAGTCGTAGCTCCTACCGATCAGCTGTTAACAAGGTCAAAGCAATTGCATGTTTTGACAGATGGCCAAGCGCATTATTGCGATTGCCGCGAGTTAGCCATACATTGTGTGAGCGCAAATGAGCGCTTGTCGCAGCGAAAGAGTTAAGAAAGTCCAAGTTTCTTTTCACATTTATTTCACATATCATTTATAATTTGTTGATTCTATACAAATATCATCTTTTCAACTCAGATATCTTGAAATGCATCATACAATATTTTGCACTTTGTATTGTCAAATAAACTGTTCATTTTTCACCATTCGTCATTTATATCCAACATTGTATTTTCGTTATGTAAAACCACAGGTAAGCCTGTACCAGGCTTTGTGAATGTGTCATGTGTTAATATTGGGAAACAATAAAAGAAATTTCAACAACTTCAACCATCTGAACAGTTGGTTTGCTAAAATGACATCTAATAGCAGCACAATCGCGAATAATTATTAGCGTTTTTTCACGGTGGTATCACTAGAGGGTGAGGAGGTTGATGGATATCGGGGTAAGAATGGGTGTCAGTTCTGTATACACATCGCATGACATGCTGTGAAGTGGGCGTAAGTCTTGTTCGGTTCATTGCTTCGATGACATTTCAGTGTGAAAAGAAATTGAGACCACTGAGACGTATCTGGGAATAGGGTGAATATTGGTATCCATATTGCTGTAATGGTAAACAAAGGATCGACTCACGTAATAATCATTCGTATGATACCAACCGGGCATTGGCCTAGATGTCCAATTATTAGATTGAAATTCTGTCAGGTACTGTAGTTAGCAAAGTTTTGTCTGTGTGATAGCAAAATAATGTGAGTGTACCACATATGTTTATGTAGCCTCATGCCAGTGTCAAAGTTTAGATCAATTAGATTATCACCCTCACATGACAAAATAATAGCAAATAAGTAGCTGCTGAATGTGATTGCTATGTGATAAATGATCAAACATTTTACACAATCATTGGGCTATAGTTTGTTGTTGTTGCAATATGTTGTAATCTCAACTATATTTGTAATCTTGACTATACTGTATTTTGTAACCCTCACTTTTAATTAATTAAATTGTTCAATTTCTCATAGGTAAGGTTAGGTGTTAGAACAGTCACCTGACTGGACCTTGCCCTTTTTGAATGTACCAACTCTTATTATTCATGATGAATAAAGACTTTCTATTCTTATTAGATTTATTACTATTATTATTATTTACTCGAGCATGAACTACTCGTGTACCGGTAATGTTTATTACTATTCTTTATACGTTTCTGTATTTGAACGAATTGTTGCAAGAAGACGGTTCACAAAAAAAAACTACACCCAGCAAAATTCTTGACTGATTGATAATACTAGTATATTCCTGCTTTGGACAATTGACTGCAATATCAAGTTTGACGTGGAATAAAATGATAGTAATTGCGGTACTCAAAACAATCTCAACAAGATGTAGTTTCAAGACCTTGATTGACCTTGATACAGTCAAACTTCCATCCATAGTTTTTCAATGACCCAGAAAAAAACATCTATGACAGAAAATTTAACACAAATTGATAACTTCTACAGGACTTTCGGTGGGAGAAAATGAACAATATTATCAGTAAAACGAAGAATGAGGAAGCAATATATTGAGGTTTCACTGTATGGGCTACTGATGACAGCAGTGAATTAAAATAACCCTTCATAAATAATAAACTATCAAAATATAGAATTAACAGCTGAAATGAAACATATTTGTGAAACAATCATTTTGTTTGTGTTTAGGTTGTGATACTGCACTTGTCAACAAGAATGTGGAGTCCAAAAACCACAATATCTGTTATGAAGCACGCCTTGTGAGTGTTCAAGGAGAACGACTAAACAAACCAAAGAAGGTATTCTGTTACGTTTCGCCTAAACAACTGACCGTCAAAGAGTTTCTACTCAAGTTTATTCCAAAGCGGCTTGTGACATTTCGTCTTTGTCCTTCTACTAAGGTAAGCAAAATAAATTAAATATTAGCTTTCCCCCAAATACCGGTACTTCAATTTCAGTACCAAATGTTTCATTTACTTTTTGTTCCATTTTCAGTTTCAGTTCCTAGCTATTAATCCTTTCAGTTCAACTATCTATTTTATTCTACTTTATTATTATCTCATTCATTATTATTATTGTTATCTTATATTTAGATCTAACTTACTTGACAAAACCAATGTTATTAGTTATTACTATGCACTAATCTACGGTGAATAAAGAATACAAATACAAATACAAAAGTATTACAAACATGAGCACGCCATCGTTCTGTTCACAGTCAAGTGTAGGCCTATACATCTGTGGTCGGTACGCTAAAGCATTAGAAAAGTGTTTGATTTTTTTTAATTGAGAAGTAGAGAAATAATTTTTCAAGGACCTACGAACCCTCATAATTATTTCAAATCATGGGTAAAGTGGCCTATTTGAAGACTTGAATCAACAGTGTCAACTCACTTGGCACTCTTTATCAAAACAAGAAACAAATAGAGTGAAACCTATCCATTGTTTTTCAAGGGACCAGAAAAATAAAACCATCCGTGCAGGAAAAGGATCCAGCCAGGAAAATTCAACATTGATTATATGGGAGTCGGGTGGGACAAAATGAATGATGCAAGCAGGAGGACAATGGATGCAGGAACGATGCATAGAGGTTTCACTGTAAACAAATACCCAAGTCAGTTGGTTAGCAGGTATGCAACCTGCCTTGCACCAATCAGTGAAGTTGATTGAAGTATAGATACAAAAACTTGATTACTCGTGTGTTAGATTGGTTGTAAACGTCCCCTTCAAACAACAACTTTCACCTAAACTCATCAAACTTGGATGGTTAAATGTCACATTGCCGGACTTTCAATACAGCAGTGCTTGCAGTGAAACCTCTTTCCATCTTTTTTCAAGCGACCAGGAGAATAAAACTATCCATCCAGGAAAACCATCCATCTAGAAAAATGTAACATTGATTATATGGGAGTGGGGTGAGAAAAAATGAATGATACAACTACAAGCAGGAAAACGATAGATCCGGGAACGATGCATAGAGGTTTCACTGTATATATGGAATAATCAACAAGTCTCCAGAATATATGTACAACCAAATCTCTTTCACTTCTCAGCTTCTTAATCATAATGTACATCAAAACAACAATTTATGTTTATGTTGATGTTCATCAACATAACACTAACAAATCTTTATCCTCAATCTGAATCAACGACCCAAAACGATGGAACAAGCTACCAATTTTATTAAAATCAGTAGAATCTTCAGGACTACTCGACATTGAGACGTTTCGACTTCACACTAAAGCCTGTTTTACACGGTGCATGGTCCAGAATGATCCCATCATCCCATTTCTCAAGGTCACTAACCAGTCAATCGACCTATAAAACATATCGCTTGATTGATTGAATGGTTCACAACCTTCTCAGATCAGCTGTTCATTTGGTGGGCCTATTAGGGAGCCTCCTATTGGCCAAATTGGATCATTTGGGCCTCTATTCGATGATTGCAATCTGAGCATTTAGAACTGTTTTTATACGAGTCAATTGGAATTGATTCATCCAGATGAACCAGAGCAAGTAATAAGTCAACTCCATTTTTGTCTTCTGTTTCAGTTTATATTCCAAAGCAACAACAACAACCCGAATTCTCAACCGTCGTTCACTATAGACGATGGTTGTCAGCCTCGTGTGGAACTCGTTGCAAAGGACAGGAATGTGATTGCGGCAACATTTACTCACTTCCTCCTCAAGAACATTGGGGGTTCGGAAACTTTCAAGGACAAACAAGACTTCTTTTACCACGAAGTGCGGAAATACCACCAGAAACACTATCATGAGAAATTACAGATGAAAGTCACAAGAGAGAAGCTACTTGAATCTGTAAGTGTGGATCATTCAGCAAAATTTCATTTCTTTTAGATCAAATGCTCGTATTTATTCATTTAACTTGATTACAATGAGATCTAAAACTCTACAGTATTGCAAAATTAGGTCTAAGTATATCAGCCTATCAGGTAACATGAAAGTTGAAAAGAAAACAAGTGGAATTTGAAAGCATTTCAAATAGATTGTTATATTTCTGTTATGTATGTACACAGCTTGAATCAAAAGTAAAAGTCTCTTCTCTATATGGTTACCATTTGATCAAAATCATGGAAACGATACCAAAACACGCTAGGCCTATATCCAAAATTGATTGAAAATATCGTAATGTTGAAAATTCCATTGGATATTGAATCAAAATGATGATATCGAATATCGATCAAAATTATCACTATTTTTTCAGATCTAAATCATGTTTTCTTTTAGTCTTCTGTAATTATTTTGTGACACACAGTGAAGATCTGCCTTTGTCTTGACACCCCCACTTCAATCTAATATCAAATTGATATTAGCAATTCGTTTTCACCCCTAACAATACTTATCCCTTAAATATATAGTAAATACAATATTGGCAAAATACTTGTTTCAGAGTTGAATGCTTTAGTTCAATTTTTCAATGTTCTATCGTCTATCTTGAATGAATGAATATCATGGTTTCAAAGGGGGTCGACAGCGAGGTCATTTTGCGCTTGTCTATCTTTATCAAGAACTATTCATATATTATGTACTATTATTATATACCGGTAAATGAAAACTTACAAGCTGCCCTCGGTAGCTCAGTCAGCTAAGACACCACTTCAAAAACTGAATTCACAGTTGGGCGTGGGTTCAAGTCCCGAATAAGGCATTGGTTTTTGTAAACGTCCTTTCACTTATCATCACTTCATAATTACCTGCTCATTTGTACCCCCGCATAATCTAGCTGTTGGTGGGGTCGTTGAGCAAACAATAATCAATCAAAACCATACATCTGTGTGTACGTATAAGACGTACGTGTGGGACGTTATAGGACTCCTTCTTGGAGCAAGGGCGACTATTCCTACATTTTTTATTACTTTTTTATAATCATGTAATACTGTATATCAAAACCATTCATTCAAGAAATAGTCTTCACAATCTTAAGAAAATCATCACATATTCTCCACAATCATCTCTTCAGCGTTTCTCAATCAACTTGAAATCTAATTCTATCAATTCCTTCATTCTATTAAAACAATTATTACTTAATTATATCAAGTAAATTAAGTTTTTGATTTTATAACCATAATTTTATAACTAATTTTCACTTTTGGCAATTATAATTCCAAATGTATAGTAAGCTGGACCTTCATGGTCATTCATCGTGAAGATGAACAGCCGTCATGAATAAATGAGTTTCTTTCTATTCCTCGTATTGATGTTATTTTCATTTTCAGTCGTTGAAGGCAACCAAAGGTTTCTCGGTGAGCGACTGGTGTCGTAATTTTGAGATCACGTTCCAAGGTGAGCAGGGGCTAGATTGGGGTGGCGTGCGTCGCGAATGGTTCGAGTTGACTTGCGCCGCTTTATTCGACGCTCGTAACGGCTTGTTTGCCAGCTTCTCCGACAACCAACAAGCTCTCGTGCATCCGAACCCTCGGCGGCCATCTCACCTCAAGCTGAAACATTACGAGTTTGCCGGAAGGATTGTGGGAAAATGTCTTTACGAGTCGGCATTAGGTGGATCGTATCGGCAGCTGGTTAGAGCCAGATTCACGCGCTCGTTCCTCGCACAGATTATTGGCTTGAGAGTGCACTATAAGGTATGTTGAAAGATGCAGTAGTCAGAGGCTCAAATACAAGATTTAAGAACATAGTTAACCAGGGCTTCCCAACTGGCGGCCCGCAGGCCAACTCCGGTCCAAGGGCCCTTTTTAAATGGCCTGTGGTATGATCTTGAAAAGCACAGTAAAATCACTGCAATTAGGTAGTCTGTGTAGTCAAATCAAAAATATATTTGGCAACATTCTGCACTCCCCGGCTTGCGCCATGTCAGTTATAAAGACCTAGATAAAGTCATGTGAAGACAAAATGTGCAATTCTAGTCATTGAATTTTGATGAAAAATATATATATACAGTAAACCCTCGATAATTCGAACTCGGTTAATTCGAATTCCGCGCTAATTCGAAGCAGAGAAATGACCCCGGCCGCTGGTATGGGGATATCAATGTTAATTCATTTTGATGATTCGAATTTTTATTATTTCGAATTTCGAACTGATAATTAGTCCAAACTACTGTTTTATACTTTTATTATTGTTTCGTGTTTGTTTAATTATCGAATTTCAGGAAAAATGATGAATAAAAGTTTTCACAATTGGATATTTTATTATGTGAAATCCTTTGTCATCAACATTCCTGGCAATCTGGCAAGCTAGAGATACATCACAGCCACATGTGCAGTGTGTGCTAGCATGATGAAGGGTGAGGCAGGGGTCTTTTCAGGGTCATAGACAGACATCTAGCTGGTGGAGACACCCAAGGGGTAATGTTTGGGATAATGGATGTGATAGTTTATTGGTAATTTTTGCTGAAATTCAAATTGAACAAACACAAAACAATAATAAATAAACCAGCCTGCTAGTGCATGTAGAGAGAATAATTAATTCATTTCACTCCAGGCCCTAATATTTATATTTATTGCCTTGCTTTTTACTTTTTAATCCAAACATCCAGTTGGGTAATTTGACTCTTTCAACACTGTGAACTGTGATAAGTGTTACCTAATGAATGACATGATAATACATAGTATCAATGGGACTCCTTGTTGTGTTGTTAAAATTGCTGAGAAAACACTTGACTTGAAGATAACCACATGGCTGGCAAAGTTGGCTTCCTTAGAGCAAGGGGGAAGTAGGAGGGAACAAACAAAGTGCAAGGCACACATGGTCAACCAAACTGCACGCACACAGTATACTACTGTACTATACAGATAAAAAACATTTTTTTCATAATTCAAATTTTTTTCATTCAAATTTTGATTTTTGGGGTCCCTTGAAATTCGGATTAAGGAGGGTTTACTGTATAGCCTATTCAGCTGTAAGAACTGTGAATTTGTGTGTATTGAAAAAATATAGTTTTGAATGGGGCGTACCATATTGAAAGCAAGAGAATACCGAATTAAAAATGTCGGACAATCAACTGTGAGGCCCACCTCAACTTCTCCCATAAATAATGGCCCTCTGAGATATTTAGTTGGAAAGCCCTGCAGTAAACCCTCGTTAGTCCAGACTTGGTTAAGTCGGTCCTCAGCTGAAGGTATAGGCATTTCAACGTTAATTAATATGGTTAATCCGAATTCCAGCTGAACCGTAATTCAAACTAATATTTCGACCCTTCAATTGCTTCAGCACTGCTTTCGGATTGGATAATCCAGAGTAGTTTAGGTGAATTCCTTGAATTGATCATTACAGTGAAACCTCTATCCATCATTTTTCAAAGGACCAAGAAAACAGAGCCATCCATGCAGGAAAACAATCCATCCAGGAAAATGGTCTATCCAGGAAAATTTAACATTGATTATATGGAAGTGGGGTAAGAAAAAATGAATGATACACGCAGGAAAACGATGGATCCGGGAACGATGCATAGAGGTTTCACTGTATTCTCATTTCTCCCAATTTTCATCTTTTTTATTTGACACCTACGAATAAGCCAAAGCCAGCTGAGCTCTTCGCCACCTTGAGTTTGTCATTCGAATGCGCTCTGACCGTGGAGTTGTACTATATATAACTCCATGCTCTGACCTTGACGAGCACAAGATTCATGTCGAGCTCGGAACACTCGTTCGTCAGACTCGGGACGGCCGAGCGCCAATGGAAACGGGTCATATAACGATCGTTCGTTGTCGGCTAGTCAAGTACACACGATCAGTTTCTCACACGTGTGGCATAGCTTCCTCGCGTGAGCAATACGAAATTCAATTCTAACCGGGAAGTGTGATGATTTCCGTGAAAAGAATCTTTTGGTGAATCCCAATTTTTATGACTAGAAATCATTTTTTGGGGTCCCTTGCATTTCAGATTAATTAGGGTTTACTGTACGTCTATTCATTTTATTTATTTGTTATGTCATCTAGACATAGCCCGACATGAGCTCAAAGACCAATGAATGTAATATATTTCACAGAATCAAAGAGGTAAAGGATATTGTGAAAAGTGGAAAGATTGTTCACATTTTTGTATGCCTATTGATATCTTTGATATCTTTTTTGCACATTGAGAAACTGAGTTATATCAGTTTTTATTTTAAAATGAATCAATAAAACCTCACCCTAACATATAATCCTAACCTTTACCTTGATCTCAAAGTCTCATAAATTATTTAAGATCGTCTAAGGTCAAGGTAGAAGTATAGACGAAAGATATAATACCAAGAAAGATATAATACCAAGTCGCTCCATGTTTATGGCAAAACAAAACTGAAATGCCCAGGGCTGCCCACTGGCTAAATGTTCAATCACAATCCATAATCAAACATACTTGTGATTTCTAGCAGTCAAAAGATGTACTTCTTGGTTGGGGGGGGGGGGGGGGGTAGAAGGGAGTGAAAATAAAGTAGAGGAAACAAAGAGTAGAGGAGATTAAGTTTTATTTTAACATTGCTGGTCATGTTTTGAAGTAAACTGTAACCTATGTTATAGTTATATTTCAAGTTTATGATTATGTATATTCATGGTACCATTGTATAAATGATGAAATATTATTTTCTATTTGAATATTTCAGTAGGTCTAGATCTTTGAGCAAATAATAGTACAGTAATATCTAAATGAAAAGACCCTTTTGAAAATCTCTGAGTCATCTGTCCGCACCAGATTATGAGTGAAATGGTTGTATCTACCTACTTTATTGGTGGTTGTGCATATTACCCCGCAAATGCTAGAGAAAATCAGGCAACATGTTTACCAAGGATATAGAATACTGTACTGAATAATATACGTATGTGCCATAATTTTCAAAAAAGGATATGCAATTTAAATAATAGGCCATGTTTCAAAACTAACATTGTGCATGCTGTAGTGTTACAGTGGAACCTCTTTCATACGTTTTTCAGGGAACCAGACTAATAAAATGTATTAACGTGAAAAACTTATCAATGAAACTATTTAACATGTGGAGCATATAGGTTGAATAAAAAAATAAAACTTATAAATGTGATAAATGTATAAATGAAAAACTTATAACAGAGGTTCTACTGTATCAGTTACTATGGACCTAGTAATACAGATTATGTAATCTGATTATGTAATCAGATTAGTAATACACATTATTGTGTAGTAACTCTCTGTTAATAATTTTACCAATGAAATTGAAATCTTGAAATTTGGGTGTTGTTGTTGTTGTAGTATTTTGAACAAGACGACCCTGACCTCTACCTGACCAAAGTGAAGTACATTCTTGATCACGATGTGGAAGAAATGGACCTGTATTTTGTCGAAGAAGAATACGACCAGAATGGCCAGCTGACGAAAGTAGTCGAGCTGTGCCCGAGCGGAGCCAAGTTACGTGTGCGCAACTCGACGAAACATCTGTACTTGGATGCTCTTGCCCAATACAGACTGGCGACCAGTCTTAAAGAGGAAGTGGAACACTTTTTGAAGGGACTTAACGAACTGATTCCCGACAACCTTCTCAGCATATTTGACGAGTACGAGCTAGAGGTGAGACTTGATTATTATTATTTTTAGTCGGTTCCGTTTGGAGGAGTTATTACTGAAATGGGTGGACCAGTGGCTAGCACGCAAAACTGTCATTCAGTGGACCAGGGTTTAATTTCTGCCATGGTCGACTCTCCTGACAGAGGTTTTTCTTACTTTCCTTCGGTCGTTTAGGTTGATATTGTGATGGTTCCTTAACAACAGGCCACGACCGAATCCTTCCCACTATCAAAAAATACATGATAAAATAACCTTTCATCTCATCTGACGATCATCTTATTCATCATTCACCGATGCCGATGGATCTTTGATAATCTTTGTTCATTGTGTCGTTAAACCTAATATAAATAAAAAATAAAAGTTAATTGTGACCATAAAATAGAGACTAATCAGGTATTCATTTGTATAAGCTATTAGTTGCGGTGCTGTACGTGATCTGGGCTGTATAATTAGAGTAATATAATCGTGATGAAATAAAAATACTAATAAGTAGTGACACGTATGAAATATAAATTGAGTGTGACTAGGAAAAGTTGTTCTGATTTCTTGTTTTCATTTCATATTGGCCTTTGACCTAAGAATCAAAACTCTAAGAGCAACTATTTGTGCTTTTGAGAAAGTAGATTTTTCTATTCTAAGCATATGAATATAATTTCAATATCTGATTGATAATCATACAACCAAGAAAATATACAGTGTCGAGTAAACTGCACACTCTTGACTGAAACGTGGAAAATAGAGATACACACCAAGATGATACAATATTTAACAGATGAAAAAATAAGTAGCAATTATCTCTGAAATGGGTGAAAAAATCTCATTGCATAAAAAATCTCCCAAGTACCGTTATATACCAGTACTAATAAAAAGTAATAAACCTCCTAGTAAGATGGACAAAATCAAAATCTTTTTAAATTCAGAGTGTCCATTTTAAACTCAAATTTCTCATGATGACCGGTAGTCTTTTTTTTTTTTTCATGAAAAGAGATCACTTGATGGGATGATATTTCTTTCAGTGACACAAATTTATAATCACAGTTTCATTGTTGATTATTTTTTCTTTTTAGTGTGCTTCTTTTATGGATGGTATAAAATTATAAACCAATCATTAGTAGGGTCTAGTCACTCACTTTTGTTATTATTATTATTATTATTATTATTATTATTATTATTATTATTATTATTATTATTATATATATTCCTATTATTTTGTTATTATTATATATAGAACAGATTGTACGCACTTTACCACAGCTTGTATTTACACATTCACAATAGAAAATACTCATCATCAAACTTATTTAGGCATTGTAATTGATAATCGATTCAAATGGGATAAGCATACAGATATATTACGTAGGCCTAACTGTCTACGTTCAGGAATGTACAGCATACGTATTTTAAAACCTTAAGTTGATGTTAAAACTTTATCAATTGTTCATCATGCGCTCATTGAATCATTCATTAGATATGGTATTTTATACTGGGGATTCATCACAAATAGCTACCTAAAAAAATTGAAAATATTCAAAAAAGAATAAGAAAGATAATTTCATTTAAAAATAATAGGCCTACAAACTTGAAACTTGATTTACCATCTGTTAATCAATTACATTTTTTATATTCATCATCATCAATAGCATAGCACATGATTTCAGAAATAAAGCTGATGGGGCACGGATACAAAACTAGAAGCAGAGATAAATGTATAGTCAATGAGTTACAATTCTTACTGTATCCAGAAGAGACGAGCCTTGATACCGAGTTTCTTTGATAAACTTCCTTCAGGATTGTATAATACTATAGCTTCAATCTCTCTTTTGAAGAAGTATTTGAAAATTTGGATTAATTCTAATGTAAATAGTCGGTTTCAGAATTGATCATTCAATTGATAAAAGATTGAATCGATTATTCATTCATTATTATTATTATAGAAAATGTAGTTATTCTCAATTATTTTCTCATTTATTTTCCTTCATTTGTATTATTCACTTTTGTCATTATGTGATAGTTATTCAATTGCTTTTCATCATCCAGACAATTTTATTTAATTCGAGTGTACCTATTTTGTATTGTAAATGTTAATAGACCCGCAGACAAGTCACAATTCTGACTTTGTGCAGGTCTATAAAATGTACTCATATAGGCCTATGTCCTTATGATGATAAAAAAATTCTTTGAAAAAAAAAATCTTGAAAATAAAAATCTTTAAAAAAAATATTATTTTCATTCTAATTCTTATTCTGTAACATGTAACCTACCTAGATATTTTAATGTTCATTACATTGTTCTGTACTCCCTATCTAGTTACTGCTCTGTGGTACTGGCGAGTACAGCGTAGCCGACTTCCGAGCCCACCACGTCATCAACGGCAACTCCCCCGAGTTCCGTCGCATCCTCGACTGGTTCTGGACCGCGATCTCCAACTTCACGCAAGAGGAGATGGCTCGCCTGCTGCAATTCACAACGGGCTGTTCCCAGTTACCTCCGGGCGGTTTCGTCGAGCTGAGCCCCAAGTTCCAGATCACAGCCGCGCCTACGTTCGGCAACTTGCCCACGGCTCATACCTGGTGGGTGTTACCTCAAACTCTTGTCTAGTCGACTAGTTTGGCCTTCACCATGTGGCAGGCCAAGTATCTGTCTGGTTAATAATAATAATAATAATAAGTCTTTATTTCTTTCAAAACACAACACAGTTGGGTATACATATAGTTACTTACATAGTTGGCATTTAAAAGAAAATGGCGAGGTTTGGTGGGATGCCGCTCTTCCAACTAACCATGATTAATGATAGAGATAATAAGATATATAATAATAGAATAGTTGTAATAAGAAAACACTAAGAATATCTTGAAATAAGAAAATATAGAGATCATTCATTTTTAAAACTAAGAAAGTGAAGCTATAAAATTTAAACACTGAGAAGTAATAATGGGTGACATGATTAAATAACTTATAGTGACAATCTTTTCATATGAATTGAAACTTCAAAATACAGGTTGACTGTTTTAATTTTATATTTCTGAATTCTAAGATCGTCAGTCCGTTCATGGCTTTGTTATTGATGCACGTCAAATTCATTTTAATTACGTATTCAATTCTTTTCTTTTTTTCTAAATTAATGTCAATAAATACAAGTATCAGTTTAATCAGAAATGTTGTCTTTTACACCTTTACGATCCCACAACCTGCCTCTCACAATTTATAAGCAAGCGCCTCTTTTTTAAATAACTCACTACACCCTTAGTCCAATCTTTTCTAAATTTCGACATGCAAAATCAGGTTGTAACATCGACGTTATCGAACTCTTGTCGAGATAGGAGTCATTTTTAGTTGACTACCGGTAATTTGACTGCTCTTATTATATGTTTATAAATGCACTTTGAGCTGGTTGTATGTACTCTTGGTTACGTACTTATTAGGCAATTAAACATGGTGTATGTTATCTCAAACAGATAGAGAGAGAGAGAGAGAGAGAGAGAGAGAGACAGACAGACAGACAGACAGACAGACAGACAGACAGACAGACAGACAGACAGACAGACAGACAGACAGACAGACAGACAGACAGACAGACAGACAGACAGACAGACAGACAGACAGACAGACAGACAGACAGACAGACAGACAGACAGACAGACAGACAGACAGACAGAGAGAGAGAGAGAGAGAGAGAAACTGAAAGTAACAAAATGTCACAAAAGTGGCTCAAAAAAGTATATAAGTTACTTTGAAAAGTTGCTCAGCAAAAAGCTAGGAAATCAGGTGCTATTTGTTGAAAAGTCAGTTACTCAATATCAAACCACACATTGATGTTATGCAGAAATAGTTTAAACTTTAAATGTTGCATGTTCATTTTTTGTATTATTATTACTACTTAATAGACGTTATTCATCATATAAAAATATCGTACATACATCATAAAAACGTGGTACAGTAAGAATAATGATGAAATGGCAAGGCTCGGTAAAACCGTTCTTCCACCCAACCAGAAACTACTTTAAACAAAACATATTGGCCTAATAATTGTTATAAAATGAATATGTATATGATTATGTTGAAAATGATCCATATACCGGTATGAATCATGGGAGTAGTTTAGGGTTGGATGATGTAGATTTGAATATGATGCTGTTCTCCTGTTCATTCAACAGCCACTTCTTACATTTACTTTTGAAAATATTGCTTGATTTCTCATGTTTCATGGACGCAACGCAGGTAATTTATTCAATCATATTGAACCATAAATCGAAAAAGAGGATGCAGATTTTTCAGTGTGATGACAATACACTAATCCTAGAATGGCTGTGAAGGTTTCTTGAGAGAGTTAGCTTCTTGTGGAGATATGTTGGGGATTTTTTAGTCAAAATATTGTACATTAAATGTGCGTGATGAAGTGATCTGCGATTATACATATTCAGCCAGCCAAGCTTGATAAGTTGGGGTGACAATTGCTGCTTGAAGGGAAAGTTGATAACGAATTTTAAACACGGATTTTAGGATTTGTTGAATTATAGTGCATGATATAACTTGAAACGACACCCTCCGGCTGCGATGTATTTCCGCCTTGCATTCTGTCAGGGTAGACACAAACCCAAGGGTCAAGTCTAATGGGGATTAAAAATAGTGAAACCTCAAACAACACACTGAATACATTCACAGTTTCTGACGTTGATGGCAGCAAAGTAACGTCGAAGTAACTTTCAACGTTTAATAAATGATACTATTAGAAGTAGCGTGTAAAAAGTAAACGTTTGCCGTTACCGAAGAGTTCCAAAAAAAGTAACGCATTACTTGAGAAAAGTTACTTCCCCAACACTGGACATCGGGTAGTGAATTTGACAGCCAAATCAGATTGCCCCAGCCATTTTGAAACTGTGTTTATTATCAAAAAGGTCAAAGAGAGAGCTGTATGACAGTGAACGACAGTTCACGATCTCAGAACTGCTAAAAGTCAATAGCAGCAGGTTGTGGGTCAACATTGGGTTGAGATCACACGGTCATCTACGGTCATTTATTCACTGCCCTCTGTATGGCTCAGACAGCCGAGGCAATAGGTGTGGGTTCGAGTCTTGATCTAGACATGGGCTTTTATCCTTTCACCTATCATCATTTCATTATCACCAGCTCGTTTGTACCCCAGTATAAAGCAGCTGTCTGATGGGGTAGTTGAGCATCATTTGAAGAATTTGAGACCTGGACCAACGGTGTCCCACTGATAGGTAACAATATTCCCCACAGCCGCGTAACACTTCCATACATACATATTACATATACAGTGGAACCTCTTCAGTACATTTTTCCGGGGACCAGACAAAAAAACTCACCAAAGTGAAAAACTTACTGTATAAACTATTTAACACCTGGAAGCATATGGATGGGTTTAGAATGTAGAAAATTAGGGAGAAGGCATATTTGACCCTCATGAGACCAATTGCAGAGTATGCTGGGAGTGTGTGGGATCCATACAGGGAGGGGAAAATTAAGAGAATAGAGGGAGTTCAAAGGTGGGCAGCAAGAAGAATGAAGGGAAGAATGAAGAGAAGGGAATGGAAAATTGTAAAGAATAATGCATATACGGATTTCAAAATAACTACGAAGGGGATACCAGAGAGCGTAACTGAGATGATATAAGAATTAAAGTGGGAGTCTCTAGAAGGAAGGCATAGATTGGTGAGTCTATGTACCATATTTAAAGCATATTCTGGCAATAAGCCATGGAAGGAACTAGGAAGTACAATAAAGAATGATGAAGGCACATCACAATACATTGCAAGAGGTGATCATGCAGCCAAATTGATGTGAAAGAGTGGGAGAACCGATGTTGGGAGATATTCACTCCAAAGTCGGTCAATAGATGACAGGAGTAAGCTAAGGAACTTAAGAAGGATCTGATGGGAAAATTGCCCAAATCAGTAGCAACTTTTAGATGGAGAGTAAAGAGAGATACAAATGATGATGAATAGTGAAATGGATGGAATGAACTTAGTTTATATAGTGTATTAATTTTTAATTGTGTATTTTATTATTATTATTTTGATATTATTCACTTTAGAATTAAGACTTTGCCACATGTACATTTTTTTTTTTTTAATAACATCGAAACTTGATACAAAATCATTGATCCCCAATTAAGGCTATAGATGAAAGATAGGATCGTTCGGACGGGGCACCACAGGGCGATCTTACCACCCCATTTTGATTGTTTGAAACTAATGAACTCCAACACCAGGACTGCGCTGTCTATGACCATATTTTTTCGCCGTAGATGAAAGTCTTTCAGTATAAACACACAAATGTTGATATCTTCCACTTTGAACCAAGTCTCAAAGTGGCATGCAAATACAATAATGATAAATATTAATTTGAAAAGTACTGATTTAGAGATGATATTTCGACATAACCCTACTTCTTACATGAATGAGGGAATTCAACCGCAGCGTTTTATTTCCACTGTTGAATTTATTTTATCTCTCCCGGCAGCAAGCAACATGTTCAAGCAACAGAACACCTGTACATTGTACAAACTGTAAAGATAATAAACAACAAGAAAATGAAACTTACCAAGGAGAAAAATGTTCTAACGAGAAACTTACCAAAGAGGTTCTACTGTATAACCTTGATACATTCATAATGATGGTGTTGTACCCGTACTTTTTTGTTTCAGTTTCAACCAGTTATGCCTCCCAGACTACGAGACATATGAACAGTTTGAAAGAGCTCTTCTTTTGGCAATAAGTGAAGGCACTGAAGGATTTGGAATGATCTGAATCTTCTACTACAATTCCTATAGGCCTATAGTAAACAGGTCGAACCGCCCCAGCGTAAGCTGTACGAAAAAGTAAGGAAATTGATCATTCGTAATTACCAATACGTGGGATGAGTATTGTGAACTTCAATACTAGTTCCACTCCTTATAGACATGGTAAGCATTAAGCAATCTATCGAAATGATTTGAATTACCATCCATAAGGACTGCATGCACATGATTTGAAATGTCAGATTATTCATTTGATTTCTTGTGCCTTTTCTTTGCGGAAGTAATGTTTGTTTTATGCACATTCTGTGTTACAAATGGCTCAATGTTTTAACTGTGAACTTGTTGAAATTGAATTAAGCTAGGGTGTTTATCTTTATACAATCACAATCTGAGACAAGGAACTGGCTTTACCTTAAAGGAGTGAAGAGGGGAAGTGCAAACACATGTTCAAGATGGAAAATATTTTGTTTTTTCTCTTTCGTGATTTTGGCATTTTTAGAAAGTTTTGTTTCCAAAATGGTGGCTACCGTAATTTTTGCACTTACCAAGTTACCTGACATGCTTCACTAAAAAGCACCTTAATAAATAATGCAATGCCTTGTGAGATTGAAGTTAATCGTGAAAATGACTTGAAAACTTTTGTGGGTTTTCATTCAACACACACTTTCTTCTTCCCAATGTGAAATGAATTGGTGTCTAATTTATTCTTTTTAGTGGGGACTTGTTTAGGGCCTACGATTTTAAACTATTAATATCAAATCAAACTGGAGGGGGTGGACCAAGGAAATTGAACATGTATATCTTCCTGTCCACCACCTGGATTTGGAGGGGGAAAAGGTGCAGGGCACTACATGACTTATCATGGCATAATTATTAGAATTTCAAAATTAACAACTTCGCTGGAATGAGGTAACATCAACCGTGAAAATAATTTGATAAGTTAATAAAACGACAAAAAAAACTGTAGGTTCATGTGAAAAATCTACTTTTATTCAATATTTTACAACTCCGGGACCTTTTTGCGTCTCGGGGAGTTTTAGCGGGACACGGGGACTGTACTTAAAATACATTGAAAATCTGTGACTTCTGGTCATTTTATATTAGACGTATATTTTTACTAGGGTAGTAAGATTAGTCAGCAATTTTTTGACCAAAAATATCTTTAATTTTCTCATAAATCTTGCCCAAATAACAGCTTGTCCCTCGCTTGCCTGACCAAAATTCTAGATATTTAGTTCCAACCTCTAATACATTTTGGTGTTGTAGAGCTACTCGATTTGATGACTTTGTGAGGTAGCTCATCCACAAAGCCATAACTGATATCTCGTACAAACGCAACGAGATGACAGTTGCAAAAGTTTCAAAATGGACTCAATATTTTATTTGATACTGTTATTGAAATACTGGTAATATGACATGACCACCATGGTGCCAAAAAATAAGTTCAACAGTCAACTCAAAATAGTAACATTTATAGAATGGTTATGGGATCATTGTCTTGAGAACATTATTAGGTTCGTGTCAATTCAAGATCAAGTGAGTTCTACCGATTCCTGATTGAAACGTTCGAATATTCACACGTTAAGAAAAGCAGGCTACGATAAACACGTCACACTTTACTTTCACCGTAAGTTAGTCTTAGTAATGCACTGGTTTCATGTTATCAGCAGTCAACTTAACACAGTCATAACATAAAACGTTTCAATTTCAACCAATAAATTTTGTGATAGCTATCCTTGTGTATTGGATTCAAATTGGCCAAATATTGACTTGGACCAATGACTTTGTTCTTTGTAGGTCAAATCTGTTATTGATTGTTTCGACTTGAATGTGAGCACACTGACATTGGTATCGGTAGATATTTAAACCTCTTGTTACCCAATCGGCCAATCATGGTCGATTAGCCTTGCAAGATGCGAATCTTTGATTATTTTAAAATACCTGATTTGACCGGTATACAAGCGTAGATCATAGGCCTGAAAAGAAATAGTGAATCTCTGTTTGTATTATAGAATGTAGCTTGTATGGCAAGCTTGTAATCCAGTGCACTCACTATTATTTCATTACTGTGAGTGAATCATCTTCATCTACGTACATTCTTGATGAGTTCAGAAATTGCGTTTTGGTGAGCGAAGAACGTCTAGTCATATTTACGTGTGTCGTAAACATTAAGTTCAATTTCTATAGTTTTTATGAAACATTTTGAGAACAATTAGTTTTTATTGATACTAATAGCAATTATATGTGTTTCATTTACTATTGAAATCATGATACTCAGAAATCCAGTAATTCCCAGTGGCAGTCTCGCCATTATTATACTTATTATTTATTAGGAATATGATAAGTGATACTAATTTTGTTGACTTCAAGAGGATTATGTATATTTTTCCCAAGGAAAATTTATTTTCAGGGCTATTGTAGTAAAAGCACAATAATGTATGAACATTATATCTCAATACACAAATCTTGTTAAAATATTAAACCAATTATTATGGTTTTAACACAGTGTTGTGTGTGAGCAAATTGTAACAATTATATCTTTATTACAGTTGAATGCCACATTGATTTTGTTACATCATTGACCAATTACGGTTCAACATTATACACAACCATCTGATAATGATGGTACTTAGTACTGTACAAATTAAAATACAGTGGCCAAAAATTAGATAGACCAATGCCTAATTATTATATTATTCATTTTGGTTGAGCAAACCATATATCATAATGTGGTATGTTAGCTAAATTTCAGTACTTTGCACAGTATTCATTAGTCACTATTCACTATATAGAATAACAATTACGTATCTCTGTTGTTGGCGTGAAACTTATTTGTCCTTTATTCAAATCATTTACCGTACAGACCTACCTTGAATGTTGATAGGCATAGTCATCTGTTGGATTCATTCCATTGTAAACAACATAGGCCTACATTAAATACATTGTCCTTTGTCATTAGTATCGTTGATGAACATAGCTAGTAAATGTAAATAATCGGTGCCAATTTTATGTCAGTCTCTGGTGAAGTACTGTCGCTCGCGAGCCAATACATGAAACGACTATAAGTCGTTCACCCAAAGATTCGGTAAATCTAAAATGTAATCACCTTTTATGTATAATGATTATTATTGTAAGCCTATACAGTAGTGAGACTTTTTTGTATTCTGTACACTATATTGTGTATTCTGAATGATGAACCACATTCACAAATCATGTATTCAGTTTTGTGCCATATTATTTTATTTATGACAAATACTAGATACGTTCCACATGTACCGTACCTATAACGCACCATAAACTATCGTTATTTCTAGTCACATGGTAGCCAACGTATTCTATTTGTGAGCTTGGTGGTGGTTTTGTTAATTCAGTAATATTCATAATTACTTTTAAATTGTACTATCTTATTCGTGGTGTGAATATATGTTATCTGTACTTACTTGTTTACATAATATACCATCTCATTTTAATTACTGTTGTGTATACATGTGAAACACACTGAATTTTAAGTATGGCAAGGCAATATCAGTCAAAAAAATTGGTGGACATGGATTTTCAAATTTATAAACTACAACTGTATCGGATAGTTTGCTTTGCCGACTCACATGAACTACATATTATAGGTATTTATTTATAATTTTGGTTTCTATTTGAAAAGTCAGATTTACAAGTTTTACGTTTGAATACTTCTACGGTAGATTTGATATGCAACGTATCGTGAGTGATTGTCAAGTAAATTCAAGAGATAATTATTTGATTCATATCATGCGAGATCTCAGCTAGTCTTTGAAGTTGGTAGCATACTTATTACATATATTATTGTAGTTTGTATTGTATTGTAATACGACTTTGAAGTAGAATGCCGATTCTTCTGTCTTCTCTGGCATCAATCGCATTGAAAACATTACAAATAATTTGCTCCTGCTATATTTGAAGTATGTCGAGTCTAGGCCTAATAAGTCATTATGAATTCTCAGGATTCAATTTTAATAATGTTTACTGTCTAGACATTATAATACTACTATAATTACTTATTTAGTGGAGTAATACTACTACGTCTTATGAGTCAGTGACTAATGCACGCGTTTCTTAACGTTGTGAGTGCATTCAGACTTGCTTCTCATCTTGTTGACTTAATTGCATGACTAAAATGCCTTTACCTGTTTCTATCTATTAGACTACCGTACTATTCATTTTAAGCAATAAACATTAAAGATTAGGTAGGAGTATAAAACGCTACTCAAAGTACTTTCAATTACCTGCATACTACATGTTTCGGTATATTACATTATTATTAAAGAATTCTTATGAGTCGTCGAAATATAACTTTTATAAAAGCATCAAGGATTGCTGTAATAATTTATAATACAAATGCTGTGTACTTAAATACTGGCCCTTATAGTAGATCTATTTGAACTGTTATAAATATTATAAATGGTAAGGTAGTAATAACAAAAAATAATATATTTATGTAGAATTATTAAGGACTCTATAACAGCTCGCACAGCCTGTCGTTACTGCGCATTCACATGCATACTTTGCCATCAACAGAAAACTACTTGTCCCATATTAATGACCAATATGTCATTGAAAAGAAAATTGTTTCAAGGAGATTATAGTATTTTTTAAAATTCCAAGTTTCTAATATTGACAAGGCTAAAAATAACTACACTTTTCCAATATCACATATTTTCTGAGAGAACAAGTAGAGATGATCAAGAAATTTGATAATGGTGACATTGGTTCAATAATTTTAAGGAGAGGACTCTCAATGATTAGAACAAATGTTGCAATCCACAAAGCATTTTCAAAACATGGCATTAATTTTCACAAATTTACGTTTCACTTCGTCATCCATGATTGATCGATGATCCACTGTTGTATTTTGTGGCGATCGTGCAGGGTTAGGTAGCTTGCTTCAACTCCATCCCCCAAGACCAGCTTCAAACTGGACAATACACACAAAAACTACCTCCTACGATGTGGATTTTTAACAAAATTGATCTTGGTCTGATCACAACAGTGATACAGTACATTAGTATGTCAAAGAAGCTGAAACCCTTCATGATACGTCCAGTGTTCAAGTGTTTACGATGCTTATTGGGATGCTCGGATTCATTCATATTGATCACATACCTAGATATAAACTTGCATTGTCATTTCAGGTAGGAAAGTATAAGTTGATATGATTGGAGTGAGTTTTTAAAAACTATTTTTAATCTAGGCCAAATAATGACAATATTTTGAAAATAAAATTGGAATTTCAGAAAATGTTTATGTTTTATAAGTATGTATATTCAATGTGGAGAATTAATTTCATAATATATTCAAGATTACAAATCATTTCAATATCTATTCTCATTGTATAAATGGAATGTAAATCTTCGACCTTTTGTATATGACAGGGTAACTGGCGAGACAAGTAGTCTTTGTTACTGGCTAGACAAGATGGGTCCAGGCATAATCCTTTGAAGTACGTGATACATAGTATTTTGCGCTAATAGATAGATGGTGATCATCACTATCTTTTGGCGATAATCTCAAGATCCGATCTCGACACTGGTGCCTTCTGGGCGGCAGCCAGAGGAACTGCTCGACCTGTTATAGAGTCCTTAATCCAACCAACTTCTTTCATCAACTTATATTGGTGGGGCCTACCATATAAAATTGAACACTGGATTTCATCTAAATTGTTTATTACTTAGACCTGAGAGTGAATCAACATTGATGAAAATTTTATGTAATACATAAGTAATACTTAGTAGTGGAAGTCAATTAAAATGAAAAGAAGTAGGTTCATACATAAAACGTGCAGTTTTAAATTGCTTCGCTTGTTTTGACTGTGAGCTAGATTTAAAGATTAAATGCATTGTAAAATGGAGTAATTATTGATGTTATTGCAATAACGTAAACCATTGTCTGGATATTTTGTTTCAGAATTAACAGTTCAGCTTTGTTCAAGGGAATGTAGATGATGAATATATTATACATAAACATGGTAATGAAGATGTTTGCAAAGGATATTTTATACAAAGTTGTTCAAAATGGCATTTTTTTAGAATAAAGAACATGATTTTTGGCTGAACTTAATTTATTTACTCATTGCTAACTCACCTCTCATCCATTTCTCTTGATAGGTCTTCATTTACTGAATCTCCAATGACTGTTCCAAGTCTGCACTGTTTCAGGTGAGGTAATCTGGCCTGGTCTGGTACTGGGTTAATAAAAGGTGCAAGAACATGCAATAGTAAGTCATTCAAGTGTCAAACCAATATTGTTTTCTTAAATCAATTAATTTCTGAGGTACCTAGGCTCTATAATAACATGAAAAGCAAAAAAAAGAAAATTATAACATTATATTTTGAAATATACTAAAAGCCCAAGACTCTGCAAACTATTTTTATTTAACAGGCTTGAGAAGTTGGCTAATGACAAATTTCAATATATGAACATTGAAAGGAAAAAGTAATAATAATTTTGTAATAAGCTACAGTTTTAACTGAAATCGAGTATACTCGTCCTATAAGTCCCACAATTTGAATCATGTCGGTTCCATAATCCCCACTTCCCTCTGTTTTTGAGAATGCTTTCATATGATATGCAAATTTACATACTTCCTCGCTCATCGTACAACACGTCAACACTTGAAGCATTTTCCTGGTGTGTCTGAATCTATAGCAACACCTAAAAGCTAAATGATTAATGAAGACCGAGTAGTTTCTCAACGAGTGTATGTATTAATTTACTTGGTTTCACTTATATTATATTCCATCTTTGATTTTCACATGTACAGGTACTTGAATGAGAATTAATTGTATTGTTATCTTATTTAACTGGCTGGTACAATGTAAAGTGTCTGAATAATCAATAAATGTTGAAATTTGTATAGAATCATTTTTCTTATCCTGCTTCTTTCCTGCACATTATTAATTATAGGCCTACTTATTATCACTTGCATGACAACAAAATACATGAAGAATATTAGAAGTAGATAGGGCCTACGTTTGTATCAGGCGAACACTAGAGGAAAACAATTATAATAATCGCTTGGCTAGTTCTCCAAACCAAAAAATCAAATGAGAAATGTTATCCTGCGAATTGAAATTTTGTATACCCTCCTTAATTTCTTTGCTACCCTGATGAAAGTCATCTTTAAGAGATGGAGAAATTATTATTAAAGAAATATATGACAACGAATCGAACTGAGGTACGCTGCAAACATGAGGAGTAGGAAGTTGGCTGTAAACCCGTGCAGGCAGCGTGGAAAATGTTTGAAAATCGAACTGAAGTACGCGGGAAACTTGAGGTGTAGAAAGTTGGCTGTAAACCAGTGCAGGCAGCGTGGAAAATGTTTAAAATCGAACTAAAGTACGCGGAAAACATGAGGTGTATGAAGTTAGCTACAAATCCTTGCAGGCAACATGTAAATTGATGAGAAATTCAACTGAAGAACGCGGGAAACATGATGTTATAGGAAGTTAGCTGTGAACCCGTGCAGGCAGCATGTAAATTGATAAGAAATTCCACTGAACTACGCGGAAAACATGATGTCATAGACTCATAGGAAGTTAGCCGTGGACCCGTGCAGGCAGCATGTAAATTGATAAGAAATTGATCTGAAGTACGCGGGAAACATGATGTTATAGGAAGTTAGCTGTGGACCCGTGCAGGCAGCATGTAAATTGATGAGAAATTGATCTGAAGTACGCGGGAAACATGATGCAGTAGGAAGTTGACTCTAAACCCGTGCAGGCTGCATGTAAATTGATAAGAAATTGATCTGAAGTACGCGGGAAACATGATGCAGTAGGAAGTTAGCTGTGAACCCGTGCAGGCAGCATGTAAAGTGATAAGAAATTGAACTGAAGTACGCGGCAAACATGATGTCATAGGAAGTTGGCTGTAAACCCGTGCAGATAGCATGTAAAGTGATAAGAAATTGAACTGAAGTACGCGGGAAACATGATGTTATAGGAAGTTAGCTGTAAACCCGTGCAGGCAGCATGTAAAGTGATAAGAAATTGAACTGAAGTACGCGGCAAACATGATGTTTGATAGTTGCCAAGTCAAGTACATTTTGTGCGACTCAAGGTGTGTCAAGTTTTCAATTATACTTGATAAAAATATCCCGCTCCTCTCAGAACGCCTATATGCTGTGTTTCCCGTGTTTCCCTAGTTGTAGAAGATTCACGTCGTATGACTTCCCGTGTTTCCTTCAAAATATTTCATCGAATGATACATACAGGAATGAGGCTCCAAATATTTGGATATTTGGAATATTTGGAGGGATCCTTCAAATATCTCCAAGACGCGCGATTATCAGGCATTTTTAAATAATATTTCCCATTCATTTTTCCTTTTTTTAGTATAGTTTTTATAAGTTGAAATATAATCTTGTACATGTACGATGGATATACTTCAAGATGGGTGGTGAAATGTTGAAATAAAGCAGTTTTCCCTCTACTCTAGCTCCACTCCCTTCTACCCACTCACCCCGTAGTGCACCTGCCGATCGGTAGAGAGCGCGACAAGCGAAGTGGCTTGTGATTTGACTGTCGGCCAGCTCGCACCTGAATTGGTCGGCTTATGTACTACATACAACTTAAAGCATAAGTAAAAGTCTGTTTCTGTCGTTTGATATCTGTTGAATTTGATGCAAAATGCAATATGACATGATCAACTGGTTGGACCAGATAGCGAAGATACTTTTATTTCTGCTTCAAGCTGTACGTACTTAATTCCAGTGAAAGGCGAGGAGGGAAATGGAGAGGCAAGTATGAGGAATTGAATGTCTCTCTCATATAAAATACTGAATGTACTTGTATCAGACGCCGGTTTGTATCAGGCAAGCAGAAGAAGAAAGAATGGCCACAATAATCACTTGTATGATCTGTGGAATATGATGATTATGTTCAAATTATTCTATTCCATGTTCCCGCACTGAACTGCGTAGAACTGTCTTAACTATACTACCGTATTACTCTTTTCCCTGATAGAAATCTTGAATGTTTCTCAAGATTTTCCTGTTGACAAATGGATGTAGTGAAATGTCTGTTATATTTTGTAGAGTTGCCGTCCGGTATGATTCCTATAATTGATATCCAATATCCATCGAATTGACATCGATTATTTCAGATAAGATTCCCCATAATCGACTTGATATCAACGTTGTCTGGTCCTACTCACTACGAGGTTCAACAAGTTGGAAAAGTGAGTGGTGCAGAAGTAACCTTACCTTTCCATCAGCGGAAGTGTCGACCCAATCAGGTACAAAAATAAATATTCCCACCAGCGTCTTTTATTGTAAGTTATAGTAAGTACTTAACATTGAAAATCCTTATCGATTATATCGCAGCTTGAAAGCGATTATCATATAAGTTCGATTATATCAAATATAATCGTCATATCGAATAGCAAAATCCGGCAATCTTATACGCTATTCGTGATTATAATAACTATTCAATGATTTGAGATGTAATTATACTCTCGAATTCCGAAAGAAATACTCGTCAAACAAACACAAATATAACCGGTATTATATACAGTTATTTTATATATATATATATATATATATATATATATATATATATATATATATATATATATATATGTATATATATATATATATATATATATATATATATATATATATATATATATATATATATATATATATATATATATATATACCGATCACATCGTTTTATTACTGTGGTATTAATAGCAATGTCAATAGCAGTTTTGAAAATTCCAAACAAAAATTAATTGAAAGACGAGTAATTTTAATGTGTGAACCCAGTTTTATATATTTCTTTCAATATTATAAAACTGGGACATTTGATGACCCAAGAACATTTCTCGGGAGGCCGGGACAGGAAGTTCAAAACATGACAATCCCGGTATAAAACCGGGACGATTGGTTAGGCCTACACTCGTTTGTGTAATTTACTCTTGGTAACATAGGGAAATGACAACTTGAAAATCACATTTCAAATACGGAATTTGTCAATACATGAGTAATAAATTAATTATTGTCTTTTTCAACATTGAATACTGTTTAATTGTTTCTGTAATCATCATCCAAATAATTACATCTGCATTTTACATTTTCTTAAAAATAAAGTGAAAAAAATTCAGAGCCTAATTAGTTGTTGACTTGACTAGGACTAGTAATGTCATATGTAGAGTAACGATTAAAATTGTTGAATAATTAATAAATACATATATTACTAATGTAAAGAACACAGATATTTTTCTTTAGTATGTGAACAGTGGCGGTACGTCAGTATGTGAACAGTGGTGGTGCGTCAGCATCTGCAAAGAAAGAAAATAATTGTTACAGGAAACGACTCGATTTGGACACGAGGCCATGCATTTACCCTTTGTTCATTCCTCTTGGTTTATTTCTATATATATTGGGTTTAACGACGCACTCTACTGATGATCACGATCTATTGGCGTCGGTGATTGATATACGAGATGATGGGATGATGAGATGAAAGGTTATTTTATTAGGTGCTTTTTTTTGATAGTTGGAAAGAGTCCGTCGTGGCCTGTTGTTAAGGAACCATCTCAGTATCAACCTAAACGACAGAGGGAAACCACGAAAAACTCTTCTCAGGATGGTCGACCTTGGCGAGAATCGAACCCCGGTCCACTGAATGACAGTTCAATGTGCTAGTCACTGAGTCTTGACCACTCGTCCATGTGATTCCTATTAGAAACGATAGAAAACTGAACTAAATAAGTTATTCTGTAACTTATAGTCCTATTCTGATATTCAGGGGGCATCTTAATTCACTTGCACAACTGAGACAACCACGAAAATCCTCTCAGGAAATAAGACCATAGAGGGAAGTAGGGAATTTAACCAGATCATATGAAAAGATGGTTTAGTTATATTATTAAAAATCATTAATTGCTTCGATTTCTCTTTGAGATGGGCCTATTCACTTTCAAAATACATCACTTTTATGAATTTGTTTCACACTTTCAATCTGTACCTAATTGAATGGAAAAAATCGCGTGAAATTGCAATCATATGTGTACACGTTAAGATTGTACTTAGAAGCGTTTAAGCCTAGACGCCGCGAACGCTCACGGCCCTAGTTTTTGAAATATCATTTCGATTTTTGCTTCCGTTTTGTTACTAAATACATAAGCTATAGGCTTGGTGAACACATAATTTTGATCAGATATGGAATAACTGAACTCGATGGGAGAATGGGGTGATTGACCACTAGAAAGGTCAAATTCGTCGTAAACACATACCTTCTAGTAATCAAATATTCTATACATATTGAAAATATTAATATATTGAATATCTAATCATTTTTTTCATAGCTCGATCCTTACCTATTGATTTGAGAACTGATAATTTGTGTAGGCCTATACTTATTGTAGACAACTTAGACAATTATTTAATAAATGAAACTTTGCAAATGTTGTATGGATGATTATGCTATGCATTCATATTTAATATTTGGTTATTATAATTATAATTTTCATTTCATTTCCTATTATTGATTATTGTACTGTTACAACTCATATTATTATGTGGGTATAGTGATCGAGGCTCATATTATTATGTAGGTATAGTGATCGAGGCTCATATTATTATGTAGGTATAGTGATCGAGGCTCATATTATTATGTAGGTAGTGAGGCTCATATTATTATGTAGGTATAGTGATCGAGGCTCATATTATTATGTAGGTAGTGAGGCTCATATTATTATGTAGGTATAGTGATCGAGGCTCATATTATTATGTAGGTAGTGAGGCTCATATTACTGTGCTTTTGCTCTATTCTCACTACCTGTATAGGTCTACAGTGTATTTCCAAACGAGGGGTTAACAACTCCTCAAATCTGGTGTACGCTTGTCATCAAATCTTCATGAAATCCCTTGAAATCTCCAGGAAATTCATTAAAATCTAAAATCAGGTGTACACCAAATGTACTAGTTATTAACCCCTCGTTCACACAGCATAATTACCAAAACTGAATTGACCATTGTAGATCGGCTTATACGAAGCAGGGGAAATTTCAGATTCTTTGATTGGTTATCTCCCTATTTCCCCCGCTTCACTGTCCACTTGATTGGTTTTTATTTTTTGTGACATCACGAGGGCGGACGATCTACAATGGTCAATTATCAAACTCCGATTCACTCGCAAAACTAAAACGTATCTTTCATTGTAATTCATCTCTAAATATTTAGCCTTTTGTGTAGTTTTCCTAATACTTTTGTTTTATTTGTCTATTGTATTTCTATTCTTATGAATTGTCCCACTAATTTGTCGTTCTCTTTTTTCGTATTGCTATGCTATGTATTTTGCCCTATATTTTATTTTCTATTATATTGTACTTGTGGAATTCTTGTATTCTGTTGACAATAAATAAATAATATTGTTAAAAAAAAAAAAAGTATTATCACCAGTGATTGTTCTGGTTAGTAATAAGTATGTCTATATTGATATGCAACTACCAGTACTCACATGTTAATCATGGAATGACAATAGTGGAACAATGTTTCACAAACATTCATCGGTGCTATTTGGCATCGTAAGACATTGTCTCTCCAGATCCACGGTAGCCATTATGCTGGTTTGCGGATTCATCTGCATTTCCTGGACGGTCGTTCAAGGTCGCCTCGCTTCCCATAGTGCACTGCGGTGGCACTGCACATCCTTGTCCTGCTAGGCGGGCCATGCCTGCTCCTGGCTGAAACCATGGAATCAGGTCAGTTTTAATTCACACATTTTGGATTGGCCAGGGAAAGGCTCCCGTGGTTCACGAGCGTGTCGCCGGCCACCTTCCGATTAGTTCGGGAGGGTTCGGCTTCGTTCGAGAGGAAATTTTAGTTGTAATTTTCACTGCTAGAGTGCACCAGTTCTCGATATATAAGCTCCATTCTGCCTACCGGCGGTATGCGCGAGGTGAGGACACCAACCTGACCTACCTAACCTAAACCACTGTCCGCAAACTGACTTTGTCCACATAATTGACCATGTTCCTTCATATATAAATTCTGGAGGAACTAATTTGAAAAAATAAAACAATGAGCCACAAGCGGGATGCGATCAAAGCTCTCTAGCATGGGAGTCAACCGTACTAACCATTGAGCTGCAGTGATAACATTGCTTGGAAGCGTTATTCTAGCCATTTTATTTATTTTAGCCACTCGGGCTCGGACAAAGCAGCCGAACCCTCCCGAACGAATTCGGAGGATGGCCGGCGACCCACTCGTGCTGGTTCGGACACATGATGAGAATGAAGATAGGGAGATTAACTCGTGGAGAGTATAAAGAAGCCAAGGTACAAGGGATGAAGAAGGCGAGAAGACCGAGAACAAAGTAGATAAACGGAGTGGTAGAGGCCGTGGAACAGAGGGGGGAATGTTGGAAGACCATTTGTACAAGAAAAGTGGTGGGAAGATGGAGAAAGATAGAAGAAGTTGGTCAAAAGACAGGAAGAAGGCGAAGAAAGAGATGAAAAGGGGGGAGTGCCATACCTGGCAAGTCGACTCCGAGAAACTCAAATGCCCTAGTATTATGGCCCCCCGACCCAATTCAGTTTGGAACCGGAGGTCAGATGTTTATTATTATTATTCACACATAATCAATTCATACTCATTTTTACAACAATAGCATGACAATATATTCTATCGAATTAATTTGATATATTCATAGAGGTTTTCTTGATAACACCAATAAAAATAGCATAATACCTTAAAACATGAGACTACTGATAACAATTCATTAAATTAAATTGAAACTCTTTTCCAAAAAGCTTGTGAAGACTTATCTGTGGGTTAAAAATAAGAGAGAATAGATATTACATTTATTCATTTATTTTCATCCAATTAGGAATTACAATATCTCACATAATACGTATATGTAAAGTTCAGTATGAAATACTTTTAGTGCCAAAAAGTAGGGTGTTTAGATTTAAAGTGATATGCCAACAGAATAATTCAGAAATAATGATAATAATGATGATATTTTTTCCAGTTTCAAGGCGTTTTATTAATATTTTAACTATACAACATAACAATAACGTGGACCCACAAGGCACATGAGTTTCGACTCGGCTGTGGGTCTACATACTGCTGATACGTTATAGATTAATTTGAAAATAGACATCTGGATAGCTAAATAACAAAATGTATGTATGTTTATTGAACCGTTGACCCTCTTCCGAGGTAATTGGTACATATATATAGTCTATAAGTGAAAATATGAATACAAATATTACAATACAATGTAAGTTTGCAGTTGTACAAGTTCATCATAACGATTTTACCTTATAGTCAAGTTTAGGATTAGGACAAAATCAAGAACATGATATAACCAATAAAGTAGTAAATGATAATAATAATCATAATGGTAATAATGATAACAATAGTGATAAAAATGACAATAATAAAAATAATAATAATAATGATTATAATAATAAAAATAACAATAATAATGGTAATAATGAATAACAGTCTATTATTGAATATATATGAAGAGGTAGGCCTCACCTACGTGACTATATATCTATTTGGTGTTAGATCAAAACTATATCAAAGCCAATTAAAAAGAACACGAAAAGCAAAGTTGAAACTTACAAATTCTGAATGTACGTCAACAATTTATATTCACGTGAATCCAGTATCTAAAAACTCTTGCACGGTATAGAAGCTGTTAATTGTGAGATGTGCTTTATGTACAGATTTGAATTGATTGAGTGGTAATTTTTTGATATTCATAAGTAGAATGTTATACAGTTTGCTAGCTGAGTGTTGAAGACCTTTACTGCAGAGAGTGCGCCTATATTTGTTCAAATGGATGAGATTTTTGTGTCTAGTGTCGTGTTCATGACAAATGGTCTGAGAATCAATATTGTTAATTTTTATAAAGACAAGAACTTTGTATATATAGGTGGATGCCATTGCCATAATTTTCAATTTTTGAAATGATTCCTTACAGCTAGGCATTACAACTAATTCATTTCCTGTTCTATCTGAGGTTGAAACACTGTTTTCCAGATGTTTACAATCGTTTGACATCTTAACATGTGTTCTCCAGTTAGATTTGGTAATTATTCGTAATGCTGTTTTTTGAATGAGGAAGGTATTGTTACTGTCGGTGGCGTTTCCCCAAAACTCTATACCATAGCTCATTACCGAGTGAAAATAAGCGTAGTACACAGTTACTAATGTTTTAGAATCGGTCAACTTGGCCATGTTTCTAAGAGCATAACACGCTGACGTGAGTTTGGAAGTGAGTATTTTCATATGATTTTATATTGATTAATGCTTTATTTTGAATAGTGTGCTTATCCCTCTGTCATTCAGGTTGATACTTTTTTTTTATAAAAAAACTGGGATTAATACTGGGATGGTTCCCTAACAAAAGGCCTCAACCGACTCCTCCCCACTATCCAAAACCAGCTAATGAAATAACCTTTCATCTCACCATCCCATCATCTCATATATCAATCACCGACATCAATAGATCGTGGTCATCAGTACAGAGCGTCGTTAAACCCAATAGAAATAAAACCAGATATTTTTGTTCACCATTTTCACCTCACATGTATTATGAAATAAGAATCATGTAACCTAATTAGAATATATGTTATGATGATTATTGTTGGCTCAACGACCCCACCAACAGTTAGGTGATATGGGGTCATGAATGAGCAGGTGATTATGGATAATGGAACTGCTAAGTGAAAAGACATTCACAAAAATACATGCTTTATTCTGTACTCGAACCCACACCCAACGGTGATCGGTCACTTCAGTTTCTGAAGCGGTGCCTTGGCTGACTGAGCTACGAGGGAAGGCGTGCTTGTTATGGATCGACAGTATTTTAATATAAACTTATCTGAATGGTGTAAACTGTAAAGCAATTTCACTACAATATGTTCCAACAGCAAGACTATGCTATAGTTTATACTAATTGTTGTCTCTGAAATGTTGGGCTGTGGGTGCTTCACCCCCCCCCCCCCCTCCCGAGGGTTTCTCAGTTCGGCATTTAAACAAGGGAGGTTTCTGCTCTATTCACATAAAATGTATGTCCTCATTCATCCATTTTTGGAAATGGATAAATCGTTTTCTTGTTTAATTTTTGAAATGATCAGTTTCTCTGTTGAAATGTAGGGTTTATTATTGTTTCTAGTGTACCCATTCCTGGACAGAGTTTGAAAAAACAGAAATGTTTCAAATTTTAATCGATGAGTGATTAAATTAATAAACCTAGCGATTTGTGTAGCACTCTGTGTCGTTTATGTATAATTTTTTACGAAGTATTTTCGAATACCAGATAAGATGGTGGAGGTGCCAGGTCCAAGACTTGACAATTATGTATCTATATTGTGTGAATTAGCACGTTGTGCTCTAGCGTCAACATCTATCAGACAAGAATCAAACAAAAAGAAAAGAACGCCAAGAACTCGGCTCAAAGAGCATAAATGCTTGGCTCAGATGAAAAGAGACGCTTTCTCAATGTCAAATCTTGATTCATACACCATAAGTGTTTCATCAGATATTGGTTCCGAGGTGGAGGCGCCAGGTTATATGCAATAAATAGCGTGCGTATCATGAATGAATTATCAGTTATATTGTTCAATCTACTAATATACTCTCATATATATATATATATATATATATATATATATATATATATATATATATATATATATATATATATATATATATATATATATATATATATATATATATATATATATATATATATATATGTATATGTATATATATATATATATATATATATATATATATATATATATATATATATATATATATAGATTCATATATATAATATATATATATATATATATATATATATATTTATATATATATATATATATATATACATATATAAATATACATATATATATATATATATATATATATATATATATATATATATATATATATATTTAATATATATATAAATATATGTATGTGTATATATATATATATATATATATATATATATATATATATATATATATATATACATATATATATATATATATATATATATATATATATATATATATATATATATATATATATATATATTTATATATATTGAGAGAGAGAGAGAGAGAGAGAGAGAGAGAGAGAGAGAGAGAGAGAGCAAGAGAGAGAGAGAGAGAGAGAGAGAGCAAGAGAGAGAGAGAGAGAGAGAGAGAGAGATAATCCAGTGCTCCTCAGCACAAATCTCCGCCCTATTGTTTGCTCAATTATATCTTGTACTTTAACTAAGCCCAGAAGGGAACCAACTACTAAGTATATGCATCAACATGATGCAATATGCATATTCCAATTTTCCAGTTGGATCATTGAGTTATCATTCACGTGTTTATCTCCTCTCCAGTATCGAAAAGAGTGATCACATGCAATTCATTGAACACCCTCAGCTAATTACGTCGACGGGCAACAAGAAGGGAGGCGTCGAAATAAGTACCTTCCAGGTGGTCTGCTTTCTCACGATCTTATGGACGGTAGCGAGATTGGCATTGGAGATAAATAGCATGCGATTATTAGAAAGAAATTGAGAGCTCTACGATGTGATGATAATAGAAGAAGAAGGAAATAGAACAATCAGCTTGTAATATTGCGAAAATGGTATACAGTATAGGCCTCTGTCGATCAAGTGACGTCACCCATTGTTGCAAGAGACAGACAATAATGTCCGCCAGTTGGAATTGACCAATCAGAATGTTTGGTAGTCCACCAGTTTGCTGTATTGCTACGGTAACTATTGTTTGTTATTCGTCACTTGACAGAAGCCTATTGGCCCATAATCGGGATATTTATACGGACGAAATTTGACGTATACGTATTGCATTTCTGCTTTACTCATAGGGAATCTTTTAATGAGCAGTTATATCTAATATGTGCACTTACTAATTGATATGATTTTTTAAAATTCGTTGTTATCAATTTTTTACATAGATATTTAATACACTTGAACGTAAAAAAAAACACAAATCATCCAAGAAAGACTTGACTATGGGAGGAAAAAGAATATTACATCTGTATAGTTTTAATTTTCAATTTTTATTTTGATATTGCTATTTATATTGAGTTACAAATATGTTATTTACTGCTCAATTTCATTTGATTACGAAAACACAAGTTACAGGAGATTTTTTACTTTGAATGTATGTTAATAGTCATCCCGTGGCATTAAGTCAATTAGCGCACTTCGTTAGGAACTGAAGTCAGGGGGACGTGGGTTCGAGTCTCTCATAATACACGAGCTTTTGTAAACCTCTTTTCACCTATCATCTCTTAGTCGTTTTATTATCACACGCTCATTCGTACCCCCGTATAACCTAGCTGTTGGAGGGGTCGTTAAACAGCATTAGAATAAAATTTAAATAAAGTTTGTGCGTAACTTTGAGAAACTTAACCAATTAAGAGTCCATGGGAGTCGATTCATTGAAATATCAGTGTTCTGATGATTTCTTTCGAAAGGTATGAGATATCAAAATTCTAATAAAGAGGAAACACCCGAATTGTATCAAACTTTTGAAGGATCAGAAAGAGTTCAAGACACATTTGAAACAGTACTTTGTGAAAAAATGTTTTTACTCCGTTACAGAATTCATAAATAACACGGATTAAGTTATTTCTCTTATGATCTGAAAGTTTGTTTGTGTTAGCCTATACTTGTTAGATATTGTTTGAGTGTATCGAATTATATTACTGACTGCCGTCGTCCATCATGTATATGTGATCTCAATGGAGACAATAAACTGCTATTATTATCACCTTCAGGATGGTATAAAACATAACTATAGAACTCATGCCGCATTGTCAAATGTATACGGCTGAAAAAATGTGTTATTTTTTTAGCTGTATACGCTTGACAATTATACGACATGAGTTGAATAGTCATCGCTTATACCGTCTTGAAGGTATTAAAATTGTCTGTGTTCCCTTCTCAATAGAATTTTTATCTCATATCGTTCGGAAGTTATCACCAAAAAACTGATATTTCGCTAAATCGACTCTCATGGACTCTTTATAGCAATCAGAATATCATTCGAGAATATAAGAATGCAAACATTTACTTGCAGACCTGTGGTGTGAAAAGTGTTACATATAATGTTATTCTTACTTGTAGAGGAAGATGCTTTTTGAGGTGAGCCATCGAGGGTGGATTGTAGGCCATGTTGGCGAACACAAGGCGTTCCTCGTAATCATATTCACACAATATCTTGTTTTCACACAAGTAGAAACGGTCACCAACACAGAACCTGGAGGAAAGAACCACAGAAATAGAATTAGACAAGTATTGTATCTGCATTTACTTCAAAAGAGCAAATTGTAGGCCAATGAAAGGACACACATTGAGGTTCAGTACAAACAACATTTCACAAGACAAAATATGTTTTTCCAAGACATTTTTTCAATGGTGAATAATAAATATATATATATATATATATATATATATATATATATATATATATATATATATATTTATATATAATATATATATATATATATATATATATATATATATATATATATATATATATATATATATATGTATATATTATATTTATATATATTTATATTTATATATATATATATATATATATATATATATATATATATATATATATATATATACATATATATATATATATATATATATATATATATATATATATATATATATATATATATATATATATATATATATATATATATATAGATGGATAGATAGATAGATAATAAAATTTTCTTATCATATTCAGGCTAAACGTTTTCGCCTGAACAACACTATAAAACTACATATTAATGACGGATTCTCCATAGAAATTCTACAACCTTTTTCACCCTCCAAAAAGTTGTTCACTTTTCAATACATATTTCCATTTTGAGTTTAAAGCTCTACCGATTTGTATTATGAGCTGTTGCACATGTTCCAGTATTATACAACGAGCATTCGTACAGATTATCCGTCCTAGGAACATTTCATTATGATTTATAGCAAACAACTTCCAGGATAAACGTCGAAAGATACACATAAATATGAACTGAATCTTATACAAAACATATATTAAATTATATACAGATGTCGAATATAGGTGATATTTTGATCTGAATTAGTCTATATGACTACCGTAAAGTGGGGTGACTTTAACCCACTGGTGTGACTTTGCTCTTTTGTTGGAAAAAGTTTCAAACTGCTACAAATGAGAGAGTTTTAATTTTATCGTATCTATTTTGATATGTAATTTGATTTTGATACGTATCTATTGAGATACAAAAAAAAATGGATTCGATAAAAATAAAACTTTCTCATTTGTAGCGGTTTGAAACTTTTTCCAACAAAAGGGCAAAGTCACACCAGTGGGTTAAATTCACCCCACTTTACGGTACGCTTATTGTTCTCTAATGTGAAATCATTGTTTGATTGTTTGGATCCAAAGTAGGTTCGAACTGTCGAATGAATATGACAAATATCAGGAATTTCAATGCAGAGGCAGTTTATATGGGGTCTACTTATTTATATATATATATATATATATATATATATTTATTATTTATATATTAGTTCTGACAATGACTCATATTAATGTATCAATCTAATGATCAATAAAACTATTGTTATTATTATTTGAGAGTTGTGAAAACAGAAATAGATGATTGACACATGTTGTTGTATTTCAAGTAGGCCTAACCCTTGATTTATAAGACAGTGGAAAAAAGTGAGCAATTGGTGAACTTGTTTAATTGTTTCATGATATATACCCGATTTTTGTCCAAGCTATTAATTTTATTTTTCATCCCACAGATAATCCTTCTTGACTTTGTGGAAGAGCTTATTAATTAATCTTGTATGTATGTATTATTTAAATCTAATAAAAAAAAAAAATAATAATAATAATTATTATTATTATACCTGTAATTATTTTGTATCAGTTATGTTTTTCATGTGTTATAATTATAGTGAAAACCACAGATAAGCCTGTTTACAGGATTTGTGGAATATTGTGAACTTTTCTGTATAATCTTGAATTGACAAATGAACATATAAAAATCTTTAAAAAAAGATTACTTGATTTTCAAAGCTGTGCCTTGAACCTGAAGATATCAGTTCGATGCCACGGGAAACGATTTTGCTATGAATGATTCTGAGTCTAGAAAGAGGGCCAAGTAGAAACCGTTATAAAATATTAAAGATTTGTACTTTCTTGAGCCTCATCAAATAAGTGTGACGCCCCAAACTATCAACCTCCTCATATCAAAATTTAAAACCTATTCGATTGTTATTGTAATCTATAATGGAATGAATTCTTTTTAAAATTTCTTAAAGAATGTCACGCATTTTAACAAAGCAAAAACATATCATCTAGAATACTTTTTCCCATCTTGTGCTTCCTTGCAATATTAACATTGTTCTAAGCTATGGAACATATGTGTTGATGCGTGTCCTTTTAGTTGTCTAGTCAAGGCACGTTCACATGCAGAAAAAAAACTCACGTTGAAAAAACCAATATCGTTGGTTTACTAGGAGTAAAAACGCTTCCTTTTATACACATTCTCTGAAAGATGAGCTTGTTTTTGAGGTGTATAAAGAAGTCAACATATACAAAGTGTGCATTTTTGGGTGGCATTGCAACATGAGAAAATTATGTTAAATGAAAACTAGTGTACAAGGTTTTAGTTATTTTCGTGCAAGTATTAGAAAACTGTTAAGTGAAATCACGTTGATTGTGTTGTAAATAAAGAATTACGAAATATATGGAGATTGAGAATGTATTAATGTATCAATGAAATATTTGATAGAATGGTGGATCTCAATTGAGTAAATCGGAATACATACTTGTTTAATTTCACACTAATACAACCTCCCACTGTTGTTCGCTTTGAGTTGATTTCCATAGTGTAAAATGTGATCTAGACAAATTTCTCAAAATAAAAAGAACGACTTTGATATAGAGTGAATTCAATAGGAGTGTGCTTTATAACAATGCTTTTATAATATTTTATACAGAAAGATTAAAATCAGCCGCCTTCGGTAGCTCGGTCAGCTGAGGCACCGTTTCAGAAACTGAAGTCACCGTTGGGTGTGGGTTTGAGTTCCGCATAAGGCATGGGTTTTTGTAAACGTCCTTTCACTTATCATCACTTCATAGTTTCATAATCACCTGCTCATTCGCACCTCCGTATAACCTAGCTGTTGGTGGGGTCGAAAAGCAAACAATAATCAAAAATTAAGATGAAAATTGATCGAATATGTTCATTTACAAACAAATATTTATCACTATTGGCAAGTATCTTTATTTTTTAAATTGATGACTTGAGCCTATTTCTTCACATAAAAAAGCTTTTATTTATGCAATCCTGACTAAATTAGTGTGGCCAATCTTTGTGATTCCTATGATAATTCCATACGGTCATAAAAGAAATATAAGATATTGAATTTCACTTCTATTCAACTCACGATATTCCAAGTAATATGGTGCAATATGAGATTATCGGGACCACATCGGTTCTTGGTAGAATCAGTGAATGTGTTAACGCGCGATTCATGATTGGAACAACTAGAGTTCGCTCCACCGTCAACTCTTGTCAAGAAAACGACGCGACTGCCTCCATACAAGAATTATATTGAGTTTTAACGACGCACTGTAATGATGACTGAGATCTATTGGCGTCGAATGAATGATTAATGAAATGATGGGATGATGAAATGAAGGTTTTATGGGTAATGCGAAGGATAGTGGGAAGGATAGTGGGATAGTGGGCCTATATTGTAGGAACCATCCCGCCATTAGCTTATAGACTACAGAGGGAAATCACGAAAACCCCTGTAAAGATGGACGGTAGCGGGGATCGAACCGGGTCCGATATGCCCACTGCCTTCCGGATCACATGAAACAAGTGCGTTAACCACTCAGCTATACATGTGCCGTTCCCATATAAGAACGACACACCACGTGTGATATTAGCGACTTTAATAATTTTCAGAGCAAGAAGGGAACGTTAATGGAACGTGGTATCACCTGATTGGAATTGAGCAACGCCCAACTCCAAGTAGGAACAAACTTGTGTAATGAGTATCACTTCACTGGCTAGTTCGCTGCAGATTAACTAGCGTGAGGTAGGACGACGAGTAACCGTAGTAATACTTACTTTAGTGCTGAGTAGTCAGATTACCGGCTAAAATCTGTTTTCTACTCACTTTCTATAATCGAGTCGTATAAAGCTATTGACATGGTCTATCGTGTACTGTTGTTCCAATCAGGAAGAGGCAAACTACGAGCTTGGTTATGTTTATAATAGGAACAAACCATTGTTGATAATAGTTCTTCGGGTTACATCAAGATGCATTGAGGGTTTCGTTAGTTTGCCGCTTCACTCATTCGAAAACACGTTCCATTTCCTGAGAACTTTCCTGAGAAATATTGATCGCTGCTCTATCTAGTGTTGTTTTGTAGAAACGGCTGATAGGCTGTCAAACTTGACGACTGCTGTTATTAGCTGAACCTACGTCATTGAGTGAAGTTAGTTCCTTTTATCACCACTTATCTTCGCACGGTCAATATTACTTTAAACGTGGACCGTGAATTGGAACATATTTTTAACATGGCAGGGATAGGAAGTGAGGACACCATCTCCAACCGGCAAACTAACGCAACCCTCAATGCATCTTGGGTTATGTAAATTATGCTGTGTTTATTGTTGTGATATTGTTGAACGGCAAAAGTGCGTGGCACTTGACTTACAGCAACATAGAGTCTATTTATAAGAACTACTGATATATGCACATCTTTCGATGAATTGAAGTGATCACATTGTCCTGAGATAGAGTGAACGGTGCGAATGAAACGTCTTCTTACAATATTCTTGTTTACAATATGCAGAGAACGTCTGAGTGGAGACCGTTTACCGGGCTTCATGACAATTGCCCATTTATTTTATCTATCGGTGAATAATTTGAAGCGATTTATTGTTCGAAGGTAGAGTGAACTTGTTGTGATTGTGTACTCGTTGTATCCAAACTTTGTTGGATGTAGTGTCTTGTTTCCAAGATAAAATGGGGAGTACGTCTTTGTTTATCAAGCCAATTGACAACTGGACATTTTATATTATTATCTTCATCGCACTACCGACTTCCTTGGTAATCTTCACGGGTCTAAAAAAGCTATAAGGTTGTAGGACTATGTATATTTGTCAAACTTTGTATACCAATTGATTATGTAAAATAAACAACACTTACTTGACCGGACAAGTTGTCCCAACTATATTAGGTAATTCGAACATTTGCTTTACCATTGCCTACGATAAAAATTCAATATTCGTTGAAAGTCATATTTCTAAAAAATAAACATGATTGGTTCCGTCTTACCTTCTCCCATCTAACGTTTAGTTGGTATTACAGCCCGGAAGGCGGCTCCACCGCGACGAACCAAAAGGGTGACAAGACAAGAAATGAAGTGAAATCTTTCAAGATGTGACAGAACATCACATAAACCTTGCTTGCTACTGATAAGGCAACAAGAAAGATTCCCAAGTAAGAATAGGAAAAGTTTTGGTAAAACTTTGCGAATACAGTCACATTTTTCAAGACAACGGTCCCTGTAAGATGAGAAAGCGCCATACCACTAAGTGGTATGAGAACTCGGGTTAAATAAATGAATCGTTTTATTGCATAGTATACAAATTTATAGTGAAGAAATGATAGGAAAATGACTGCATACATAGCAACCAAACATGAATTTGTGGAAAGAGTGTGTTGATTCATTATAAGATGGAAATGTAAAACTCTATAGAAATCTAACTTCTGCATAAGTCTATGCGAATCATGAATAATGTAAATCACCCTGTCTTAATACAATGCAACTTGAAAGATGAAGCAACTTAATTAAATTTTATTTTAGGATACCACTGAAATGATCTGTCAAAATGTAGCTATGATAGTATCACATATTGGCAAGTCGATATATTTTTTTAAAATGTATTTATTTGAATTAAATAAAATGAATTGAATGAATAAAATAATTGAACGAATGAAAGAATTGAATGAAATGAGAAATAACCTTAGTCTTGAAGATAATCCTGTTGGAATGGTCACATCACTCGTAACATTATGAAGGAATGTGAAAGACTATGTTGACACTGAATTTGACAAAAAATCGTCATTTTTCATTATCAACATTTCTACTTTATCCGCGATATTTGTTGTCCTAATAATGACCACGTACGCAACCTTGAACTGCACTGCACTATCTAATATTGGTCAAATGTTGAATTAGGAAATTGGTTCTCTTGATAGAATCCCAATAATTTTTTTTCACCTCAAATAATTATTTCCAAGATAATGAAAGCACAAAACTTCCATGCAGAAGCTGCTCTCGATAGAGACAAGAAATTTATTAGTATCGAAAAATGTAAAAACCGGTATTCAAATTATTGTAAAATGCAATTCGTATGAACTTATTATATTCAATCAATTCTCTCTTATTATACTTACTTTTTTGCTCATTCTATGTATTTACGAAAGTAATTCTTTTTAATCAAACTATAGCGGATTTTATCGATGCATCCTTCAATCATGCTAGAAATGTCAAGAGATTCTATCAAATAGTTTTGAATATCTTTTTGATACGATATCTCTATTTGAAACAACCAGCTTTGTTTGAATTAGCTTTTCGCTCTCTGAAGGTAAATATTCTGGTATGCTATAGGCTACAGTAGCCTGAAGGTTTCTGCAGTAATATCAACTAAACCAAGCAGAGCGTAGCAGAGAAGATAGGTGATCAGAATCACAGAAAGAAAAAAGACAACTGTAGATGCGATTAGGCACTCAGGAAGTCGAAAGTTTGTCTTTTAAGCAATAAGAGCAAGGGGATGATAGGGGTAGCAGTGACGATTGTATACGGGAGTGGGAAGGAATTGGAGGGGGGAAGGGGGGGGGGGATCAAAAGTGCCACAGTCACGAGACAGAGCCAGAAAGTGACTGATCTGTGGCACTTAATAACTTCTTCTTTTTCTATGCTGCTTAACGACCCCATCAACAGCTAGGTTATACGGGGGTACGAATGAGCGGGTGATAGTGAAACGATGAAGTGATAATTGGTGAAAGGACGTTTACAAAAATGCATGCCTTATGCGGGACTCGAACTCATGCCCGACCTGATTTTAGTTTCTACCGCTATGCGATAGTTGACCGAGCCACGAGGGTGGCTAATCCTATTGCACAGATATTTGAATACAATCATGAAATCATCTCCTATACACAGTGTATAACAGGTCAAGTGGGGGATTGGTCAACTGACCTAAAAATCTACTGGACCAAAGACCAACTGACCTAAAAATCTAATGAACTAAAGCCCAACTGACCCAAAAATCTACTGCACTAAATACCAACTGACCTAAAAATCTACTGCACTAAAGCCCAACTGACCTAAAAATCTACTGGACCAAAGACCAACTGACCTAAAAATCTACTGAACTGAAGCCCAACTGACCTAAAAATCTACTGCACTTAAGCCCAACTGACCTAAAAATTACCAATTGTTATAGAAATCAACTGCACTAAAAACCAACTGTACTGAAAACCAACTGAACTAAAAACCAACTGGCCTAAACTACAACTTTTTGAGCAGCCGTACTGAAGTGAGAGTGATTTTCATTTTTTATTACAGTCGATACTTGTGTATCTTGTCAGTCAATACTTGTCCACTTGTGTACAGTGGATAACTCCACAGCGGTCCCCGATTAAAGAGCTCCGAAATCTTTCAGTCCAGCAGCGCAAGATATCCAAGTTGGGCTCTGTATTCAAGAATAAGGGTATTACTTCGAGCACGATCTATCTAGTGATACCAACAAACTGCATCATAATATGGAGAAGGTGTACCGACTGCCATATTAATAATATGGAAGGCATTTGTGGTTTCTTGCGGTCAGTTCAGAGAAAGGTCCCGATTGCCTGTCGCGATTTAGCGGATTCCCTTGTGAACTAGATGTAGATAAGAGTGACTACGGTAAAGGTGGCATTGTTGATCGTGTATAGTTCGATATAAAAGCGATAGAATTGCACTACGAGCAATCGGGACTCTGGACTCAGATTCTGACTGTGGAAATATTTCACTTTGAAGACGTGAGTCGGTAAACCTTCTTTATATTATGATAGTCTGACCGAGACGCGTGGCCGAGTGGTAATACACTGAACCGTCATCGGGAGACCGGGGTTCGATTCCAGCCATCCTGACAGTTGGTTTTCGTGGTTTCCCTCTGTCGTTCAGGTTGATACTGGGATCGTTCCTTAACAACAGGCCACGACCGACTCCTTCCCACCATCCAAAAACACCTAATAAAATAACCTTTCATCTCATCATCTCATTCATAATTCACCGACGCTAATCGTAGTCATCAGTACAATGCGTCGTTGAAACCCAATATAAAACAAAGTCTGTGCTGGGTATCACTACATTGTGCTTCAAGTACACGAGTATACTTCAGTAAAAGTACATTTGTGTAGTAAAGTCGTCGACATTCCAGTAATGTCAGGAGCGGCTTCATAAACTAATCATGAACCGCATAGGTAAGTAAGACTGGCGTTGTTAGATACTCTTGGGTATTGTCGAAGACAAAGACATTGATTGACATTACAAGTGAAGATCATGGATTAGTAAATTAGCCAATCCCCCCAAGCTTGTCTTAGATAAGATAGTTACGTAGAAGTTAGAGATGCACACTGATTTATCTCCCAGAAGACATTCACAGAGAGAGAGAGAGAGAGAGAGAGAGAGAGAGAGAGGGAGAGAGAGAGAGAGAGAGTTTCGGCGTCTCATAGATATATACGTAGAGTATAACTGTTTAATTGTTAATAATACAAGTTGATGAAATAATATTATACGCTTACAGATCTAATTAAGATTCATCAAGCTTCGATCGTTGGATTCCCCTTTTGACTACGAACTAAGAAGGCGTATCATTTAAAAACAATCCGTTTAACTTCAACACTGTAGGCTATATCAATCCATTTTTAGACCGTAACCAGAACAAAAGCTCGTGCAAAGAAGGAACCAAGTGCAGCGTTCTTTCAAAAATTGGCCTACGAGAATAGTGATATAAAAAATATTTCCAAGTATATTCAGTTCAAAAAACATTACAACCCTGAAACTAGATTTTGATGAATAATGACGATATTTCCCCTAGTTTTAGAGAAAACTAGAAATCATCATCTCATTTTCAGAGATTATGATTTTATTTATCCTCCAGAGACTATCAAGTCGTGACTTGGGCAAAACCGATTCAATTCAGTTCAATTCAGTGCAATTCAATTCAATTCATTTATTCATTTCTTGAGCAGTAACATTTTACACTCTCTATTGAAAGTACATGCTATGAAATTAGTCAATATATTATTAATTTATTACATATATAAAATTACGTATTTAAAATTACAAACTAAACTTTTTTCATCTTCATTCTTTATAGGAACATGAATAGACTCGAGTAATGTCTACGTCACGATTTGGAAAAGAGGGTCGGGAGTACAAACAAATTAATAATCATTTCCGAAATTGAGATGATGATTCCTAGTTTTCTTTAAAATTCCCCCCAAAAATATTGGCCTTATTCAAATCCAGTTGCAGGGTTGTGATTTCCTTCAAATTAGATCAAAAGAAAGAAAAGTTTCTTGTTTCATTACCTGTGATTGCATTGTTGACAGGCAAAGCACTCCAGATGATAGACGTTGTTTCGAGCGCGCATTACCATTTCGAATGCAGGGATCACTTTTGCACACGCCGCGCAATGACCAGTATTCCCAAATAACCTGGTAAATACAAAGCACGATTAAACTCAATACTAACGTGTTCTTAGTACTTCGTTAACTAGTAGTCTTAGTTAACAACTCCTAAAATCTGGTGTGCACTTGTCATGAAATCTTCTTGAAATCTCTTGAAAATCTTATTGAAATCCCGTGAAATATCCCTGAAATCTCTTGAAATCTGGAATCAGGTGAACATCGGATCTACTAGTTGCTTACCCCTCGCTACATCATGAGATTTTTCTTTTCTTTTAATAACATCGAAACTTGATACAAAATCATTGTTCCCCAATTAAGACTATGGATGGAAGTAGGTTTCATAGGTTTGTGTTATTTAACTTATTTTACCTCAGGTAATCTCGACGACACAAAATGAGGTCTGCCTTAGTGTAAAGCGTGGAGCCGACTTCTCCTAAGCGGCAGTCGCAACAGCCACATTTCAAACAATCTTCATGCCAGTAGACGTCGAGGCATTTGAGCAAGAAGCGCTCCGTGATCTTCTTGCGACAACCGGCACACTCCTGAGGGCCCACACTCCCTAGCTCCAGCCCCTGGCACTTCACGTCCATTGCCTCGTCGTAGGATCACGCTGGAATCAACAACAAACTACTATTAAGGGTGGATTGCAAAGACGGAGTTTAAACCCCGGCCTACCTTAGACGCCGTCTAAGTAAGAAATTGCATTGCAGCCACAATGCAATTTCTTACTTAGACGGCGACTAAGGTAAGCCGAGGTTTAAACTCCGTCTTTGCAATCCACCCTTAGTGTTTGTATTTTGTATAGTTAACATGTAGTACTGAATGAATATTAGGGTTTTGAGGCGCATCGACAGCGAGGTTATTTAGCGCCGCATGTATAGTACTATTTCGCACCTTTTTTTCTTCTTTTTTTATATTGGGTTTAACGACGCACTGTAATGATGACTAAGATCTATTGGCGTCGGATGGATGATTAATGAGATGATGGGATGATGAGATGAAGGTTTTTATGGGTAACAGGAATGATAGTGGGAAGGAAGCGGTCGTGGCCTATATTGTGGGAACCATCCCGGCATTAGCCTAGACTACAGAGGGAAACAACGAAAAAAAACCTGTAAAGATGGACGGTGGCGAGAATCGAACCAGGTCCGATATGTCCCTTCACCTCCCGGTCACACGAAGCAAGTGCGTTAACCACTCAGCTACATCTGTCGGTAATTCTTCTTTTTTCTCATTGTATAATGATAAACTTTACATCTGCTGTTAATGGGAAGAAATGCACATTGCCAATTTTTTTTTTATATATATTCATATTGGGTTCAACGACGCACTCTACTTATGACTACGATCTATTGGCGTCTATGAATGATATATAAGATGGTGGGATGATGAGATGAAAAGTTAATTTATTACGGTTTTTTTTATAGTGGGAAGGAGTCGGTCGTGGCCTGTTGTTAAGGAACTATCCCAGTATTGACCTGAATGACATAGGCAAACCACGAAATATCCCTGTCAGGATTGTCTACCATGGCGGGAATCGAACCCCGGTCTCCTGAATGACGGTCCAGTCACTCGGCCACACGTCTCAGTCACTGTCCAAGAGACTTGGTTCAAAGTGGAAGATATCAACATTCGTGTTTTTTTTTTACTATTGATACCAATGCTGGTATGTCCGTATAGATCACAAAAACGGTTCATACTTTTAATGCGTACCGGACTTTTAGAAACTGAAAGTCTTTTATCTGCGGCGGAAAATCATGCTTACAGACAGCGCAGTCCTGGGGTAGAGTTATTTTTTTTCAATAGTTGAAATGGGGTGGGAAGATCGCCCTTGTGGTGCACCGTCCAAACGATCCTACCTTTCATCCATGGCCTTAATTGGGGAACAATGATTTTGTATCAAGTTTCAATGTTATAAAAAAAGTACTTGGACTAGTGGATAAGTCACACTGAATCGTAATCAAGTGTTTGAGGTTCGATTCTTGCCGTGGTAAGCCTTCCCAGTGTGTTCATGCAGTTAACTAAAACCAAATATACGTTTATATTTTGACTTGGTTTATCGTGGTTTCCCACAGTCTTCGAAGCAAATGCTTGGATGAAGTACTAATTGGCACGACCATAAGTTAGTAAAGTGATAGGCTTAATTATAAAATTATAGGCCTATCACTCATTTATTTTGTCCATTTTGTATAATGATAAACATTACATCTGCTGTTAATGGAAAGAAGTGATCATTGCCCAAGAGACTTAGTTCAGAGTGGAAGATATCAACATTCGTGTGTTTATACAGAAAGACTTTTATCTATACGGCGGAAAGTTATGGTTACCAACAGCACAGTCCTGGTGTTGAAGTTCATTGGTTTCAAATAATTAAAATGGGTTGGTAAGATCGCCCTTGTGGTGCCCCGTCCAAACGATCCTACTTTTCATCAATAGCCTCAATTGGGAAACAATAATTTTGTATTAAGTTTCGATGTTATTAAAAAAAAGAAAAAAAAATATATATATATATATATATATATATATATATATATATATATATATATATATATATATATATATATATATATATAGATATATATATATATATTAATGCACCTACAATTCTAATTAACTACATTTATACAACGCGCTAATGAGAAACGAAAACGAAAAGCTGATATTATGATAACTTCAATCAAATGAGTTTATGTATGAACGAAGTGACATCCTTCCATCGAATCAAAGTGGAAAGTTCGTAATTTTTTTCTACACCCGACAATTCGATACGCTTAGTGCTATGGATGAGACTTTTAAAATGAAATTATCTTAATCTGAATTACGCTTGCGTAGAAAAATCCATCTATAAGAGAAAAAAATGGACTTTTGAGTGGATTTGGATATGCCAATTAATGATACAGCTCTTCACAATGATTCACACTTACATGTAACCAATTGAATAGAAATGTAAAATACAAAAACATATAGGCGACACAATAAATTGATATGTCATCAATATATTTTATAGTTTCATCAAAGCGCGTCGTTGAACCCAATATTTATTTATTTATTTTTTAGCCATATGTTAACGGTTGATACATTCAAAAACGTACACTGTGTAAATGTGGTCAAGAATAGTCAAATAATATAAAAATGTCAAGTAGAAACAGAACTACTACGAGCATACTAAAATTGATGCTTTAACAAATCATCAATAGAGTAAATTGAGTGTTCAGTAAGAACCTCTCTAAGTAGTTGTTTGAAAATATGATTTCCCTTAGTGCGTTTAAGAGTCTCTGGTAATTTGTTGTAGAATCTGCGTATAAATATATAAATATATGAATATATAAATACATAAATATATAAATATATAAATATATAAATATATAAATATATGAATATATGAATATATAAATATATGAATATATAAATATATAAATATATAACTATATAAATATACAAATATATAAATATATAAATGAATGAAGTCAATATGATCACTCTTCGTTTACCGCTCAAAGAGACTATCTCTTGATGTATGCATCCTCTAAATTCACCACAAGATACTATAACGTTACCTCAACACTCAAGTTATGAAGTAACGTAGTAAGATCGTGAAATCTCTGCGTTGCGGATATTTGGTGTGAGGCCCTTCATCCCGACTCCCATTCTTGTGGTTTCGGTCTGTACCATATGGACCACAAATAAATATCATCTCCAGTCATGATTCGCACAGTTCGGCTAGCTTCACCTAGAGTGCTTCATCTCTTCAAGAGATCACTGCATTAGAGATGTGCCAGTCTACAATCTTATCCAACCATGAGTGAAACAACGACACAATGGTGAAGCTGAATTATTTTTAAATATAATGTCTAATCATAGATTTGAACATCTTCTGTTGATCTATTTTATATATCTTTATTTAGGAACTTGAACAAGTACATGAAGTTCACAAAAACCTCCACAAAGCCTGTAATACAGGCTTATCTGTGGAAATAAATAATTATGAGTCTTGCATTTCCGTAGAATAAAACATAATATCAGAAGAACAAATAAACAGTGAACAGTAGGTACAACACAAAATCGAAAATTCCACAGAATCTGTGAGAATGAATAAATTATGCGTCTTGCATTTCCGTAGAATAAAACATAACATCAGAAGTATGAATATAACAGTAAACAGAAGGTACAACACAGAATCAAGAATTAATCTTAGTTTTTGTAATAATGATTTAAACTGTGATGGTAAAAGCAAACTTGCGATGTTTTTCATTCATTTGAGTTATCATCATTTTTTTCCTCATTTTCTAGATGGTATAAACGACAGGAGAAGTTTCCGACCAACAGTCCTCCCTCTACCTGTCTACCACACACACACACCACGAGACCAAGAATGGTTTGCACCTTCATCGTCCATTAATACAAGTATTATTGACGTGAATAACGTCTTTCAAATCGCGGTCAAGGATGGCCATCTAGAGAAACTGCCACAATCGAGCCGCGTCTACCTTCGATAGTCGGCTGCTAGAATCTAGATGGTCGATACGCTAGAATCTAGATAGTCGATACGCTAGAATCTAGATGGTCGATACGCTAGAATCTAGATGGTCGATACGCTAGAATCTAGATGGTCGATACGCTAGAATCTAGATAGTCAATACGCTAGAATCTAGATGGTCGATACGCTAGAATCTAGATGGTCGATACGCTAGAATCTAGATGGTCAATACGCTAGAATCTAGATGGTCGATACGCTAGAATCTAGATGGTCGATACGCTAGAATCTAGATAGTCGATACGCTAGAATCTAGATGGTCGATACGCTAGAATCTAGATAGTCGATACGCTAGAATCTAGATGGTCGATACGCTAGAATCTAGATAGTCGATACGCTAGAATCTAGATGGTCGATACGCTAGAATCTAGATGGTCGATACGCTAGAAACTAGATAATCGATACGACTCTCGATTTCGACTCTCGATACACATGCCTCCTTGCATTCCATTAAATGCCGTACATTCGACGGATATCGCGGGTTGAGTGGCGACATTATACGGTATAGTAGTTTCGTCTTTTGTGATTTTGGTTGTCTATCAATAAATAATTTCGTGTGTTCAATAATTATGTAATAACTGCCACTACATGCCTACTTTTGCCAATTACCTGATCTCATTCAACGTGGCCCAACCTAACTGCCTGGGTTGGGCTTTCATGCCCAGGGTTTTCACGGTCAGGTTAGTACCGACTCGGAACTGACCTGATCTAACGTGACCTAACCCAACTGCCTGGGTTGGGCTTCCATGCCAGGGTTTTCACGGTCAGGTTAGTACCGACTCGGAACTGACCTGATCTAACGTGACCTAACCCAACTGCCTGGGTTGGGCTTCCATGCCAGGGTTTTCACGGTCAGGTTAGTACCGACTCGGAACTGACCTGATCTAACGTGACCTAACCCAACTGCCTGGGTTGGGCTTTCATGCCCAGGGTTATCAAGTCAGGTTAGTACCGACTCGGAACTGACCTGATCTAACGTGACCTAACCCAACTGCCTGGGTTGGGCTTTCATGCCCAGGGTTTTCACGGTCAGGTTAGTACCGACTCGGAACTGACCTGATCTAACGTGACCTAACCCAACTGCCTGGGTTGGGCTTCCATGCCAGGGTTTTCACGGTCAGGTTAGTACCGACTCGGAACTGACCTGATCTAACGTGACCTAACCCAACTGCCTGGGTTGGGCTTTCATGCCCAGGGTTTTCACGGTCAGGTTAGTACCGACTCGGAACTGACCTGATCTAACGTGACCTAACCCAACTGCCTGGGTTGGGCTTCCATGCCAGGGTTTTCACGGTCAGGTTAGTACCGACTCGGAACTGACCTGATCTAACGTGACCTAACCCAACTGCCTGGGTTGGGCTTCCATGCCAGGGTTTTCAAGGTCAAGTTAGTACCGACTCGGAACTGACCTGATCTAACGTGACCTAACCCAACTGCCTGGGTTGGGCTTCCATGCCAGGGTTTTCACGGTCAGGTTAGTACCGACTCGGAACTGACCTAATCTAACGTGACCTAACCCAACTGCCTGGGTTGGGCTTTCATGCCCAGGGTTTTCACGGTCAGGTTAGTACCGACTCGGAACTGACCTGATCTAACGTGACCTAACCCAACTGCCTGGGTTGGGCTTTCATGCCCAGGGTTTTCACGGTCAGGTTAGTACCGACTCGGAAATGACCTGATCTAACGTGACCTAACCCAACTGCCTGGGTTGGGCTTCCATGCCAGGGTTTTCACGGTCAGGTTAGTACCGACTCGGAACTGACCTGATCTAACGTGACCTAACCCAACTGCCTGGGTTGAGCTTCCATGCCAGGGTTTTCACGGTCAGGTTAGTACCGACTCGGAACTGACCTGATCTAACGTGACCTAACCCAACTGCCTGGGTTGGGCTTTCATGCCCAGGGTTTTCACGGTCAGGTTAGTACCGACTTGAACATGACCTGATCTATTATTATTTTCAATTGTTATTGTTATTTTTATCATTATTTGGGAAGTTTTATGTTTGAATTCAAGAAAGACTGAATATTGAATTAATATTCTAAATATTAAATTGATTGAATGGTGTATAACCTTTTTTTTCTCGGATAATTGAATAGGATTTTGCTGTTTCTTGTTTGTTGTATGTTCTTTTCATTTTTTTTATATATTGCCACTCAGAGGAAGCAGAAATAAGACGCCGAGTAATAATAATGTTTAATTGTGAATTATATTGTTTAGTATAATCTCTGCTGATAAGTTGCGAAAGCAGCTTAGCGGAGTTTTGTACGAAATCTGTAAACCGTTTCTAATTACCAATATATATATATATATATATATATATATATATATATATATATATATATATATATATATATATATATATATATATATATATATATATATAAATATATAGTTATTATTATTAAAACTCGCACAGTTGGGGATAAATGCACGGTGGCAAGTTCCCTATCCTTGGTTACGACTGTTTGACCGCCTTTCAACCTTCTGACGGAATTGTTTTACCCTTATTTCACCCTCCTCAAATACACTTTTACTAGTTTATTCATCATGTTAAACTGATGGTTAGGGTTATTGAAGTCAGGTCACAGCAGGGTACATTAGGTGAGGTACTGGTGGTTATTTCCCAGCTCATCCTTCAACGCGAGGCAAACATCTATAGCGTTTGCCTAGTAGCAATACTGCATTGCAATGAGACGCATTTCGGAGTTGCGATGACAGACTAAGAGTCACTGACGTTGTCATTCGCGTTGAAGATAATAATAATAATAATAATAATTTATTCACAGTATACATTGTGGTATTTTATGCTTCGTTACTTAATAGTCACAGTATGAGAAAACCATGTTATTTTACAGGATAACATTCGTTCATATTATATGGTTCCTTATGATGATGATTATTGTTTGCTTAACGACCCCACCAACAGCTAGGTTATACGGGGGTACGAATGAGCTGGTGATTATGAATGTATGAAGTGGTGATAAGTGAGAGGATATTTACAAAAACCCTATGCGGGAGTCGAACCCACGCCCAACGGTGACTTCAGTTTCTGAAGCGGTGCCTCAGCTGACCGAGCTACCGAGGGTGGCAGTTCCTTATCTACAAGATAACGTTTCACCTCACGTTTAAAACAATTCACATTTTCCATCATGCGTAGCTCTTGATGGGTGATAAGTTAAAACATTTGACACCGGTAAAGTTCAGTCCAATTTCGAATAAAGCACTTCGATGATGAACAACTACTGAAAGGTTTCTCAGCCTTTTACCTAGTCAATGTCAAGATGCACTGAGGGTTGCGTTGGTTTGCCGGTTGGAGATGGTCACTTCACTAATTCGAAAACACGCTCCATTTCCTGAGTACTTTCTTCAGAAATATTGATCGCTGCTCTATCTAGTGTTGTTTTTTAGAAACGGCTGATAGGCTCTCAAACTTGATGCCAGCTGTTATTAGCTCGAGCCGACGTCATTGAGTAAAGTTAGTTTCTTTTTTATCGCCACTTTTCTACGCACGGTCAATAGTTCTTTGAACATGGACCGTGAATTGGTACATATTTTCCACATGGGAGGGATAGGAAGTGAGGACACCATCTCTAACCAGCAAACCAACGCAACCCTCAATGCATATTGGTCCATGTCAATCTCATAAAGTCACCGTCAGTCCATATCCAGTGTCAGTCTAGAGATGAGTGACGTCACAGCTATACGTGACCCACACTACCCGCTTCGCTCTTGTGAGAGGTCCAAGCCACGTCGAGGGAATCAGAGCTGGGCGCTGAAGAGCGTATACCGGAATAAAGACGACTCGGTTGCGTGACATGAGCTTCGGGGTACTTTTCAATGGAATGTAGTTAGGGTTCAGGTAAGGTTGGACACCCCAAACCAAAGTCACACAACTTAGACGACTTTATTCCGGTATACGCTCTTCAGGCGGCCCGGAGCTAAAAGGTCCTGCACCGAGGGAACAATAGAATTTGAATGACCATTAAAGAAATAGATTAAAATCTTCGCTGAGGAATTTAGATTATTATATTCTGAAGACGTAGTGAAAATGAAAATGTGAACAATTTACTTTTAATTTTTAAAAAATCACTGATATGCGGTCGAGACACGGCGATATGTTTGTGAAAGTGATATTTATTTATCTACTCGGTCATCCTATACCTGTCCAAGACATATCCTCTATTTTATATTATCCTGAGTGCAAACACAAGGTCTCTTTCTTGCACTCAGTATTGTATTTCCTATTCAACTAGTATATTATTAGAACTGTATAGTAGTGTTATTATTATTGTGTTATCATACAAAATATGTACCGTATTTATAACATTGTGTTGAAACTTGGAAATAAATAAATAAATTACGCAATTGATAGAAACCATTGACTTATGCCACTTACAATCTACCTGCATTAAAAAACATCAAATGATTATATTCACTTGCTGGTGGTCTGCTGGATGAATATAATTCAATTGTGCAATATACATTTCAATTTTGATTTTCAAATCCAGATATCCCAGATCCATCACTTCTGTACAATTCCTCGACATCATGACAACAACAGTTTTATGTATAAACTATAGAAACTGAACTCCCTGCAAATAGATTAGATGCTGTTAAACTGTAAATTGCCCTCTAGTGAAATATCTTACGCTGATGATTAAGATGATAATTTATTTATTCCCTAATGAACTTAAATCTAGGGTCTTAAACTATCACTAACCGGGACCAAAGAGAGACAGAGAGTGTGATTGAGAGACGAAGAGAGAGCGAGAGATGATGGTATATATAGGAGAAAGGAAAGGGGATGACATCTTATGCCCTATGTCTCTAGTAACTAATGTAGAAGATAGCTTATGGGAACCGAACTTTCTTAACTGTGTGGTCCGAATTTCACATTAACATTACAAGGATATCCACTCTCCATAATCCGTCCTCATTACGTGGCTGCCACAAGACGGTAGAGGAGTTGGAGGGGAGGGAGGGGGGGGAGGGGGGAGAGAGGTTTACATGAGAGGGAAGAAATGGAAAGTGTTCAGGCACAAAACTCAATGAAGTTTGTGATCTGTGTGCAAAAGATGTGAAATATTATTTCAATGACGCTGATAATGTATTTTCTACAAGTAGGCTTGTGAACAACTTACTGTTTACAAAAACGGTGTACCGCGTATACATGTGTATAAAAATTAGAAATGGTGCAGGTTGATAAAGGATTTATATATTTTGGGACAAGATGGAGGAAATATTTGGTATCACTTTAAAGGGGGGGGGGGGGGGGGGGGGATAAAGTGCAAATCTTAATTTTTACCATTGGTCCGTCTCATTATGTTATGATGACAGAAAACGTCTTCTGAAAATGAATAACTATTCTAAATACTTACAAAAAATATTTTGAAAAAATAGGTTGTGTGAGAACGTCCAATATTCGCCAAATATGATTTTATTTTGTTCAGAATTGTACAAATGTCTGTCATTCAATTTTTGCCAACCATTGTAAATAAACCAATGTCCACTTCCTCCCTTCGAACACCCGCCCACACTCTGTCATAGTAGAAATACGTATTGACAGTGCAAGGTTATTGGTGGCATAACTATTTGCAACATAAAGACACACGCCATGCGAATTAATCCATTTGAATCATAGGGTGGTAATGATTAGCTATGTTGAACATATCAAACGAAAGATGACATTTGAGCGCATATATTTTGTGGGCACACTTTTTCTCTACCTATCGTAGTTCTTCTACGTTCCTAGCTCAAAAAAGCATTTCATGGTATTCTCCATAGGGGAGATTTTCGTTGGGCCCGGTCGAAAATTATCGACATTTCACGTTTTTTTTTCTCCAATGTCAAATAGGGTAGGACTTTTTGCAAGGGCGTCTCCTATCAAAACATAATGAGACAGACCATGGGTGAGAATTGAGTTTTGCACCTTATCCCCCCTTTAACTTTTGCAAATATAAGTCATTAATTTCTCTGGTCTGATGATCAACGTTCTTTTCGAATTGAGAATTGAATAATCCAGGATTGGCCATCTAATGTGGACTGTTTGTCAAAAAATGGTGAAATCTACTCAAATTTGGAGGGAAAGTTGAATTTAATTTTCCATTGTCCGTGAAAAACAGTTGTGATATTTTCTTATGTCAACATGA
>OZ023327.1:22586634-22591634 GCA_964007535.1 Brachyptera risi
AATAGGCCCAAGCCCTAGCAGTCATCAACTAAGTTACACAACCATCGCAGTATAGATAGGCTATTCGTGACAAAGTAAATGCCAAATAGAATGTGCGGTTATGTACGGTCTTTCTGCACGTTTCTTATATAGAGTGAGGATTTTATACAACAATACAGAAATATACTGAACCAATATACAGGCTTACTCACCACGTTTCTGGATCAAATGAATGCTACCACTACGCCTTCCACTAGTCGACTACCACAAGGACGAAATTTAAAAACCACAGCCTTCTTTATGAAGACACTCATTTAGAGAGGCTATGCACCTCTCTTCACTAATTTTACAAAGCGGCCATCTATCGGGACAAAGACTTTGCTCACACACTTGGTGAAGTTGTAACCTAGAAAGCGCCGCCTCCGTGAAGCATATGCGCAGAATGCCATGCGATCTTGTTTCAACGTGGTATAAAATATTAAACCTATTATCGTTGTCTTGTTTCTGTTATATGTATTCATACGAACACATTTTTAAAGTCTATGTTTATTCCATCTGTACAGCATGATACTGTCAAAAATATAATTAATTCTATGGATGAAAACAAACAGCCGGGCATCGACGGGATAAGAGTAAAAGACTTGCAATTAGATTCCACGCATTCAAGTCCTCTTATATCCAAACTCATCAATTTAAGTATTGAAGAAGGAGTGGTGCCAGATAAGTTAAAAATATGTATTGTAAGACCTGACTGTGTATAAGAAAGGAGATCACTCGCAATATTCAAACTATAGACCAATTGCTCTTCTTCCGACAATTGAAAAGATAATGGAAAGATGGATCGCAATAAACTCGACGAATTATTTAAAAGATAGTAATATCATCAATCCACTTCAATTTGGTTTTCAAAAGGGAAAAAGTACTTCTGATTTATTTTCCTTATTTTCAGACTTTGTTAATTATAGACTGAATTTCAATTTTCATGTTCTGGCTCTCTTCATAGACGTCTCTAAAGCTTTTGATACTCTAAATCACCCAAAACTAGTTTCCATATTAGAATTCATAGTTATCCGTGGTAATCTGCTTTGTTGATTTCAAAATTATTTAGTCAATAGTCATATTGTGGTGAAAGTCGGCAACAACCTCAGCACTTCTAAAAACGTTATTTCTGGTGTACCCCAAGGCTCAATTTTAGGACCAATTCTGTATTTATTGTATACCAATTATCTATCAGATCACGTAAAAAAGTGGCAAATGTACTTGTATGCAGACGACGCCCTTATTATGAGTAAAAATAGAGACATAACAACTGCAGTGCATAACCTACAAATTGATTTCAAAAATATTTCTGAAATAACACACGATTTAGATTTGGTTTTTATTTCATCAAAAAGAAAAATTATCCACTTTTGCACTCCCTTGAATGAAGATAGAAATACACCCTTTCAAATTTTATATCACACTTATGATTGCTTGCACATTACAAGTTGTGGTGATCCTTGTTTAGGTTGCAATTGGAATATAGAAATTGTACACGAGCATGTTTATCTTGGCCTTGAAATTGATAGATCATTTTCATGGCGACCACACATTGATAATATTTGCAGCCGGTTAAGGTCCTGTGCATACAAAATTTACTCGCTTAGACATATAATTCCTTTCACTTTGCTCAGAACTGTGTATTTTTCTCTAGTTGAGTCAATAATTAATTATGGAATCTTAGCCTGGAGTAACGCATCAGATTCACATATGAAATTGATAGAATTCGTTCAAACTAGAATTGTTGAAAGTATTGTACCTCCTCAAAAATTAGGATCTCTCCATCAAGATACAGTTGAAATTTTTCAGTGTTTAAATGTTTTACCAGTTATTTACTTGTTCGAGTATAGATTTATTCTTAAATATTATTTTTCTTACTTTTATAAAACACCAGTTGACACTCCATTTAATACCAGGCTCCAAAAACTTGAATTATTCCGATTACCTCTTTATAGTAACAAAAATGGTAAAAGAAGATTGGAATATGCAATACCTTCAATATTCAATGACATACCTATTGAGTTAAGAAAAATGAATAAATATGCACAAATTAAAAAAGAAATGAAAGCTTTCATTATAAATTCAGTTAATTTCACATAATTCAGTGTCTACGTTAATAACTCATGGTACCGCATATTTTTTGTCATTAATTTTTGTTAGGGTCAATCACAGAATATGTTGATTCAATATAGAAATTCTAGAATTAGTTTCCCATTGGTTGCCTTATTTCCATTTTCATGCTCATTATCATTTAACCTATCGAAGTGAATGATGTTTTAATATGAGTTTATTAAATATTAGCATAGTAAATCACAGTGTATTTTAGTGTACTGTTTTTCATCGTAAAAACCACAGATAAGCCATTTATGGCTTAGTGGACGAGAGTTCAAACTGTATTACTTTATTGTATAATTCAATTTGTGACCAAAAAAAAAGTCAAAATACAAGTGGACTCATGTATACGACGCTACACCAAGCTGACAATTTTATTCGAAATGTTCACTGTTACCCTTTGTCAAACAGATTGAATACACAGGCATAAATTGACAATTATCTAAACACATTGCCTCCACGTTATCATTACAACATTACTGTTTTTAAATGAATTCAGACTTGACTTTTGGAACAAATTTAAAACACATACAGATAGTATTCGAACATCAGTTGAAATATTTATATATAAATAATTATCAATTGTCAGCAATGTAATTGTATATACATATTAATAGACTGATTATATAATTTGACGTTATAGGCCAAGTACCCCAACACTATGACAAGGTATGTGGAACGACAATATTTATGCAACAACTAATCAGCTGGGCGCAATCAAACCCGTGACTAGCTACAACCAAAGTTGAATGTAGATTTAGTATAATATCCTAAACCATGGTACACCACCAGCTATGGTCGAGATTAAACAAAAGCACGATGCATGGCCAGAACTGATATACGGATTAAATGCGTTCTAAAGGGTATACCCCCAGATGCGTTATAGACAGTGGTGACTGATGAGGCATTTATTCATATTACATCCATTTGTCTTCACGCCAAACGAGATTGCTATGGTCTGGGAAAAAAGATTCATTCTAGAGAAATAATTATTGTGAAATCGAGTTTGAATTAAACTAAAGTTGCACATTAAACCGCTGGAGAGATTAACTAAAACGATGATAATAATGGTTAATGTTCATATAATTCTCTCACAACAGATAGTATACATTGGGAATTGGAATGATGGATGGTATATGATGATGTATCGCATTTTAAATTATGACTGATTCTCAAATTACTAAATATTGTTTCAAGAAATATTCAATAACTTTGGTCAGTAATAATGTACCGGTAAGTAAGCAGACACAAGCAGAGTGAGTTGAAATAAGTGAATATATTTGAAATACGCTTCACTTGACCGCCATATAGAACACATTGCCTATTACAAGTATATTTGAAGTTGAAATTTCTTTTATTGATTTCCAATATAAATACATACAATTTCAAAAACGTTCACAAAGCCTGATACAGGCTTGTCTGTGGTTTCAAATGAAGAAAATACGATGTTAGATATAACATAAATGGATAATGGTGAAAAATGAACAGTTAGTTTGAAAGTGCAAGATAATGAATGACGTATTTCAAGATATCTCAGTTGAAATAGTGTAAAGAATGAGAATGAAGTTAAAGTTAAAGAGAATGAAAGTATAATATAGGATATTTGTCTAGAAGCAATGAATTATAAATATTCATTCATATTCATTCAACATTTCACGCCATTTCTTTATACCTTCGGAGGTGCAATAGCCTAACGAAATCAATAAAAAAAAACTAGCTGAGGAAAAGATAAAATGTGGAATTGTGATTTTTGATTGGACCTTCTACTACCCTCAGATTATTTACAATATGTTGTGATAAGTTTTTCTCAATTTCGCAAATCAGGTAGCAGCTTACTGAATATGAGCTGGTTATTCAGTGGGTGCGGAAGCTGAATAGTACCAGAACTGAACGAAGCCTTTTACATTCAACCTTTCTTATAGTAACTCAGGAAGGAAAATACTGATAATTTCCACACCTGTCTTCAGACGCCTATCTAGCTTCGTCATCCACGCGGTTTCCCAGTAACAATTGTGATTAAATTATTAAATAACTTCCTTTTAGTGATCCGAGATTCGAATGTTTTCATTTTCTTCCGTAACTCTTTCATTGTTTCACGTTGGGGTTGGGGTTTAACGACGCACTGCGATGCTAAATATAAGATCTCTTGGAACCGAGAGGCGTGGCCGAGTGGTAACACACTGAACCGTCATTCGGGAGACCGGGGTTCGATTCCCGCCATGGTCGACCATCCTGACAGGGGTTTTTCGTGGTCTCCCTCTGTCGTTCAGGTGAATACTGGGATGGTTCCTTATAACAACAGGCCACGACCGACTCCTTCCCATCATCCAAAACACCTAATAAAATAACCTCTCATCTCATTCATCATCCACCGACGCCAATAGATCGTAGCCATCAGTATAGTGCGTCCGTTAAAACCCAATATAAAAAAAGATCTCTTGGCATCGCATGAATGGCGGATGAGGTTTAGGTTTCTCATAGGTAACTGGCAGCAGATTGGGAGGGAAACGGCCGTGATCCATGATGTTGGAATCATCCCGGCATTTACCTAGACTATACAACTCTTTTATCGATTAATTATTGTTTGGATGCTCAACGACCACACCAAAGGTCAGATTATTTGGGGGGACGAGGAGCGGAGGATAGATGAATCGTGTTACCAAAAACGTATGCCTGATACGGGACTCGAACCCTCGCCCGACTTGATTATATAGTTGAACCAAGGCAGTCTTAATTACCTGAGCTAGAGGAGTAGCTCTTCAATTATAGATGACATTATTATTGTTTGCAGTTACAGTTTTGATAAATCTCTTGTTCTATCTCCACGTATTTTGTTTTAAATCGCTCAATTTTGAATAATCTTCTGTTTC